>LPNX010282553.1:251513-410524 GCA_001517045.1 Pseudotsuga menziesii
AGGCTACAGTCCGAGACTAAAACAAAAAAGATCCAATAATAAACTGATAAATATATGAGAGATTTAAAAAAAAAAAAAACCGTCACTGTAACATTATACCTTCAGATTTGCCGAAATGGATGTTTCTGGAGCAAACGGAAACGGTTTTCGGTGAAACGGAAATGGTTTTCGGTGAAACGAAAACTATTTCCAAATGGAAACGGCGCTCCGGACGCAATGTAATAGCTCCCACAGGCCACAAATGCACAGAAAAACCAAAAACCAGAAAACCTTTCAAAGTTTCGGCAACACCGGTTCCAGATCTTGATCAAAACCGAAAGCGGCTCTTCATAAAAGCTCTGATACCATGTTAGGGTACACAGGGTACTCCCAAAGGACCGAACACCAAGAATAGCCGCTTCACACAAACAGATCACAGATCAATACACCAATGTTTGTCACGTGGTTAAAACCCTCGAGAGGGAAACAGTCCACGGCCCCGGCCAAATAGCTACTTCGGAGCAATTTATTATGCAAAAGAAAGAAAGTTACATGAGCTTCTCATAATCGATCAACTAGCCAAGGACCCTCTATGCTCTTTAAATAGAGATCATAGACCAATCGGGTGTTAAGCCACGGATCAATGGTAGGTATGATCTAAGAGAAGTTGAACCGTCGGATCACTCTATGTCTAGAACATATCGTGACCGTCGGATTAGAATATTTACAAATGCATACTAATGCATACTAAAGAAACACACTTTTACCTAACGGATATATTACACAAGTTGATCTTAACTAACTCCTAAGTGTCTAAATATCCTAACAAAAATCAAACTTTTATTGAAAGTTATGGTTATTGATTAGATTTATTTTCTGCTTTTTAGTTTCATGCATCTTTATTTTCAATATTTTTTATATTATCCACATATTGTTCTGACGACCAGTTTATGAGTTTGGTATAGCTTTGAACATGTTGTAGGTAGTCAGGTACATTCTTGGTAGCGGTTGCAGAGCTGGATGGATTGATCAAGGATGCGAGAAGCAGAGTGCGAGGACCAAAGATTCTAAGGTTCTCAAGCGCTCTTTTCAGCAGAGCACTTGTCCCAGCTGGAGCCAAATGTTATCACATATATAGTAGCTAGGCTACCATATTCTATTTTTCAGACACAGTACATTTTTTAGTCGGATCTCTTACATATGAGATGCTGAGATGAGCAGTTTTGATGGATCATTATTATATTAGTGTACTATTGTACTCTCCCATGTCAGGACTAAGCCTCAGGACACTCAAATTTGAGGACAGATGTAGCCATTTATGTCATTACAGAGCATTCATGGATGCCCAGTTTTATATCAGTTCTTTCTCATTGGACAGATGGTGTCTTGGATGGATTATATTGCATGATTATGACTCAGCTTTTCATATTGTGTTATGGTTATTATTGCTCTTATACTGATTTTTTTGACATGTATTAACTTGTGGTATCATGATCTGGTGGCCATAATTATATGGACTTGAATGTATTTTGTACTATGTATTGATGTCCCTACTTCCTCTTGGAAGTTCTTGATCTATACTTATTGGTTTTACCCTCCTTAGGGAGAATAGAGGTAGTCAATCCCACCATTGTTTTGGATTGCTAGTGTTGGCTCCATCATTCATTGTCTTCACCCATCCATTACCTTCCAGTGTAGTTTTCAACCCGACTAACTTCTTGACTCATGGCATGGAGGACCTTTTTTCCCGCTAGAACTTTTGTTGGACAAGCCTCCTTCTTTATATTGTGTCTTGGCTCTGAGTTAGTGACAAATATTACCTTTGGTAAGTTGGATTATATGCCTAAATCATTCTGGTCGATTGTCCCAATGTTTGGCATTGTGAAAAACTCCCCTTGGTCACTTGAGATTTTGTTGGCTAAAACTGAAAGCTCATGTACTACCTGTATTGAAAATATTGAATATGCACCCATGGAAAATGAAAATTATAAAACTATGTTTCTTAACATATGTAAAGAGGGCAAGAGCAATGAAATGCTAAAATACTCCTTAAAGAGTATAAGAAAAGGTCCAAAAACGCAATGGTTAAAAATATGCTATATCCAAATATTGCTGACTTTACAAAAATAAATATGTCCCAGATGAAAGCTACAATTAGTTGTGCTTTTAAGCACCAGTGAAGTCCCAAAAGGTCATATAGGCCAAAAAGGCCATGGAATAAAATGATGATCCTAGTGAACTTGGATCAAGCTTGATGTAGTCATGATGCCTAAGTTGAATAAGCACTCTCTAAACAACTCACCCATTTGTGAGGCACTGCCATTCCTTGTGTTGTTGTTTGTCCAACATTGGTTATAGTGAGTATTCCCTTTCCATATCCAAAGTGTCATGATGTTGAGTAGGAATTCATCCTTTGCCTTAGCCTTGTCAATTTCATCCTTCATCCTTCACTAGAAAATTGACTACAGTTATAAAGTGAGTATAGTCCTAAAAGTCTAAGTCTGAGTAAAAATAAATAAATCCTTATATATGCATTGGTTGATGTACCGCAAGTGAAATGAATGCTACTTGTTGTGATTGTTACTTGAATGAGTTGTAGAGCATGTCTTAGCCTTTTAACACTTGCAGCAGATGGATGTAGTCTGAGTTATTATGGGTGTCTGATCAGTTACAGATGGTTATATTGTTTATTTGATATGATTGATGGTCAGATAGAGACCTATGAGGGGTATGAATATACACCTTAGATGGATTTGGACTCTTTGAGTCTAATGAGACAGTTTGTTTCTAGTTCCGAGCACTTGCAGATATGATCAGGCTCATTCTGCCTTTCTGATGCAGTTTTTCTTCACAGGTTGATATGTTTGAGCAGGTAGATGTTTTAGTTGGATCTCATAGGGCATTGTATGGGCATAGGGGGGTCTAGACACTTTTTTATACCATATTACCCCCATCCCATAGAGCATGGTGGGATCAATTTAACAACGCGAGCCCCCCAGGAGGCTGTTTTGGCAAGATCACATTTCCCAAGGCATATTAAAAAATGATTAAATGGCTATTGAATAAATTGATTTGGGCTACTGAGGCAAGGAAATGACATGGTATCAGTGACAATGATGAGAGTGATGTCCTCCACACCTTCTCCAGTAGTTGCAACACCTAATTGGGCTCACACCTATTTTTGGGCATTTTTATATTATTTTTTGGAGCTTTTGGGAGGCTCAAGATTTCCTCAAGGAGGCACAAAGTCAAAGAATTAAATTATTATATTATTTTATTATGCCATGGGAACACCCAGAGGGATTTAGTCAAACACTCCATGGACCCACCATGTGCTTCATTTATTTCTTGTTGAGTGGTTTACCCTCTTTAAGGGTGATTTAGTCCATTTTTGTAATTTATGGTTATATTGATTCATGTATTGTATGTTGAGCTCATCTCAACCATTGATTAGAACATTTCATCTCCTAATATTAGCCACTCATTTTGAAAGTGGTTAGGATTCGGTTATGATTGAGGTTCTCTCATTTATATTTAAAGGAGAGAGCTTCTCATTTGTAAAGGCTCTTTGGCTCTTGGATCTGAATAATACAAAGACTTTTTTGTCGAAATTTTTTGGATTTGCTTTGCATCTGATGTTCTCAAATGGTGATTGGATAGTCTTCTACTTCCTAGCATTGTGTAAATTCTTGTGAGATCTATATTTTTCTGCTATCAGTGTCTTGTCTATAGGACGGTGTTTTGTCTAGAGCGTTGTTGTAGGGGGACCTCAACTCGCTTGGTTTTCTTCGTCTTGGATCAGGGGGGTTTTCATTAGTTTCATTGTGATCTATGATTACTTCATTTTAATTTCTTGTAGCATTCGATTTCTTTATCTTGTATTGACAAATCTGATATTGTTGATGTTTTCCCATGTATTGTAGGGGGCACATTGGTGGCTTGGAGCTTGCATATGCCATAGAAATCACTTGGATCTTCCAAAATTGATCGGGATAGCAAAGGTCATCACTGTTAAATACTTCTACAATATTTTCCAGGTACGATCTAACAGGTAAGTCTCTTCTTTTTAGATCTTGTTCCATTGTACCTTGCTTTACTTCATACTTTTCTGAAAACTCCTAAAATACTAAAAACCCTAAAAAGCAATAAATCTTGGAATCATGCGATATTTGGCCAAACCACTTCTAGGTTTCATAGATCAGGCCTCCCCTTCACCAAATCTACTACAACTCTAGTCAAACTCCTGCTGGTTTGACCTAGATCTGAATTTTAGCTAGAAAACTGCATAAACCGCCACTGAAATTTTGACCTGCTAGGGTTTTGACTTTTTCTAAATTCTTACTTCACATACAGATAGATCGGGTCCCACATAGTCCAAATCAACCCCAACACTGTCCAAATTCTTGACAGTTTGACCTAGATCTGAGTTTTTGATAGAAACAGCCCTAGCACCCTCACTGAAAACTGGATTTTTCTGGATTTGGATTTTTCTGAAATTGGACAAGATATGCTGATAGATTAGGGCTTAAGCATGCCAGAAAACCCCCAGCACTGAGCTAGTTCTTTTTGGTTTTCCCTAGATCTAGAAATTTGGTTTTCAACCCCCCTAGCCCCCTCATCAAATTTTGACTTTTTCCAAATCTGATTTTCTGATTTAGGTTTGTAGATTAGGTCACCCTGACCTCATTTCTCCTTCAACACTGAGTTGTTAGCCTCTAGGTGACCCTAGAACTGTAGATCTGCTACTCCAAGCCCTATCACTAGCCTTCCATTGAGCTGGTTTTCCTGTAACCTAAATTTTTTGGGCTAAATCCTTTCTGGGTTCATAGATCAAGGTATATCCCAGGTGTGTTCACTAAAACGTTGGTTTGATGCTGACTCCATTTCCCAATGCACACAAGGCACTGATCTCCTAGCTAGTGCTAGCCCTAACTTGACCTCACTCCCATTCCCTTTACCAACACTCATTGATAACTCAAGTCAACTATCTTTCACTGAGTCTGTCTCCTTGGTACCAGACAGTCCCAACTCTATCCTTTTTTACCCTGTCATGGTTACGTTTCCCAAGACAATGGTCATCTTCACCACTTACTAGTACCTAAACCCTAGAGCTAGGGTATCCATTTACCTTGCACCTTACATACCTTAAAGCTCCATTTGATCTGTTCTGGTGTCTAGGTTTAATCTCTCCTGTCGGGAGCAAATCCAGGTCTCCCTCATTGTTGTCTTGGACTAGGAGAACATAAAGTGAAGGCTTCCTTGATTGATGTGACAACCATCCATTTGGGAGTCTAGGCAGTTGTGTTTCCACCTCTTAGTTGCTTTCCCGTCTACCATCCATCCTAGATCCACCTCACACAGGAACCTACAAGGTGGGTGATAACAGTCTTTCAACATTAACAAGGGGTAAATCAGTATCAACAAAGGGTTGACTCATCAGTTATTCCATAACTTCTTTTCATCATTTTGATCTTTTTTCAACTTTGAAATCTGAGCTATCAATTCAGCCCTTTCTACCTCCCACTTGTTCTTCTCCTCCTGCAGCTTCAATGATTTTCCTTTATAATCCATCATTTCCTGATAGACTTTTTCCTTTTCTTCTTGAAATGCAAATAATTTGGAAGATTGAACATGTTCAGCATTAGGGACTTTAAGCTTCTTTTTCAACACTTGAATGGTATTATCCTTCTCCTCTAGAAGCTTTTTGGTTGCCTACATATTACTTGGTTCAGTCCCTAAGCTTACAACATCTCCCTGCAAGTTTTTAATTTGAATCAAAATTGCTTTATTTTCAACCTTCTCATGCTTCAATTGAACTTCCATCTTATCTACAAGAGACTGTAATTTAGTAATTTTCACAATTGCATGTAACAAATCAGAATAAATAACATCTCCAGTTTGTTTATGGAGCTGTATTTTATCAAGAACACTGATTTTGTCTAGCTTCACCTCCATTCAAACACTTTCTTATCACTTACCACAACAAATTTTAGGGTATTCCTCTCTGCATCTCGAGTAGAAATCAATGAAGTCTTTTGATTGATTAATTTTCTAACTCGAGGAAGCAGATTCTTAGTTTCCTCTGATGATTACATTTCTTTATCAGCATAACTCGACATTAACTCTTTCCTATAGATACTGGACTCTGTCTTACTTTCATCTCCGAAAGAATATTGATGCATCTATACAGACTTTTTCTGGAACGGGACCATCTTCTTTAAATCTTCTGAAATAGTTTGCTCATCTTGCGAATGTGTTTTGATCTTTTTATGGGAAATGTCTTTGTCTACATCCATTCCATCTGCTTCAGAAAGAGTCCTTCTATTCATAATGTTGGAATTAACAGACGCTTAAGCAGTTGCAGCCAATCTGTTCCTCCTATCTTCATCAGCTTCTATATTTTCTTCAAAATTAGCCAGATTTGCTATTTTGTCTAATCCCTCAACAATTTGATGATCAAATGGATTGTTTTTGTTCAGTTTCTTCCTCTGAGAAATAATATGGTGTGGTTCATAATTCATTTTTTGCTCTTTTTGAAAATCCATAACTTCTAACAATTTTTCTATGACTAACAAAGTGCTTTTTTCTTAAAAATGAAAGGACCAAATTTGAGAGGAAATTTAACATTGGAAGATTTTTTAAACGCCCCAAAATGCTACTCCTCTGCATATAACCTCTACCTCACAAGTTCTAATGCGAATATTCTTGGGGTCAAGAAAGTGGGTAACCTGTATGGTTCTCCATTGAACCCATACACTCTAAGAACAGTAAATTCTTTATGCTAAAACCAATCTCCTGTTTTGTATTCTAAAGAAGACTGTAACATAAGTCTCATGTCTTCCAACACCCTTGGCAAGACATCATCGAAAATTAATTTGCATATCTCAGCCATGATTGTATTTATGAACTTGAACATGTTAATCTATTTCGGAAGGTCTGGAGAGAACATGGTAGACAAGAACTGCAACTCCGACACATTGGAACACAAAAGCATGTTCAGCAAATATGACTGATACCTGAAGAACCTGACTTTAATAAATTCAACCAATTGGGTATGGATAACTTCAGCTAAATAATCATCAAGATTAAAACAATGGGTTGAATGGGATTCATGGTCAGTCAAACCTATACTTAGCAAAAAACCTAAGATGACTTCATTGATATGTGTATCATCATCCACACCCAAAATTTGACTGACAAGTGACATGACCAACTGTACTTCCTCCTTGAAAATATTGACATTGTATGGCAGAAATAAACCCTCTAATGACTGACCATATTTCAGAATACTGGATAAAAATTGACATCTGACTTCGATTTTACAATTTTTATACAATTCAATTAAGACTTGCTCATTTAAAGATTCATAGCTATTAGAGAAACTATCAGGTAGACTCCATACCTCACGAATAGTTTTCGTGTCAACTCTACAAAGGATTTTTACGTTGTATGACTCATAATAACTCTTTCAGAAGATGAGTAATTATTCGCACACCATTCGACAAATTCAGGGAAAGGTAGGGTTTGTTCAATAGCAAAGTAATATAAGAAAGAACTGCAGACATTTAAAATATCATTCCCTTGTGAATTATGATGCCACAAACGCTCCTTTGAAACTAATACACTACATACTAACAGAATAGGGTCAAATACATTCCTCTCCCTATCAACAACAACCTCTTTTCTCTCATCTATAACTCTGCACAATAATCTTGAACCCTGCTCCTTCTCCATAATAAAACAATGGTGATAAGTCTTCAACAAAGTCTCAGTGTTTTAAGGCTTACCTAGTAACTGTTGGATACGTAGAAGTTGACTTTCAGAAAAATATGGCCCACTGTCCCTTCTTATTTTCACTAGCAGCGTGCAAACAAAATGACTTTACCTAGGTCAACTCACTTTTTATACAACGGATCATTCCGAGACCCTCAACAAGCTGTTTTTCCTTTACCACTTTCCTCAGCGGAACTCACTAAAAGTCACCACATGGAAAGTTGTTTAAATTCCGCTACCCCTCATCCTTTTTAATTATTTCACAGCTTTGTACTCCGAAGTAAACTACAATCATTGATAAGACTTCACCTCACGTATAAACCGTTGGATCAAAATCTGTTCTACGCAATCCGCCAGCCTTTCTCATTTTTTCAGTCATGCATCTTCACATCGCAGACTACCTCATGATCGTATATTTTATTTGCTTTATCTCTTGGTCGTCAATCTTTCTATCTTGTTAACCAATTCTGCTTCTCCATCAAAACTTCTTTCTCACGCAACTTTTATGAGCGAATCAATTTGCAACCTTATATTTCCATGCTCATAAATCTACACCTTTGAATTGTGCAATGACTTAACCAAAGTGTGCATTTTAATAAGAGACTCGGGACTACCAACCCTTTACCAATATTTATGTATGCCTTTATCATTCCTTGTACACATCCTTCCTCAATTGTTCAACATAGAGGTTGTTAACATGTGTGATCATGATTATGTATATGTTCTTTCATTTCATTCACGCATAAATCTAGATCAGTGGTATTAGAGCAATCTTCTCTTTGATTAGTTCTCAGCACATGTCCCCGATGAGGTTTGAGTATAGAGAGTTTGGTCTCAAACTAGTTTCACTTGATCATTTTTACAGTCCCAAATGGCCTCCCATGGTAGAAGAAAAGAGAGACAATGGAGCAGGAGATCCTATCAATTCGTTGCTTGAGGAAGCCCTCGAGTGACAGAGGAACGAGACGATGAATAGTTTATCCCAAATCCTTCTATGAATTTCGACAACGGCAAGTGCATCTTCAACTAGCAGCCAGTTCGAGGATGCAACTCCCTTTAAGGTACAAGTTAATTTTGACATTCCTTTATTTGAAAGAAAAATCGATGCAGATGCCCTAGATAATTGGTTGAATGCTCTAGAAGGGTATTTCTCTATCCACAATTTTTTTTACGGATAAAAGATCACCTTTGCGCTCCTTAAGGCAGTCCCCCATCTCCAAAATTGGTGGGGTTCTTATTGTGAGCAAAACTCATCAAACGAGTCTAGAATGTTTGAAACAAATCCCACTTCGGCCTCTTTCATAGATGCCGTCAGGGAACTGTATTACCATGTGGGAAACTATGATGACCAGTACACAAAATGGACCATTCTGCGTCAAGAAAAGGACCAGATGATGTCGAAGTACACCAAAAACTTTCATACCTTGCGCACAAAGCTGGGTATCAAGGACTCCGAGCAGAACCTAATTCTGAAATATCGCAGTGGTCTACATTGGTACATCCAAACTGAGATGGACTTCCTCGACATCTCTTCACTTGGATCCACCTATCGGTATGTTGTCAAAATCGAGGAGAAATTTCGACAAAAGAACAGGCGAGACTCTCGACCTGTACATCCACTGCAGAAGCAAGGAAAGGGAAACCCTGGCCTACAGAACACAACAAAAGGAAATTACAACCAATCCCCACCACAAGCAAAGAAGGGGGATGGAAAGACAAAGAAGGAAACCGGTATGTGGTGCAAATTTCATAAAATCCCTTGGCACAACACTAATGAATGTCACTCAAAGTATTCGTTAGTGGTTGATATTAAATCTTCAAAATCAGATTCTGATTCTGATTCTAAACCCAATACCACAGTCGCATACAATGGGAGGAACATCATTGAGGCAGACCCCGCCGCCATTGTTTCTACTGCACAAATTCAACTAGAGGATCCTAAAGAGTCAGAGGTAGAGGAGCACCTCTTCCACTCGTAGATGTGGGTGAAGGGAATGCCTCTACATTTTGTTGTTGACAACGGCAGCCAAAAGAACCTGATCTCAGCAGAATTCGTCAAGATATTGGAACTTCTGACAACACCACACCTGCAACCTTATGGAATCGGATGGCTAAGCCAAGGACGAGGTATCAGCATTACTCAACAACGCCTCCTACCATATGTCATCAAGCCTTTCAAAGACAAGGTACTATGTGATGTGGCCCCACTTGAAGTCTGTGATGTTCTTTTAGGACAACCATATATGTGGAAGTGTCATGTTGTCTA
This sequence comes from Pseudotsuga menziesii, assembly GCA_001517045.1. Taxonomy (NCBI): domain Eukaryota; kingdom Viridiplantae; phylum Streptophyta; class Pinopsida; order Pinales; family Pinaceae; genus Pseudotsuga; species Pseudotsuga menziesii. The sequence goes on from LPNX010282553.1 coordinate 261,532, forward strand.
TGAGTCACGACCTCGCAACGTCATTGTTACTTTGGGAGAAAAACTCTATCGAATACTAGAGACCATTGCACCTTCCAAAGTTTCTCAAGGTAGGAAGATAAAGCTCCCGCTTCAGAAAATTATTCCTCTTCACAATTGCGTCTGAAGGAGAACATACGATCACATAGACCTCCACACCCTCTGCACAGGGTGTCTTTGCTCATCTGACACAAGAAGAAGACAGAGCCATTGTTTCATCATCTATCAAAGTACCTCTACGATGCAAGGCCACGCATTCAAGGTGATCATCCAGAAACAAATCATCCATACAACAATTACAGCCCTCTCTAGATGTCAAAGAAAGGAAGCCTCTTCACTTTAGCAAATGTCGCACCAGGAGATCAACTCAACACACAGTTCGAGATATGATACGGGATTCGATGCAATGGAGACCATTGCTTCATAAGGAGGTAGGATTGATCCAGATGGAGATCGATGGCCACCCACCTATTCCACTGGCTCAAAACAATTGTCCATTGTGGCAGTTTCTTAGTTATTTTTCTACAATTTTTTGGGTCCCAAACTTTCGGGGCTATTTTGAGGCCCTAAACGACATTTTTTGGCGATTTGGGGGCAAATTTTTAACATCAGCATGCATTTCACCAACCAAAAGTTGCAAATATTAGGTACACCTTTCCAACAAACTATCGAATGCCAAAATCAGAGATCGTATGGAAAATTTATGACTCCGGGAAGTTGATTTTTTAACTTACCACCTTGGGGCCGCAAACTTTATGACAGTTCATCTTCTAGGGTTACATTTTGGACTTTTGGGGTTCTCACCCTGATTATTATTATAAATAGGCCCCTTTGGCCTCATTTTTGTATTTAGTTTGGCACGGATGAGTGTAGCAGCCACATCTCTTCTCTGAGATAGCTACCACCATTCTAGCAATTGTATTACAGTCTGTTCTATTTCCGCCATTTAATAGAATGTGTTTATTGTATCTCTGTTATCTTTGCAAAATGTCTATGATCATGATTCTGTATATGTTCTTTCATTTCATTCACGCATAAATCCAGATCACATACTCGGATTGCAAAAGCTTTTAGGTCCCTTATTTTGTAAAAGTGAGAAATCACATGTGATCAAAGCGAAGTGTATTGTTTACAATTAACTAAAGTGATAAAAAACAAAACAATGTTGGAGATTGTAACTTGATCTCTAAAGAAACTAATGATGCTTGCAAAAAGAAACAAATTCTAAGTGTGCAATGGAGGTATTTCACACTTGGCCCATGGCTTTGATTTACCAAGTTCATATTACATGCAAGGTGAAGAGAATACTTTGGGAGGAAAGAGTCTTTAGGTCATTGCTTGTGTGCAAAAAGAGGATTCTACACTACTTCAACTAGAGATGTTTATAGTAAAGCAAAGAAACATAATATCTCATAAATACTAGTGACACCAATGACGCTCGTTGAAAGCCTCAAGGGTGGTTACCTAAGTAGATTTTGAGGGATGACCCCTTTACTTCCAAATCTTAGTGTAGGTAGGTTAATTACTAAAGAAATAAGTAATTATTGTAATTTAATTGATTCCTAGTTCATTAGTAAGCATAAATGGGGCTTCCAAATTGTTGAGGAAACTGATAAAAAGCAAACAAATTGCAAACACACGGCAAAAAAAAGTGTAGTCACGTTGTAGGGCAACAAAGAAACTTACTAGTGTGTTGTTGTGCAAGTACAATGAGTAAGAAACGTGTTAATGCGAGAGAGAAAACCGCACATGTGGGAGTCCATTAAAATGTGTGGGTCGTGCGACTCTCAAGAGAAACTCCACACAGGAAACGCGGTAGGAGCAATGGGAGTCACGCGACTAATAAAATGGTGTAACCAGCTGAATTTGGGTCAAATTCCTAGGATGAGAGGGAGATACCTCTTCACATATAAAGAAAATTACACAAGAAATTAGCCACTTGAAAAACAACAACATAAGTAAAGAAAAGTTAACAAAAAATGAAGCGTGGTCGCCATAAATATTGTAGAGGGAAAACTAGCACAAAGGTGAGCAATCTTCCCTATTATACTTGAACTTATATGTAAGGAAACAATAGTAGTTTTTGGTTATGCAATCCAATCACTCACAAGCTACAACAACCTCAACAAGCCTAATATGAGATAAAATAATGAAGATATTTCTCCTTGAGGAAACAATCAAAATGAGAAGAACACGCGCCCCTTGAAGGAAGGTGGCAATGGAGCTTTGGATAATGCTTGATAATATTGAAGAGGTGAGCTATAAGGGATCTCAATCACAATTCCAGCAACATAATATTACTTAAATTTCCTTCTTACAATGAGCATTACCATGGCTTTATTTTATAGGCCAAGAGCTGAAAAATAAATATCAAGATCCCAATGTGAACCCAATGCTTCATGAGTTGGATCCAAAGTACAGTAAGAGATCATTTAAGGAAACCAAGTGTGTGGGGAGCCAAAAATCAAATTATTTGAGTAAGTGGATCTCTCATGAGCCTTTAATGCACCACTAGTGGGTGAGATTCATCATTTATGTCAGTCACGTAGGTATCGAAGGAACATTTGCGCTACCGCATGGGTGTTGTACTAAACAAGCACGTTGTTGCATGCATGAATAGAGTAATACCCACTCTATTGTGTATTTTGACTGTTTTGAGGAACTTTTGGACTTAGGATGCTCTTTGGATATTGTGAATATGTCTTCAGTTGGATGCATGTTATATGTTAATGGAACTTTACCATGCAATTCATGAAATTGTCACATGTGTGCAAGTTTTTCATGATAACAGAGCATCGATAGACTAGGAAATTTGGTAGAGGAGCGCCAGCTGCCAAATCAATTGAATATTTGACATGGAAGTGTAGAAGCACCCTAGACAGCAAGGTGAACAGATCTCAGTATTATTCCACTACTTTGTCCACCTGCTTCAATTATAGGGAAAGATCTTAGGCAAAGGCCACATATGTTGCACTAACCTTTTGTTTGCTTCTAGAGTGAATCATGAAGATGATGAATTTCCAATTTTAGAGATCACCCTCCTTCATTGCTTCGCTAAGCTCAAGGAGACTGCAGTAGTTGGAATGACCTCTAATATCCTATAGAGTTTTTTTCCCAAATAAACAATGACACTACGTGGTTGAGACTCATACAAAGCATGATGTTTCCACATATATGTGTTATCACATATATAGTATCCAGGCTACCATATTCTATTTTTCAACCAAATCTCCTACATATGAGATGCTAAGATGAGCATTTATGATGGATCATTATTTTATTCAAGGACTGTATTACTTTCCCATGCCAGGACCGAGTCTCAGGACACTCAAATTTGAGGACCAATATAGCCATTTATTTATGTGCAGAGTAGATAGCAATGCCCAGCTTTGCATCAGTGTTTTCTTATTGTACAGATGTTGGTTCATATGGATTATTTTCATTCTTATGACTCAATGTATATTATATTTTTTTATGGTTATCATTGCTCTTATACTCTTTTTTGTGACATGTGTTATCATTTAGTGTTATGATCTAGCGGTCATAAATATGTGGACTTGGATGTATTTATATTATGTATTGATGTCCCTACTCAGGCTTGGAATTTCTTGATCTATACTCATTGGTTTTACCCTCCCTAGGGAGAATAGAGGTAGTCATTCCCACCATGCTTTGGCTTGCTAGTGTTGGTTTCATTATTCATTATATACACTCATCCATTACCTTCCAAATTATGTTTCAACCCGACCTACTACTTGACTTGTGGCATGGAGGACCTTTCCCCGCTAGAGCCTTTGTTGGATAAGCCTCACTGTTTATCTGTGTCTCAGCTCTGAGTTGCCTAGGTTGTGTTTTCTTACCTGAAACAAGTACTCAATACAATGAATTTGGAAATTAAATGAATATCTTATGAAAAAAAACCATTCATGAAAAGTAGTGTTTTTAAACATACATGAATGCAAAGCTATCCTAATGAAATTGGCTTTGAAAAATATTGCATGAAATATCTTAGACATTCATGAAAAGTGGTGTTTTTCAACATAAATTAATGCATAAAGACTAAATAATAAAAGTCTGTATAAAATATATGTAGATAAAGGCTATGGAAAATCAAAGACCCAAAAAAAGCAATGGTTCCTAAAAGTTCTATCTAAATATTGTTGGCATTACTTGTATTGAATTGGATTGTGAGCATTTGTCAAGGTGAGTAAGCACCTATAAAGTAGTTCACCCATTTGTGAGGCACTGCTATCCCCTATGTGATTGTTTGTCCGACATATGGCCATAGTGAGTATCCCTTTTCCATATCTAAAGTGTCACAGTGTTGAGTGGGCAGTCATCCTTTGGTCTAACCCTATAATTTTAGCCTTCACCCTTCACTAGCAAATTGACTACAACTATGAAGCGAATATAGTCTTGAAAGTCTGGTCTGAGTTATAATAAATAAAACCCTATATCTGTATTTGGTTGATGTACCGCTAGTGAAATGATTGCTACATGTTATTACTGTTACTTAAATGTTTTGTAGAGCATGTTTAGCCTTTTAACACTTGTAGCAGATGGATGTCATCCTGAGTTACATTATTGGTATCTGGTCATTTAGAGGTTATTATTTTGTCTATTTGATACTGTAGATGATCAGGTAGATACCTTGAGTGGGTATGATTATATAACTTAGATGGATTTGGACTTTCTAATTCCAATGAGACAGCTTGTTTTCAGTTATGGGCGCTTACAGAGATGGACATGCTTATTTTATTGTTGTGGTGCAGTTTTGCTTCACTGGAAGTCATGTCTAAGCAAGGAGATGATCTTATTGGATATCCTAGGGTATTGTATGGGGCATAGGGGTTCCATCCTCTTTATTGTACCATATTACCCCCCTCCTAGAGAGCCTGGTAGCTCAGTTGGACAACGCAGACACCCTAGGAGGATGTTTTGGCAAGTTCATGTTTCCCAAGGCAGATTAAAAAATGATTAAATGGCTACAGAATAATTTGATTTGGGCTCCTGATGCAAGGAAATGGCATGGATGAGTCATGATGATGAGAGTGATGTCCTGCACACCTTCTCCAACAGTTGCAGCACCTGATTGGGCCCACATCTAATTTTTGGGGCATTTTATATTATTTTATGGAGCTTTTGGGCGGCTCATGATTTCCTCAAGGAGGCACAATTTCATAGTTTAAAAAATAAGTTATTTTTATTGTTCCATGGGGACACATAGAGGCAGTTAGTTAACACTCCATGGACCCACCATGTGCTTCATTTATTTATTGTTGAGTGGGGTACCCTCTCTTTGGGTGATATAGTCCACTTTTATATTATAATGTTATATTGATCCATGTATTGTATGTTGATCTCGTCTCAACCATTGATTAGACATTTGTATCTTTTAATCCTAGCCACTCATTTTAAAAGTGGTTAGGATTTTGATTCTCTCGTTCCTATTTAAAGGAGAGAGCTTCTCATTTGTAAAGGGTCTTTGGCTCTTGGATCTGGATAATAGAAAATCTTTTCTTGTTGAAATTCTTTGATCTTTGTTGCATCTGGTGTTCTTAGATGGTGATTGGAAAGTCTTTTTCTTCCTAGCATTTGGGAATTTTTTGTGAGATCTATATCTTTTTTCTCGAGTCTTTGTCTTGTCTACAGGAGGGTGACTTCAGCTTAGGCGTTTTTGCAGGGGGACCTCAACTCACTTGGATTGACTTCATTTTTTATCAGGGGGTTTTCATTAGTATCATTGCGATCTATGACTTCTTCTTGCTATTTTTCTACAGCATCCAGTTTTTTTCTCATGTTGCAGAAAATCTGATATGGTTGACATTTGTTGTGCAGGAGAGAGGTTGCATTGACTCCTTGGGGCAAAACGTTGGACATAGAACTTGATCAAAGCTTCTCAAATTGATCGGGATAGTAGGATCATCATCATCAAGGCATCTACAAGGTTTTTTAGGTAATATCTTCCATATCTCAATCCATTGACATGTGCTTTTCTTCATTTTTATACTGAAAAATCCCATAATAATAAAAAACCAAAAAATACTAAAAAATAGACCGCTTGATATCGGGTGAAAGCACTGCCGGGTTTTGTAGATCAGGTCATCCCCTCACCAAATATCCCTCAATGTTGAGCCAGAAATGGCTGGTTTACCCTAGATCTGAAAAACTGGTTTCCCAAACTCGAGGGTTAAACTCCATACTGCTGATTTTCTGAGATCTGACTTTTTCGGAAAATCCCAGCTGGGTTTTGTAGATCAGGTTATCACATCATGAAAAATCCTTCAACGTTGAGCTACAAGTGGCCAGGTGACCCTATATCTAAAAAATTTACCTCCCAAACCATAGCATTATCCTCCACTGGTTGATTTCTCCAGCGATCTGACTTTTTTCGGCAAACTGCTTTCTTAAGTTTGTAGATCAAGAAAATTCCCAAGTGGGTCTCCTCCAACGCTGGATAGATAGTGACTCCATTGCCCTATATATGATAGGAACTGATCTCCAACCCTAGTGCTACCCCCTCTTTGGCCTCTTTTTCCTGTAATCTGATTTTTCCTGGTGACTCAAGTACTTTGACATTGTCATATATTCCTTCTATTTTATCCATCGGTACTAGATAGCCCTAATCCTGTCCTGGCCCTCCCTGCACTTGTCATGTTTCCCAAGGCAACAGATATCTTCAACTATTGCTAGTAACTCAACCCCAGATCTAGTATTTACCTCATAGGTCACCTGTGTACCAATTTGGATCTAACCTCATACTTCCTCAAGCCCTAATCCAAATCTTTGGTTCACCTGGTGACGTCGTCCATAGATCTAGGGTTTCCACTTGCCTTACACCTTACGTACCTCAATTCCATTTGATCTGATCTGATGTCTAGGTATGATCTCTCCTATCGGGAGTAGATCTGGGTCTCCCTCATTATTGTCTTGGGCTAAGATAACATAAATCGAAGACTGCCTCGATTGGCATGACAACCATCCATTTGGGAGTCGTGGCAATCTTGGTTCCACCTCCTTAGTTTCTTGTCCCTCTACCATCCATCCTGGATCCACCTCACATAGGCAAATACAAGGTTGGTGACAACATTTTGGCATTGTTTTCGGGGAGGTAGAGGCCTACCTTGGTTCCACACACCTTACCTCTCCTACGACATCATCCATTGGTGAACATGGCAATGCATTCACCTGGCGACTCCACAATGCAACTCCACTGAGAAGCGAACCCATCACATAAATCATAATGAATTCAGATATATTTATCAGACGCATGAAGGAATCAAATGAAAGCATAAATGAACTTAAAAGGAAAATAGACGAAAGGGATAAATGGAGGTCAGATTCTTGGTATGAAGATGATCTTGACCAGAATTATGGGTATGAATCTAGTTATCACAATATTTATGATACCCACCATTTCCATTTCCCTTACCTACACTATAAAGAATGCCTAGCCATCTCGAGTGAGCGAATGAGCAAGTATTAAACCCAATCAAATCCTTATATCCAAGTAACCAGAGCTATTAAAAAGCAAGACAGATAGTCTCCTTTTGACTTTTCTGAAATATCAGGAGCACCTCATCCTATGCCAAACGATTACATTAGGAGGTTTCCCTAGTGGAAATAATGATATATCTATTGAAAGTCATTTGGATATTTTATGGGATTACATGAAAATTAGAGGTGCATACAATGAATATGTTTATATGCAAGCATTAGGAGAATCCTTGTGAGGGGATGTTCAATTATGGTTTGATCATTTAGCACCAAAATCCATCACTGGGTATGACATGTTCACGGATTTGTTAGTAGATAAGTGGGGTAGGAACACTGATAATTCCTTAGAGTGTGAATCTATAAATGATTGTAATAAGTATATTGACAATTTGCTTTCTCAATTGGATCATTCCTCTCCTAAAATGTTCCAAATTATAAGCATGCCTGCAATCCATAAGAACGTCACAGAGTACTTTGCGAATACTATTTCGAAAACTCATGCTCAAACTAAGAGGGATATCAATCAAACCATATGATATACTCTGTTATTATTGCCTGAAGTAGTCACAGAGCAAATATTGGATTTAATCCATGGAAGGGAACCTAACAATCACCATCAGGAAACATCTATAGTTGAGCCTTCCATTTGTGAGTCCATTAAAGAGCCTTTAGGAGAGCAACTCCATAGTCATTGCCTAATTCACAATAATTTGAGTCAGTATTCAAGCCATCTGAATCTGGATTCAGACTTTGATGAAATCAATCAAACTTTTGTTGAAGAGCAATCTTATGGTCATATTGTGATTGAAGAGCACGCATGTAAGATAGATAGGGAAACTAAAACCGAACTTATTGATGTTTTTCCTCATCTAGAGCTTAAAAAAGAACAATCACATTATGATACGACTTTAAGTGAACTTGATCAAGAACATTGCAATGAGGATCCTTGTCCAAATAGTATCGATATAATCCTTCATCCAATCCTTAATCAAAATATGTCAGTCCAATGCATGGATATTGACCTTGTTTCAAATCTTGAAATCACTCCTAGAATTAATTTGAAAGCTCTTTTCTCTCATCAAATTCTAAGATCAATTATTCCAAGTCATGGAGAAAATTTTCAATCCACTCTCCCATCCCAACTTTTCGAGTCTTCTTGTATGGATGGGTTTGTCTTTCAATCAAGTTGTTACTTTTGAAATCTTTAATCGGGAGTTTAAGCGGTTAATTGGGGAAAAGGCACTTCATGTCTCTTCTTAGTCATCTGTAATGGATAAAAAAATTTCAATTGGTAAATCTGTATTATGGATGGATGAAGAAGATGTATAAAGATCAATTTCATATTTTCTCCATTTTTAAGCAATAAATGGGCTTGATCTCATTCATAGTTTCATTACATTACAACTTGTCCCCATTGGATTCTCCCATTTCTTCTGGAGTGAATAGAATTGAATGTCCTGGTAGGGTGGAGGAGAAAACAAAGAATTGTTTGGAGTGGAAAATTCATGAATCATATTGTCATCTTCCATCAAGAACGAACTTGCATACCTTTTGTGATCCTATCAGCATCTTGATAGATGATTTTTTAGAAAGTCTATCTCATCCCTGGCATATCTTTATCCATATATTTCTTCAATTTTCAGACAACAAGTTATAATGGCTTCAATTTTCATTCACATTACTTACAAGCCATCTTCAACTTCTTATATCATTAACTATAAAGAAATCTCAATAGATTCATTCAGCAAGTGGTTGAATTGGATTTATGATTTTACCTAACACTTGTCCAAACTGGTTAGGGTAGAGTAGGTAGGACCTAAATAAGCCTTTCCTGGCAGTAGTTTAGAATCTTGCATCTTTGCTTGAAGCTCGCCTTTGAAGCTCTTAGTATATTTTTGGTGTTTGTTTCTTTTCCTGCACTATAAAAAACAAACTTTTCTTAAAAAGTTATGGTTATGGATTAGATTTACTTTCTTCTTTTCCAATTCATGCATGCTTATTTTCAGTACTTTATTTTATCCACATATTGTTCTAATGACTAGTCTGTGAGTTTGTTATAGCTCTGGACATTTTGCAGGTAGTCGGTGACATTTTGGTAGCGGTTGCAGAGCTGAAAGAACTGATCGAGGATGCGAGAAGTAGAGTACAAGGACCAAAGATTCTGGGGTTCTCAAGTGCTCTTTTCAGCAGAGCACTTGTCCCAGCTGGAGCCAGATATCATCACATATATAGTAGTCGGGCTACCATATTTTATTTTTCAGATTCAGTACACTTTTCAGCCAGATCTCCTATAGATGAGATGCTGAGATGAGCATTTATGATGGATAATTATTTTATTCATGGACTATAGTACTTTCCCATGCCAGGACTAAGTCTTAGGACACTTAGCTTTGAGGATCGATGTAGCCATTTAGTCATGTGCAGAGCAGATAGCAGTGCCCAACTTTGCATCATTATTTTCTTATTGGACATATGTTGGTTCAGATGGACTATTTTCGTGCTTATGGCTCAGTGTATATCATATTTTTGTTATGGTTATCATTGCTCTTATACTCATTTTTGTGACATGTGTTAGCATTTAGTTTCATAATTTGGTGTTCATAAATATGTGGACTTGGATGTATTTATATTATGTATTGATGTCCCTACTCAAGCCTGGAAGTTCTTGATCTATACTCACTCGTTTTACCCTCCCTAAGGAGAATAGAGGTAGTCATTCCCACCATGCTTTGGCTTGCTAGTGTTGGTTTCATTATTCATTGTCTCCACTCATCCATTACCTTCCAAATTATGTTTCAACCCAACCTACTACTTGACTTGTGGCATGGAGGACATTTCCCCGCTAGAGCCTTTGTTGGACAAGCCACCCTGTTTATCTGTGCCTCGGCTTTGAGTTTCCTAGGTTGTGTTTGCTTACCTGAAACAAGTAGCGCTGCCATCAATACAATGAATTTGGAAATGAAATGAATATATTATGAAAAAAAAAACATTCATGAAAAGTAGTGTTTTTTAACATACGTGAATGCAAGGCTAGCCTAATGAAATTGGCTTTGAAAAATATTGCATGAAATATCTTAGACATTCACAAAAAGAAGTGTTTTTCAACATACATAAATGCATAAAGACTAAATAATAAAAGTGCGTAGAAAAAATACGTAGAAAAAGGCTATGGAAAATCAAAGTTCCAAAAAAGAAATGGTTCGTAAAAGTTCTATCTAAAGATTGATGGCCTTACTTGTATTGAGTTGGATTGTGAGCATTTGTCAAGGTGAGTAAGCACCTCTAAAGTAGTTCACCCATTTTTGAGGCACTGCAATCCCCTGTGTGATTGTTTGTCGAGCATATGGCTATAGTGAGTATCTCCTTTCCATATCCAAAGTGTCACAATGTCGAGTGGGCAGTCATCCTTTGGCCTAACCCTATGAATTTTAACCTTCACCCTTCACTAGCAAATTGACTACAACTATGAAGTGAATATAGTCTTGAAAATATGGTATGAGTTATAATAAATAAAACCCTATATATGTATTTTGTTGATGTACCGCGAGTGAAATGATTTCTATTTTTTATGATTGTTACTTAAATGATTTGTAGAGCATGTTTATCCTTTTAACACTTGCAGCAGATGGATGTCATCCTGAGTTACATTATTGGTATTTGGTCATTTACAGGTTATTATTTTGTCCATTTGATATTGTAGATGATCAAGAAGAGACCTTGAGTGGGTATGAATATATACCTTATATGGATTTGAAATTTCTAAGTCCAATGAGACAGCTTGTTTTCAGTTCTAGGCACTTACATAGATGGACATTCTTATTTTACTCTTGTGGTGCAGTTTTTCTTCACTAGAAGTCATGTCTGAGCAGGGAGATGATCTTATTGGGTCTCCTAGGGCGTTGTATGGGGAATAGGGGGTCCAGAAACTTGATTGTACCATATTAACCCCCTCCTAGAGAGCCTGGTAGGCTCAGTTGGACAACACAGGGACCCTAGGAGGTTGTTTTGGCAAGTTCATGTTTCCCAAGGCAGATTAAAAAATTATTAAATGGCTACTGAAGAATTCGATTTGGGATACTAATGCAAGAAAATGGCATGAAATGAGTCATTATGATGAGAGTGATGTCCTCCACGCCTTCTCCAGCAGTTGCAGCACCTGATTGGGCATTTTATATTATTTTATGGAGCTTTTGGGAGGCTCACGATTTCTTCAAGTAAGCACAATTTCACAGTTTAAAAAATATATTATTTTTGTTGTTCCATGGGGACACCCAGAGGGAGTTAGTTAACACTCCATGGACCCACCATGTGCTTCATTTATTTCTTGTCGAGTGGGGTACCCTCTCTTTGGGTGATTTAGTCCACTTTTATATTATATTGTTATATTGATCCATGTATTGTATGTTGAACTCATCTCAACCATCGATTAGACATTTGTATCTTTTAATCTTAGCCACCAATTTGAAAAGTGGTTAGGATTTTGGTTCTCTCATTCCTATTTAAAGGAGAGAGCGTCTCATTTGTAAAGGGTCTTTGGCTCTTGGATCTGGATAATAGAAAAACTTTTCTTGTGGAAATTCTTGGATCTCCTTTGCATCTGGTGTTCTTAGATGGTGATTGAAAAGTCTTTTGCTTCCTAGAATTTGGGAATTTTTTTTATATCTATATCTTTTTTCGCAAATCTTCGTCTTGTCTACATGACAGTAACTTCAGCTTGGACGTTTTTGCAGGGGGGCCTCAACTCGCTTGGATTGACTTTGTTTTTTATCAGGGGGTTTTCATTAGTGTGATTATGATATATGGCATATTCTTGCTATTTTTCTACAGCATCTAGCTTTTTTCTCATGTTGCAGCAAATCTGATATGGTTGGCGTTTGTTGTGCAGGAGAGAAAGTGCATTGACTCCTTGGGGCAAAATGTTGGACATAGAACTTTCTCAAAGCTTCTTAAATTGATCGAGATAGCAGGTATCATAATCATCAAGGAATATACAAGGTTTTCCAGGTATGATCTACAGGTTTCTTCCAGATCTCAATCCATTGACATCTGCTTTTCTTCATTTTTATACTGAAAAATCCCATAATAATAAAAAACCAAAAAATACTAAAAAATAGACCGCTTGATCTCATGCCAAACCACTGTTGGGTTTTGTAGATTGGGTCATCCCCTCACCAAATATCCCTCAACACCGAGCCACAAGTGGTTGGTTTTCCCTAGATATAAAAAACTGGTTTCCCACATCCGAGGGTTAATCTCCATACTACTTATTTTCTGATATATGACTTTGCCGGCAAATCCCCACTGGGTTTTCTAGATCAGGTTATCCCATCACCAAAAATCCTTCAAAACTAAGCTAGAAGTGGCCAGGTGGCCCTAGATCTAAAAAACTAGCCTCCCAAACCCTGGAGCTATCCTCCACTGGCTGATTTCTCCCATGATCTAAATTTTTTCAGCAAACTTCTTTCTTGGGTTTGTAGATCGGGCAAATTCCTAGGTGGGTCTCCTCCAACACTAGATAGATAGTGACTCCATTTCCCTAGATCTGACAGGCACTGATCTCCAACCCTAGCGCTACCCACTCTTTGGCCTCTTTTTCCTGTAATCTGATTTTTCTTGGTGACTCGGGTACTTTGACATTTTCATATCTTCCTTTGAGTCTATCCATCGGTACTAGATAACCCAAATCTTGTCCTGGACCTCCCTCCACTGGTCATGTTTACCAAGGTAGCGAATATCTTCACATGTTGCTAGTACCTCAACCCCAGATCTAGTATTTACCTCATAGGTCACCTGTGTACCAACTTGGATCTAACCTCATACTTCCTCAATCCCTAATCCAAAGCTTTGGTTCACCTAGTGATGTCATCCATATATCTAGGGTTTCCACTTACCTTATACCTTATGTACCTCAAGTCCGTTTGATCTGATCTAGTGTCTAGGTCTAATATCTCCTATCAAGAGTAGATCTGGGTCTCCCCCATTGTTGTATTGGGATAAGATAGCATAATGTGAAGACTGCCTTGATTGACGTAACAACCATCCATTTGGGAGTTGAGGCAATCTTGGGTCCACCGCCTTAGTTGCTTGTCCCTCTACCATCCATCCTAGATCCACCTCACATAGGAAACTACAAGGTTGGTGACAAAAATATGGTTGTCCTAAAATAACATCACAAACTTTGAGAGGGGTAATATCATGATGTACCTCGTATTTGAAGTGCTTGATGCCATAGGGTAGGTGACATTGATTATTGATGTGGATGTCATGACATTGGATTAGCCAGTCGATATTGTATGGATGTGGGTGTGGTGTTGTCAACAAATTTAACCTTTTCATGACCTCTTCTAATATCATGTTCTTTTGACTCCCACTATCAACAATTAAATGCATGTTGATGTATTTGTAACTTCAGAATGTATTCACTTGTATATCTTACGTATTGTACCCTGATGTTCCTATCGAGAAGTATCAGTAATTTAATTGAGTCATGCCATATCCCAATGTTTCTATCGGGAGAATCAGTAATGTAAATGAGTCATGTAAAGTCATAGAGGGTAACCTTCCTTATTGAAGGGTTAAAGTCCCCACAGTTGTGGGGCACTAGGGTTATTAGACTCTCCTAGAGAAGTCGACCTTGGTGAGTTATTGTCAAGTCGGGAATTAGTATAAATAGAGAGTGAGCCTCTCTATTTATCACACAGTCACTCACAATTAGTTGTAGCGCTTGAGTGAGAGATAAGAAGCTGGGATAAGAGAGAGAACAGTTGTTGGAGATCATCTTATTGTCTGTGGGTTTTACTGTTTCCATTGGTGCTCATTCTATCTCTGAGGAAGTTGCGGGGTTTTCTCCTTTATGGTTTCCCCAAGGAAAATCTTTGTGTCTATTGTCTCTTGTGATTGATTGTTGTGCATGTTATTCTCTCAGATAAGATCCTAAGATAATATTGTTGAAATAGATAAAAATATAACATGGTATTAGGGCTAACCTAAGAAGAAGACACTATGTAGTTGTGGAAGCTAGGTCTTCTTACTTTCTGGGTCTCTCTCCACAATCCATCAGCAAAAGGAGGCTAGGATGAATCTCCATTGAAGGGCGCAACTTTCTATCAAAGCATAATCTAATCCTGAGCACTTTCAGTTTTTTACCTACCACTACATCGGGAAATTAGGGCTTTTCATTGAAGAGGAATTTTTAAAGTGAGCCCAGGATAGGACTACTCTCCTCCTCAAAATCAAAGTTTAGAGACAAAAATCGAGGTTTTTGGTTGGGTAGAACTATGGGAAATTCAAACCCTAATCTACCCTAGAACAAAAAAACCAACACTGCATAAGATCAACTCTAGATCTAGTTTTCAGCTTATCAAATTGGTAAGATATAAATCTTTTGTATTTCCATTTGAGGTTCTTAGTTAAGATGTCTCATCACACCAAGCTTGATGAAAAGCTTGAGGGAGCTGATAACTTCTGAGCTTGGAAGTATAGGATCTCCTTGATCCTGGAAGAAAATGAGTTGGACTCTTACATCAGTGAAGAGTTCTAGTTCCATAGCGAGATGAGGCTAAGGCCTTACACAAAAATAAATTGGTCATGGATAAAATAATTATTGCTGATTCAATTAAGGATCACCTCATACCACAGGTGTCCTCCCCAAAGACACCTAAAGCAATGTTTGATGCCCTGACCAAGTTGTTTGAAGAAAATAACATAAATCGGAAAATGACTTTGAGGAACCAATTGAAGAATGTGAAGATCCAGAATGTGGAGACCATACAGTCATACTTTACAAGGGTCTCCCAGATCAAACAACAACTTGAAGCAGTGGATGAAGAAGCAGAGAATGCAGATATTGTGATGACCACCTTGAATGGTATCCCTAGGTCATGGGACTCCTTCATTCAAGGGATTTGTGCTAGAAGAACGCTAGTTACCTTCAATAGACTATGGGAGGAATTCTCATAAGAAGAAGCTCTAATAGTAGCCCGAGAAGAAAATATGGGAAGTGAATATCAAGATCTCACAGTACACTGCAAGAAAAGTAGAAGGGACTATCATCATCCCAAAGGTAAGCATTCTAACCAGAAAGATAACTCTAGAATATCTACCAGAGACCTATCTAAATTTAGATTCTATACATGTGATGAAAAAGGACACTTTGCCAAATATTGTCCTAGAAACAAAGGTGGCTCTCAAAAGAAGAAGAACTACAAAAGAAGACATCATGCTCATGCTGCAAAGGATGATGAACCTTCCAAGAAGAGATTCAAACAAGAAAATGAAGATTCTTCAAGTGATGAAGAGTATGTTTTGATTTCTTCCCTCATGGGAACTATCACACATGGGAGCAAGGATTGGCTTATCGTTAGTGGGGCTTCCAAGCATATGAAAGGATTCAAAGAATCATTTGTGAATTTATCAGAACATGAGTCACCCCACAAGGTAAAACTTGGGGATGACTACCAATATCCAATAAAAGGTAGTGGTGAATCCTCATACAAGTTAGATTCTGTAAAATCTATGAAAATGAAGGATGTCTTGTTTGTACCAGGACTAAAGAAGAACCTTCACTCCAACTCTGCATTAGATGCAAAAGGCATGAGGGTTGCATTTGTAGATGGCCAAGTTCTTATGTGGCCAAAGGGAAATAACATAGATGATGCAGTTGTGATTGGGGAGCAAGAGTGAGGATTATATAAGCTAAAGGGCCAACTAGAACAAGCCTTGGTCCATGACTCAGTAGATCCAAATGAACTTTGGCACAGAAGGCTTGCACATGTGCACTATAGAGCACTACCACATGCAAGAAAAGTTGTTGAAGGTCTTCCAAAAATTCAAGCAAAACATGACATTGTATGCAAAGGATGTGCGAAAGGAAAGAACACAAAGAAGACATTTCCAAGCAATGAGAGCAAGGCAAAAGGAATCTTGGAAATCATCCACTCCGATGTATGCGGTCCAATGTCATCCAGTTCATCGAGTGGGTATGTATACTATGTTTCTTTCATTGATGGTTTTTCTAGGAATACATGGATATAATTCTTGAAAAACAAAGATAAAGTATTCGGCGATTTTAGAGCCTTGATCGAGAACCACATAGAAAATAAAATCAAGACCTTTCAATAAAATAATGGCGGAGAATTCACACCAAATGAATTCAAAGAATTATGCAGAGATTTAGGGATTAAGAGGGATTTGACCAATCCATACAATCCACAACATAATGGGGTTGTAGAAAGAAAGAATAGAACAATTATGGAAGTTGCAAGGGCAATGCTTCATGATCAAGATCTTCCCATGCATCTATGGGTAGAAGCTACTAGAACAGCTGTGTATGTATAGAACTGTACTCCTCATAGAGTACTCAAGAACAAAACACCTAAAGAGGTCTTCTCCGAAAGGAAATCAGAAGTCAGTCATCTCATAATATTTGGTTGTCCAGTGTACAAACACATTCCGAAAGAAAAGAGGACAAAGTTAGATCCTTCAGGGAAGAAGGGTATATTTGTGGGTTATAGTGAAAGCTCAAAGGCTTACAAAATATACTTCCCAGGATTCAAGAAGATCGAAATCAGAAAAGACGTAACATTTGATGAAGACTCATCTTACAACAAATCCAGAAAGAGACCTATTGAAGAACTTGAAGAAACAGAAGTACCCAAAATTCAAGATACAACTATGAACGATGCAACTCAAGAAGAAGATCGAGAAATAGAAGAACCCCAGGAACCTGTAGATCCACCCCAGGAGAAGAATCCTCACAAGAGGAAACCTGCATGGGCACAACAGGCTATCCAAGGTGTATAAAGTTATGGGGCTCCGGAAGAAATGCACAAAGAAAGGAAGAGAACTAGGTCCTACTCCGGATATAGCCCTATTATGTGACATCATTGGTAAAAAACCTTTCAAATATGAAGAAGCGGCAAAGAAGAAAGAATGGAAGGATGCTATGATTGAGGAGTTCCAGTCGATCATGAAGAATGATGTCTCGGATGTTGTCCCAAGACCAAAGGGGAAGTTTGTTGTGACTTCCAAGTGGATCTATAAGATCAAGCTTGCAGATGGAAGCATAGAAAAATATAAAGCAATATTTGTGGCTCGTGGCTTCTCCCAGAAAGAAGGAATAGATTATGAAGAGACCTTTGCACCTGTATCCAAATACACTTCCATCATATCAGTACTTGCTCTGGCTACAGTGATGAAATGGAAGATACACTAGATGGATGTCAAGACTGCTTTCTTGAATTGTCTATAGAAGAGGAAGTTTATGTGGAGCAGCCACTCGATTTTGAGACACATGACATAAAGACTCATGTATGTAAATTGAAGAAAGACCTATATGGTTTGAAACAGGAACCCAGGACATGGTACGGCAGAATTGACAACTTCCTGACTAGTTTGGGCTTCACCAAGAGTAAAGCGGATTCCAACCTTTACTACAAGGTTGAAGAAGGGAACCCAGTGATACTCCTACTATATGTAGATGGTCTATTTGTAACAGGTGAGGATGGGTTGATTTTTTATACGAAGAGGAAGCTTTCTATTGAGTGCAAGATGAAGGACTTGGGCATGATGCACTATTTTCTAGGCATGGAGGTGTGGCAGAATGCAGATGGAATCTCCTTGGGACAAGGGAAGTATGCAGTATATATCCTGAATAGGTTCAAGATGATGGACTACAAGGCCATGACCACACCTATGGCATCGAACTTGAAGCTATTGAGTGATGCTTCATCAGAGTCAGTTGATGCTATGATGTATTGTCAGATGATTGGGTCCTTGATGTACCTGACGAACATGAGACCAGACATTTTCTTTGCTGTGAACACATTGAGCCAGTACTCGACAGATCCGAGACATGCTCACTTGATTTTCGCAAAGCATATTCTAAGGTACCTAAAGGGTACAGTTGATTATGGGCTCAAGTATGTGGCGAATCATAAGATTAACCCTTCATAGGAAGTAATGAGTCCGAGAGCCCTTCTGACATGGTGGTAGGATGTGTTCTTCCCATGGTCAGATGTAAGTGTAGATCCCTTCTGACATGGTTGCGGGATGTGTTCCTCCCATGGTTAGATATAAGTATTGAGCCTTTCCAACATGGTTGTGGGATGTGTTCCTCCCATGGTTGGATATAAGTGCTGATCCTTTCCGATATGGTTGAAAGATGTGTTCCTCCGATTATCGGACATAAGTGTTGGGCCATTCTGACATGGTTACGGGATGTGTTCCTCCCATGGTCATATGTAAATGCAGAGCCCTTTTGAAGGGGTTGCAGGATGTGTTCCTCCCATGGTCAGATATAAGTGTCAATCCTTCCTAACATGGTTGCGGGATGTGTTCCTCCCATGGTCAGATATAATTGTTGAGCCTTTCCAACATGGTTGCGGGATGTGTTCCTCCCATGGTTGGATATAAGTGATGAGCCTTTCCGATATGGTTGTGGGATGTGTTCCTTCCATGATTGGATATAAGTGTTGGGCCATTCTGACATGGTTGCGGGATGTGTTCCTCCCATGGTCAGATGTGAGTGTTGGGCCTTTCTGACATGGTTGCGAGATGTGTTCCTCCCATGGTCAGATGTGAGTGTTGTGCGGGCCTTTCTAACATGGTCGTGGGATGTGTTCCTCCCATGGTCAGATTTAAGTGCTAAATAAGATGAATACCTACATGGAGACTAGGCCTACAACCAGCATTAAAAAGGGTTGGATCTGTAGAACTTCCTATGATGAGAAGATTTCAGAGATAGCACTGGTTTATCGAGATAGAGAAATCAGTAATAATGATGATGATCCAAACTTGATGTTGATCAAGTGATGATCCAGACTTGATGTTGATCCAGTGATGATCCAGCATTGATGATCATCCAGTTTTGATGATGTTCCAGAGAAGAAGACTTGTGCTGATGTATTGTGCTAAGAGAATACGTTCCTAGTTAAGAGGGAGTGTTGATGTATTTGTAACTTTGGAATGTATTCACTTGTATATCTTATGCATTGTACCCCGATGTTCCTATCGAGAAGTATTAGTAATGTAATTGAGTCATGGCATACCTCGATGTTTCTATCAGGAGAATTGGTAATGTAAAACATTCATGTAAAGTCATAGAGGGTAACCCTCCTTATTGATCAAGGGTTAAAGTCCCCACAGTTGTGGGGCACTAGGGTTATTAGACTCTCCTAAAGAAGTCATCCCTTGTGATTTATTTTCAAGTCGAGAATTAGCATAAATAGGGAGTGAACCTCTCTATTTACCACACAGTCAATCACACTCAGTTGTAGCGCATGAGTGAGAGAGAATAAGCTAGGATAAGAGGGAGAACAGTTGTTGGAGCTCGTCTTACTGTCTTTGGGTTTTACTGCTGCCATCGGTGCTCATTCTATCTCTGAGGAAGTTGCGGGGTTTTCTCCTTTATGGTTTCCTCGAGGAAAATCTTTGTGTCTATGGTCTCTTGTGATTGATTGTTTTCCATGTTATTCTCTTTGATTAGATCCTAAGATGATATTGTTGAAATAGATAAAAATATAACATGGTATCAGAGCCAACCTGAGAAGAAGACACTATGTAGCTGTGGAAGCTAGGGATTCTTATTTTTTGGGTCTCTCTCCACAATCCATCAGCAAAAGGAGGCTAGGCTGAATCTCCATTAAAGGGCGCATCTTTATGTCGAAGCAGAATCTTATTCTGAGCACCTTCAGTTTTGACCTACCACTACATCAAGAAATTAGGGCTTTTCACCAAAGATGAATTTTGAGTGAGCCCAGGCTAGGATTACTCTCCTCCTCAAAATCAAAGTTTAGAGACAAAAATTGAGGTTTTTGGTTGGGTAGAACTCCGGGAAATTCAAACCCTAATCTACCCTAGAACCAAAAAACTAGCACTGCAGAAGATTGGCTCCAGACCTAGTTTTCAGCTTCTCTAATTGGTAAGATCTAAATATTTTGTATTTCCATTTGATATTCTCAGTTAAGATGTCTCATCACACCAAGCTTGATGAAAAGCTTGAGGGATCTGATAACTTCCAAGCTTGGAAGTATAGGATCTCCTTGGTCCTGGAAGAAAATGAGTTGGACTCTTACATCAGTGAATAGGTTCCAGTTCCAGAGGGAGATGAGGATAAGGCCTTACACAAAAATAAATTGGTCATGGCTAAGAGGATTATTGCTGATTCAATCAAGGATCACCTCATACCACAGGTTTCCTCCCTAAAGACACCTCAAGCAATGTTTGATTCCCTGATCAAGCTATTTGAAGGAAAGAACATAAATCAGAAAATGACTTTGAGGAACCAATTGAAGAATGTGAAGATCCAGAATGCGGAGACCATACAGTCATACTTTACAAGGGTCTCCCAGATCAAACAACAACTTGAAGCAGTGGATGAAGAAGTGGAGAATGTAGAGATTGTGATGACCACCTTGAATGGTCTCCCTAGGTCATGGGACTCCTTCATTCAAGGGATTTGTGCTTGAAGAAATCTAGTTACCTTAAGTAGACTATGGGAGGAATGCTCACAAGAAGAAGCTCAAATAGTAGCCCGAGAAGAAAAGATGGGAAGTGAATATTAAGATCTCACAGTACAATCCAAGAAAAGTAGAAGGGACTATCATCATCCCAAAGGTATGCATTCTAACCAGAAAGATAACTCTAGAAGATCTACCATAGATCTATCTAAATTCAGATGCTATACATGTGATGAAAAAGGACACTTTGCCAAAGATTGTCCTAGAAAAAAGGTGGCTCTCAAAAGAAGAATAACTACAAGAGAAGACATCATGCCCATGCTACATAGGATGATGAACCTTCAAAGAAGAGATTTAAACAAGAAAGTGAAGATTCTTCAAGTGATGAAGAGTATGTTTTGATTCCTGCCCTCACAAGAATTGTCACACATGGGAGTAAGGATGGGCTTATCTATAGTGGGGCTTCCAAGCATATGACGGGATTCAAAGAATCATTTGTGAAATTATCAGAACATGAGTCACCCCACAAGGTGAAACTTGGGGATGACTACCAATATCCTATAAAAGGTAGAGGTGAATCCTCATACAAGTTAGATTCTGGAAAATCTACGAATATGAAGGATGCCTTGTTTGTACCAGGACTAAAGAAGAACCTTCTCTCCATCTCTGCATTGGATGCAAAAGGAATGAGGGTTACATTTGTAGATGGCCAAGTTCTTATGTGGCCCAAGGGAAAGACCATAGATGTTGCAGTTGTGATTGGGGAGAAAGAGGGAGGATTATACAAGCTAAAGCACCAACCAGAACAAGCCTTGTTCCATGACTCAGTAGAACCAAATGAACTTTGGCACAGAAGGCTTGCACATGTGTAGTATAGAGCACTACCACTTGCAAGAAAAGTTGTTGAAGTTCTTCTAGAAATTCAAGCAAAACATGATGGTGTCTTCAAAGGATGTACGAAAGGAAAGAACACAAAGAAGACATTTCCAAGTAGCGAGAGCAAGGAAAAAGGAACCTTGGAAATCATCCACTCCTATGTATGCAGTCCTATTTCATCCAGTTCATTGAGTGGGTATTTATACTATCTTTCTTTCATTGATGATTTTTCTAGGAAGACATGGATATACTTCTTGAAAAACAAAGATGAATTATTCATCAAGTTTAGAGATTTCAAAGCCTTGATTGAGAACCACACAGAAAAGAAAATCAAGACCTTTCTATCAGACAATGGTGGAGAATTCACATCAAATGAATTCAAAGAATTATGCAGAGATTCAAGGATTAAGAGGGAGTTGACCACTCCATACAATCCACAACGAAATGGGGTTGCAGAAAGAAATAATAGAGCAATTATGGAAGCTATAAGGGCAATGCTTCATGATCAAGATCTTCACATGCATCTATGGGAAGAAGCTGCTAGAACAACTGTGTATGTACAAAACCATACTCCTCATAGAGTACTCGAGAACAAAACACCTAAAAAGGTCTTCTCTGGAAGGAAACCAAAATTCAGTCATCTCAGAATATTTGGTTGTCCATTGTACATACACATTCTGAAAGAGAAGAGGACAAAGTTAGATCCTTCAGGGAAGAAGGGTATATTTGTGGGATACAGTGAAAGCTCGAAGGCTTATAGAATATATGTCCCAGGATTCAAGAAGATCGACATCAGCAGGGACGTAACATTTAATAAAGACTCGGCTTACAACAAATCCAGAAAGAGACCTGCTGAAGAAATAGAAGTACCCAGAATTCAAGATACAACTATGAATGGTGCAACTCAAGAAGAATATCGAGAAATAGAAGAACCCCAGGAACCTGTAGATCCACCCCAGGAAAATAATCCTCATAAGAGGAAACCTGCATGGGTATGAGAGGCTATCCAAGATGCAAAAAGATATGGGGCTCCAGAAGAAATGCATAGACAAAGGAAGAGAACTAGGTCCTACTCTGGATATAGCCCTATTATGTGACATCATTGGTAAAGAAACTTCCAACTATGAAGAAGCGGCAGAGAAGAAAGAAGGGAAGGATGCTATGATCGAGGAGTACTAGTCGATCATGAAGAATGATGTCTAGGATTTTGTTCCAAGACCAGAGGAGAAGGTTGTTGTGACTTCCAAGTGGATCTATAAGATCAAGCATGTTGCAGATGGTAGCATAGAAAAATATAAAGCAATATTTGTGGCTCATGGCTTCTCCCAGAAAGAAGGAATAAATTATAAAGAGACCTTTGCCAGATACACTTCCATCAGATCAGTGGTAGCTAGATATACTTCCATCACTGTAGTGATGAAATGGAAGAAACACCAGATGGATGTCAAGACTGCTTTCTTGAATGGTGTAGTAGAAGAGGAAGTGTATGTGGAACAACCACTCGGTTTTGAGACATGACAGGAAGAATCATGTATGTAAATTGAAGAAATCCCAGGACATGGTACGATAGAATTCACAGCTTCCTGACTAGTTTGGGCTTTACCAAGAGTAAAGCGGATTCCAACCTTTACTACAAGGTTGAATAAGGGAACCCAGTGATACTCCTACTATATGTAGATGATCTATTTGTAACAAGTTAGGATGGGTTGATTGCTGAAACGAAGAGGAAGCTTGCTGTTGAGTTCAAGAAGAAGGACTTGGGCATGATGCACTATTTTCTAGGCATGGAGGTGTGGCAAAATGCAGATGGAATCTCCCTGGGATAAGGGAAGTATGCAATAGAGATCCTGAAGAGGTTTGAGATGATGGACTTCAAGGCCATCACCACACCTATGGCATTGAACCTGAAGCTATTGAGTGATGCTTCAACAAAATTGATTGATGCTACGATGTATCATCAGATGATTGGGTCATTGATGTACTTGACGAACATGAGACCAGACATTTTCTTTGTTGTGAACACATTGAGCCAGTACCTAACAGATCCAAGACATGTTCACTTGATTGCTACAAAGCATATTCTGAGGTACCTAAAGGGTACAATTGATTATGGGCTCAAGTATGAGGCGAATAAGAATATTAACCTAGAGGGTGATGTGGATTCGGATTGGGCACGCAATGCCATTGATAGGAAGAGCACTTTTGGGTGTTGCTTCAGTATGGTATCAGGTGTGATCTCTTGGTTTAGTAGGAAATAGTCCTATGTGGCACTGAGTACAGCTGAAGCAGAGTATGTCGCAGCTTGTTGGGCTAGTTGTGAGGCAGTGTGGCTAAGAAAGATACTATCTGATTTGTTTGATCTCCAGTTGGATGCCACTTGTATATATTGTGACAACTAGATTTGTGTGAAGTTGTCAAAAAACCCAGTGTTCCATGACAACTCAAAGCATATCGAGATCAAATACCACTATATCAGGGATATGGTGCAAAAGGGAGCAGTGAAGCTCCAGAACGTTGCGACAAATGAACAGATAGCTGATGTGGTTACTAAGCCATTCGCCAGAGTGAAGTTTGAGTACTTCAGGGAGAAGCTTGGTGTTCTCTAGATCGAGGTTCCTTCCAAGGGGAAGTGATGAGTCTGAAAACCCTTCTGACATGGTTGTAGGATGTGTTATTCCCATGGTCAGATGTAAGTGTAGAGCCCTTCTGACATGGTTGTGGGATGTGTTCCCCCCATGGTCATATATAAGTTCTGAGCATTTCCAACATGGTTGCGGGATGTGTTCCTCCCATGGTTGGATATAAGTGTTGAGCCTTTCTGATATGGTTGCGGGATGTGTTCCTCCCATGATCAGATATAAGTTTTGGGCCATTCTGACATGGTTACGGGATGTGTTCCTCCCATGGTTAGATGTAAATGTAGATCCCTTCTGACATGTTTGTGGGATGTGTTCCTCCCATGGTCAGATATAAGTGTTGAGCCTTTCCAACATGGTTGTGGGATGTGTTCCTCCCATGGTTGGATATAAGTGTTGAGCCTTTCCGATATGGTTGTGGGATGTGTTCCTCCCATGATCGGATATAAGTGTTGGGCCATTCTGACATGGTTGCGGGATGTGTTCCTCCCATGGTCAGATGTGAGTGCTGGGCCTTTCTAACATATTTGCAGGATGTGTTCCTCCCATGGTCAGGTGTGAGTGCTGGGTGGGCCTTTCTAACATGGTTGTGACATGTGTTCCTCCCATGGTTAGATATAAGTGCTGAAGTAGATGAAGACCTACGTAGAGACTAGGCCTACAACCAACATGAAAAAGGGTTGGCTCTGTAGAACTTCCTATGATGAGAAGAATTGAGAGATAGCACCAGTTGATCAAGATAGCAGAAGTAGTAATAATGATGATGATCCAGAATTGATGTTGATCCAGTGATGATCCATACTTGATCTTGATCCAGTGATGATCTAGACTTGATGTTGATCCAGTGATGATCCAGACTTGATTTTGATCCAGTGATGATCCAGCTTTGATGATGATCTAGTGGTGATCCAGATTTGATGATGATCCAGATAAGAAGACTTGTGCTAATGTATTGTTTCATACCTTCCTAGATAAGAGGAAGTGTTGATGTATTTGTAACTTTAGAATGTATTCACTTGTATATCTTATGTATTGTACCCCGATGTTCCTATCGAAAAGTATTAGTAATGTAATTGAGTCATGTCATACCCTGATGTTTCTATCGGGAGAATCAATAATGTAAACAAGTCATGTAAATTCATAGAGGGTAACCCTACTTATTAATCAAGGGTTAAATTCCCCATAGTTGTGGGCCACTAGGGTTATTAGACTCTCTTAGAGAAGTCGGCCCCGGTGAGTTATTGTTAAGTTGGGAATTAATATAAATAGAGAGTGAGCCTCTCTATTTATCACACAATCACTCACACTGAAGTTGCAGTGCATGAGTGAGAGAGAAGAAGCTGGGATAAGAGAGAGAATAGCTCTTAGAGATCATCTTACTATCTTTGGGTTTTACTACTGCCATTGGTGCTCATTCTATCTCTGAGGAAGTTGTGAGGTTTTCTCCTTTATGGTTTTCACAAGGAAATTCTTTGTGTCTATTGTCTCTTGTGATTGATTGTTGTGCATGTTATTCTCTCAGATAATATCCTAAGATAATATTTTTGAAATAGATAAAAATATAACAATGCAGTGGAGAACCATTCACCCACATTTATGAGTGTAAGAGTCACTCACCTTCCTCCATCTCTTTAGGTTCACTTGGATGATATTTGTGGTAGAAATGATGGCACTTGGTTCTACAACATTGATTCACTTTCCCTTGTATTCAACTGTGAATTCAGGTCCTGAATAAGAATTAGAACTAGGATCAAACACTAAGGCTTTGTGTTGGGACACTGATGACTACTTTGAGCAATGTTCATGGGTGATGTGCCAGGGGATTTTGTGGAACTTGTGCCACTTCCTGTTTTACTTATTTGTCTTCCCATTACCCTTATTTGCTTGTGGCTTGGAAAGGTTGTCATAAGGTTGGTTATTCTTTCCTTTCCCTTTGTTTGTGGGGAATTTGCAGACCAAAACTCTTGCTAATTCCTTTGCTTAAATTTCTACTTGATTTTGACAGCATAACAATAAGTGACTCCCAGTGACAATATGTCCTAAAACTCCATTTTAGTTTGGATGTACCTATATAATCCCCATGATATATAGAACCAATGTCGCTCATATTCTTTGATACCTAGTTTGGTGTGAAAGTTATAGAAGGTATTTGTGAACTCCAACATTGTTTGGTCCCTCTCCTGATGCAATGTGGTCCATATCGTTTATTGGTAGTCATAGTTTCCAATAGTGAAATATTGTTCCTTCATGGCATCCACAAAATGGGCTTGAGGTGGATTGGCCCCAAACATTTCAGACTGCTTTGTAGATTTTTTCTCATAGTAGGTTTCCCATCATACTTTGACATGGGAGAAAACGTTAAGGAGTGCAAAGGTTATTTTTTCCCTATTGAAAAAATTATGGACATATAAATACCCTTTCAATAGATTTAACCATTTTTCCAAAGCATGTGTATCTATCTAATATTTAAATATAGGAACATCAAAACTAACTTGTACCTTGAATAGGGCGATGCCTCTGAGGTGGTCGCTCGATGAAGATGCACATGTTGTCAACATCCATCGAAGGATTTGGGAAAACTTTCTATCATTTTGTCCCTCTGTCATGTGAGAGGTTCCTTGAGTAACATCTTAATTTGATATCTTGCTCCCTTGTCTCATGTTTCTTTCATCATGGGTGGTCATCAATGTCAGCGAGGACGATCTTTCAGAGGCTCAAATAGCTTGAGTCCCAACTCCTTATACCCTGACCTCGTTGGGGACATGCATAGAGTAACAAATAAAGAGCATATCGCTTTGATACCATTGATCTAGGTTTATGCAAGAACAAAATGAAAGAACACATATGGAACAGAGTACACATATATAGATTGCAAGAACACTATGATACATTAAAATTGAACTGTATAACTTCATCAAAAAGGATAAACTTTAAATTTCAAAATACAAAATAGTTAGAATGGTGGTAGTTGATCTTTGATAAGAAATGTGGCAGTGATGCTCATTCGTAAGAATATGAGTTACAAATGAGGCCAAAAGGTCCTTTTAACAAAAAAACTATTGAGAAAACCCTAAATATAAAAATCCCTAACCCAACAAGATGAAATGCCAAAATTTTTATGGGCCTCATTGTGGTTATTTGATATGCCAACTTTCTAAGGACATAACGTTTGCATACAATCTTTGTTTGGGGTGCTTGCTATCCCATCAGAAAGGTTTGGCCGAGAATTAATCATTATAAACAGACTTTAATAATGCCTCCTTTTCATTTGCAGGTGTTGTTGTGCCAAAAAAATGTTGTTAAGGGCCTCAAAACGAGCTCAAAACACCAAGACCCAAAAAACCATAAAAAAAGGCGAGCTGGAAAACTGTGTTTTGAGCCAATCAAATATGTGGGTGGATATCGATGTTCATTTGGATTAGTCATCCCTCCTTAGGAAGTAATGATATCCATTATGACAAGTTATTTCATTAGATGGTATTTTTGTTGAACTTGACTCTTGGTGAGCCACTTTCCTTGGTGAAGGAGTTGTCCTACTTTGACGACCCGATAGAGTTGCACGCGTTGTCAGTGAGTTCCTTTCTCCTATGTATCCATGATCTGATCAAAACTAACATGCTCCAAGCATTCAGGGTTGAGTTTTGTAGGTGCCAACTGCTCTACCACCTCTGAGGTGTCCAATAATGAAGGATAATATGGACGAAGGAGCTCCACATTAAATATTGGATGCAAGATAAGCGATGGAGGAATGCTTAATTTGAAATCATTCTCACCTATTTCCTTAGTGATGGGGTATGGTCCAAGTTGAAGTGGATAAATATTGCAATGGGGTCCCCTGAGCCACTCTTTCTGTAACTGCAACCAAAAATCATCACCCACTTAAAACTTATGTGGAACTCGATGTTGGTCATGTCACTACTTGTACATTCCATTTGGTTTTTCCAAAATGTCATGGAATTGTTAGCAGATGTGTTAAATATGTTCAATAAATCAGGTGCCCTTGTCAACCTCATTTTAAGCATGGAAATATTCTTCCTATGTGGATGAAATGGGAAAATCTACGTCGATCAGATCCAATGGCTGGAACACCAAGCACACTTGAAAATGGATGTGGCTAGTAAAGCTATGAAGGGATTTGATTTAGATGTGATGAACATATGGAATATTCACATCCCATGTGTAGGGATGTTTTGAATTCGTACATTCTCAAAATATCCACAATCATCCTATGGACCACCTTTGTATATCTATCAGTTTGGGGGTGGCGGACAGTTGATTTGGTGAGATTAGTGTCCATCAATGACCATAGGATAGACCAAAAAATGCACAAGAACGTGTTGTCTCAAACTAAATGATAGTTTGGGGTATCCTAAAATGAACCCAAACATGTTTAAAGAAGATATTTGCAGTGGCATCAACTGTGAGACTCTTCTTGCAAAATTTTAGAATATCCATCTTAGAGAAACAATCAATGACCAGAAATACATAAGCATTACAATGCTTGGTTGAAGGTAGTCCTAACATGTAATCCATGGAGATGGATTCCTAGGGCCTATCAAGAGTAGGAAAAGGGGTGTACAACCATTTCTTCTTAATGGTGGGTTTGGTGATGACATACATAGTGCATCATGAATAGATATATTTGTTGACATCTTGTCAAATCTTCAGCCAATAAAAATATTTTTATAGAATTGATACTATCTTTTCTATGTCAAAGTTCCCTGCCACCCGACTATAATGAGATTCCCAAATCAACTTCACACGCTCGCTTGAAGGAACATAGAAATGACCTAGATTTCATAACAATCCATCTTGGTGAATGTTAGTAGTTGGTGATCTCACACATAGTGTTTTATAAGTGGTAGAAAAATCATGATCGTTGTGATATATTCGGTACCATCCTAAGGTCTCATGGCCACAAAAGTTAAGCATCGTTGTTAAGGCTGCAACTGGAGGTCAACTTAGATAATCAACTACTCAATAGATGTTTCCCTTTTTATATTTGATGTTCAAGTGTAATTGTTTTTAGTACATGGACCACTTTTGGTGGTGATCATTTTGAAACTTCCCTTGTGTTTGCATGAAATGTAGGGGCTTGTGATGAGTGTGGAAGACCGTCTCTTTTCCTGTAATGTAATGGTTCCATTAGCGACAAGCTTGGACGATGGAATAAATTTCTTTGTCACAAGTGGGGTATTTGTGGATTGAATCTGAGAGTGTCTCACTATGGTATGCTACTGTATGGACATGTTAAGTAAGGACTACACCAACAACATATTCCAAACCATCTATCTAATCTCAAAGGGTTTTGGCAGATCTGGTAAAGTGAGTACCAGTGTTGAACATAAGCAGTGTTTTAGATCCTCAAATGCTTGCTACTATGTATTATCCCAAACAAACTTGACTTTGGACCCACCCTTGGTCACTTGGATAAGGGGCCAAGTGGTATATGAGAACCCCAATATGAACCTGCAATTGGTGAGGCCTAAGAAACTGTCGAGCTCGGTTATGGTTGTCGGGACCGACCAATCATGAATGCCTTAGATTTTGGATGGATCAACATGCACACCATGCTCATCTATGATGTGCCCCATATATTGGATTCTCTATATTCCAAAAGAGAATTTCTCTATATTAGCATAGAATTTGTGTTTCCATAGGGTGTTGAGGACATATTTAATGTGTTGCAAATTCTCATCCCAATTCTTGTTGAAGATGAGGATGTCATCTGAATATAAAACCACAAAATAATTGATGAATGGCCTCCATATGTCATCCATCATCCTCATGAAAGTTGTTGGATCATTAATCAAGATAAAAGGCATGACCAACCAGTCAAAAAGACCTTCAACGGACTTGAAGGTTGTCTTATAGACATCAATTTTCTCAATTGGGAATTAGTGGTATTCAGACTTTAAATCATACTTTCTAGAATACTTTCCTCCCTTAAGTTACTCAAGAATATCATCAATATTTGGAATTGGATACAAATTCCTAACTATGGTTTTGTTGAGAGCTCTATAATTAGTGCAGAGTTTCCATGCACCATCCTTCTTCAACACCACCACAATTGGGATCTCGCAAGGTGAGGATCTAGGTCAAATGTTCCCCTTTTGGAGAAACTCATTAATCTAGTGCTTGATTTCTTCATTTTCTAGAGTGGAACACCGATAGACTAGGCCATTAGGTAGAGGAGAACTGTGTGCCAAATCAAATGAATGTTTAGCCTGACAGTATAGAGGCACCCCAAGTGGTGAGGTGAAGAGATATATGTATTCTTCCATTACTTTTTCCACTTACTTTTGTTGTAGGAAAAATCCTGGGTAGAGGTCTCATATGTTGCACTGGCCTTCTATTTTCTTCCACAAAAAATCAGGAATAGGATGATTTTCCCTATCTAGGATATCACCTTCCTGCACTTCTTGGTTGAGATCAAATAGATTATAGTAATTGGAATGAATTCCAATATCCTATAGATTTGGTTTCCCATAGAAACAATGACACTACGCGGTCGAGTCTCATATATATCATGATGTTTCCACATATGGTTGTCCTAAAAGAACATAAGAAACTTCAATAGGGGTAATATCACACAGTACCTCATCTTTGAATTTCTTGATGCTATAGGGTGAGAGACTTTATTATTTAATGTGGATGCCATGACCCTGGCTTAGCTAGTCAATGTTGTAGGGATGTGGGTGAGGTGTTTTTGGAAAATTCAACCTTTTCACAACCTATTATGTTATCAGGTTCCTTTAACTCCCACTATCAACAATGAAATCCATTGGAAAACCCTGCACACACATCTATGAGTGGAAGAGACACTCATCTCCCTTCGAATCTATAGGATTACTTGGTCGGATCTTTGTCGTAATGTCCATGGCACTAGGTTCTACATCAATGATCCACTTTCCCTTGTTTGCGATTTTGATTTTGTGCTCTTAATAAAAAAGAACTGGTATTGAAATCATAGGCTTTGAGCTTGACCACCAATGATGCCTTTGAGAGACATTCATTAATGTCATGTCAAGGGATTTTGTGTAACTCACACCACTTATTGATGTCCCTGTTCATCTTCCCATTACCCTTCTTTGTGTGTGGCTTGAAAATGTTGTCGTGAGGTTTGTTATCCTGTTGTTGATCTTTGTTCTGCAAGTTGGGGTTTCCTTTGCCATGCTTTTGTTGCACATAATTTCCATATTTGAACTCCTACTTATTCATTTGCTTAAAATTTTACTCGGCTTTGATACCATAATGATAATCAATCTTAATGATGAGATGTCCAAAAACTTCATTTCAATTTGGATGTACCTATGTAGTCTCCCATGTGTATTTTAGAACCAAATGTCACTGAAATTCATTGATACCTAGCTTGGTGTGCAAAGTATGGAAGGTATTTGTGAACTCCAACACTCTTTGGTCCTTCTCCTTATGCAATGTGGTCCATCTTGTGCATTGGTCATCATAGTTTCCAACAACATATTATTGTTCCTTCATGGCATCCATAAAATAGGCCCGAGTGGAAATGGCCCCAAACAGTTCAGACTCGTCTGCAAAGTTTTGCTCATAGTAAGTTTTTCACCAAAATTGGACATGGGGGACAACCTTAAGGAGTGCAAAGGTGACTTTTCCCTATCAAAACAATTGTGGATATAAAAATACCATTCTATAATATTTAACCTTTTTTCCAAAGCATTTGCATCTATCCAACCTTCAAATACAAGAATATCAAAATTAACTTGTACCTTGAAGGGGGTTCCACCTTTGAAGTAGTCACTTGATGAAGATGTGTATGTTGCTATCATTATCATCGAAGGATTTGGGAAAAAATTTCTATCATCTCGTCTCTCTATCGCACGAGGGCTTCCATGAGAAACATATTAATAGGATCTATCGCTCCCTTGTCTCTCTTTTTTTCCATCATGAGTGGTCGTTGGTGTTATAACATGATTTGCCACAACTTATGCATCATGCCTTGATGGTATTCCCTTGTTCCTATGAAGACTTACTATACCCCCCTTACTCAGTATAGTCGCCATGCTTCAGTATAACCCTGAAAAAGATAATTTTGGAGACACATGCATGTGAACAACTTTGCAGCTCGTGTATACATATCTTGCACCATTACAGCCTGCGTACATCGCGTTTTATGCTAAAAAAATATTTGGATTTTTCCTCATCAAGTAATGAATAGCTTGATCCTTGGCCTTCCATATGCTTGGAAACACTTTGATTTGACCCTCCATTTCCCCTTTCAGGGATATATATTGAGCCATTGTGAAGCATTGAGGAGGAAGAAAATTGGAGAGTAAGGAAACTACAGTGAAATTTTGCCCCATTTCCATATGTTGTAGTCTGCATTCCTTCATCCTTGTTGATAAAACTCTTTATGTTGATCTCACAAGCTCTCCATTGTCTTTGTGATATTTCCTTTCTATGGAGGATTGAAGTGGTGGAGGCCAAGGTGGAGGAACTTGGTTTCTCGATTCCGACGAGTTGCCAACAAAGGTTATCACTTTGTCCTTTTGTTTGAATTAATAGTAATACTCTTTTCTCGTCCAATTTCATGTGCAAATGTTATATATATTTCCTTGTGTATATCTACTCCATACATGTTTAAATGGATTATGCTAGCATAGGTGCTAACAATTCATGAATATATTATATGGTTGGATGTATTTGTTGTTGAGGGCATGTTTTGTAGGATTCAAGCATTGGATTGAAATTTCAACAAAGGACTTATTTGAACAAGGGTTCAGTCTGCATACCTATCAATACTCATCACCGCAGACTCCCTAAACATAGTGAAATTGGAGAGTAAGGAAACCACAGTGAAATTTTTCCCCATTTCCATATGTTGTAGTCTGTATTCCTTTATCCTTGTTGATAAAACTCTTTATGTTGATCTCCCAAGCTCTCCATTCTCTTCGTGAGCTTTCCTTTATATGGAGGCTTGAAGTGGTGTAGGCCAAAGTGGAGAAACTTGGTTTCTCAGTTCCGACCATTTGCTGACAAAGGTTATCACTTTGTCCTTTTGTTTGAATTAATAGTAATACTCTTTTCTCATCCAATTTCATGTGCGAATGTTATATATATTTCCATGTGTATATATGCTCCATACATGTTTAAATGGATTATGCTAGCATAGGTGCTAACAATTCATGAATATATTATATGGTTGGATGTATTTGTTCTTGAGGACATGTTGTAGGTTTCAAGCATTGGATTGAAATTTCAACGGAGGACTTCTTCAAACAGGGGTTCCGTCCGCATACCTGTCGATACTCATCACCGCAGACTCCCTAAACACCGACCTGGATAGATTTTACTCTATCCAGCAACACCCATGAAGAAGGTATCGTATCACTTGAGATGTCTGAGGGAGGGTTGCAGGAACCATATTTCCACGGAGGGAAGAGGAATTTCGCACTATCTCTTACTCTGTCACAGTGTCACTCAAAGATCCAAGGTTTTTGCATATTAACCTTAAATATACTTTAACATTAATTGGATCTATTTATCATCCACATTCGCAATCATTCTTATTCATATTTAGATTAACACAGACATTACGACAGTGCAATGCAAATTTATTCAGAATTGCATGAACAAATACATCAGCATGTATTAGCCCAATGAACCCTATAAGACTTCGCATCATTCATATTCAAGCTTATAAATTCAAAGATTGAATCGTCATACAGTTTGCAAGATTCATAGAAACACAAGCACAAAACATAATTTTATCTTCAACATCATCTTCGTATTATTCCCAAAAACACATCACAAAAGACAAACATTCCTTGGTCGATTAGCCTTAGACCAAAAATATATCCATAGACAAATCAATTCATTTACAATAGAATTGATAGAATGATCTACAAAACATATCATCCACATCCAGATCTCAGAACTCCTTTTCTTTTTTCTCTATATCCCTCTTTCGACAATCTAATTCTAATTATAGGCTTGCTAAATTATTACAAAATGGTCCACATAGCCTACTTCCTAGCTAACTTGATCAAAATAACCAAACTTGTCGGTATCTTCTTTCGTCACGTCTGACTTTTCCTTCACTTGTTGGTGTCGTGATATCCTTTTCCTTTGTCGATGTTCATACTTCTCACCTTCGAACCCCTTGCCAACAGGCCTCCAACACAAACTTGTGTCTTCCCCTCGATCCACTTCAGCTGGATGCAGATGGTTCATTCAACTTGTCCTTGAACTTATCATGCTCCATGCGGACTTGTTCAACATCTTCCTTGACCTTTGTGCCAAGTGTTGCGCACTCCTCCACCTCCTACTCTTTCAGGTGTTCGTTGAGAACTTGTTCCACTTTATCTAGTACTTCATTGGTTTCTGCAAGTCCCACCATGGATTTGAGCGCTAGTTGCTCTACAATATCTTGGAATTCGTCCAACTATGTCGTCTGCCACTAGTGTCGTTCTCTTGTCTTGTTGACACATTGTTGTAGTGATTACAGCTCAGCTGCCATGGTCACTTGCACTAATAGGGGTGTCATCTTGAGTGAACCCCTCAACATTATAAGCTGCGCTTCCACCTCGTTAAGCTGCACACCCAATTGTTGCAATTTTTCGTCTTGGACCATGCTCATCCAATATTGAGTTGTTTCCTCTATGATTGATTGGGTATATTTCTCTATCTCTTATATCTTTGATGACACATCTTCTATTGTACTACTTCACTCTGGTGGTGTGCTTGGCACTGTTCTAGCCTGCAACTCCTCGTTTCCCTTTCACAGCTCCATTGCAATGTTCCTCAGTCGTAACACTTTTACCTTAGCAATCATCTCTGGAGTGATCTCTATTATTTCTTCACATCCCAGCGATATTGTTTTCTCCAGTCGATGCCTATCATTGAATGCCTTCATTCTTTCTTCGATCACAACCTCTTTTTCTTCCTTTAGTCACTACAGGTCTATTGCAGTGCACTCTACCTCCTGCCTCGATCGGATCAGCTGATCATGTATTATCGCTTCCCGGTCGATAATCTCTTGACTTTCTTCACACTAGATCTATTTCAACATATGCATCGGAAGTTCATTGATGTTGACACCGATCGAATCGAATCCTTGCAGCATCATATCTACATCCTCGTTCCTAGTTATAATTGCTCACGGCAGTATCTGTATTATCTGTACTTTCTTTCCAATCTACACCTTGGCCGCTCTTTGCAATGTGCCATCCTATGGTACCTTTGCTTCCAATACTACGTTGGTCAATGTTTGCAACAAGTTGGTAAATTGGTGGAAATATCTGGTAGCGTGTTCGATTATCTTTTCTTGACTCCCACTCATCATCATAATGATCGTAGTTAGTACCTTCTGCATATGTTTCTCAGAAATCCCTGTAGTATTGTTCGATTCCCCTTGCTCGAAGCGATGCTTCATTCTTACTTCTTCCTACTGCTTCTCCAACCCCGAGTCTGTTGGAGTCATGGACGAAGCTTCATCCTATGAATGCTCTTCTTATTTAGACTCCTTCGATACTTCTAGTTCTTTCAGGGCATCCATCGGTAGCCCATCTTCTGGATTTGACATGTCCTCATCATTCACTGCAAATTGTCATTCCGCTGGCCAATCTGCTACAATGGCATCTAGTTCTTCGTCAGTGATATTATAATAGGTTGTAAGCCATTGCTTTTTTGGGTCTCGTCGCACTTGGATATGTATCGCTAGTGGTCCCATCACCAACCTTGTTATCTTTTGGTGTTTCTTCGTGGTTGCATCTGTGAGTAGTGGTAACTTTATTGCTTCACCCCTTAACACATCCAAGTACATGTATAACTCGTTATTTATATTCTAGCACCCATAAGTTCTTATATCTTGTGCCTCGACATGCATTGACCATGTCAACTTCCATCCCTTGGTAATGAGTTGGCTCCATCCATCCAACTAGTGCGATGAGTATCAGCAACCAAGAGTAGGTGAATGGCTTCCCTAACTCTTGTGCCAATACAACATCTTCCATTAACTCGTTTAAAAAAAATATGACCAGCTCATCCGTACACCTATTGTGCACTGCTCTACTGATGCAATCACACCTGACGTACACTGATTTAGTCGATTCTTCCTTAATATATTCACAGCCAACAACTTTGCTCTGACGCAAACAACCTTGTCATTAATATTTTTGATCACATATGCATTTGTATCTCTTACCACGTCATATTTCTTCTACAGTCTTGCTTCCAATCTATTGTCATTGTACTTCCCGCGAAAACTACTAAGACGGAACAACCCTTGCCTTGGGGAGACCAGTTATGCGGGAAATCAAATCAACGATGACAATGACCTTTGTCCCGAACCACAGGTATCCACCATGAAAGCATGTCAACAATTGCTTCATACATGCATTGGCTTCTGATGACCTTCCAAAGTGCGGAATATGGATGATGGATAGCATCCCATCCCGCTGCAGTCCCAATTCCCATTGTAATGGTTCTCTTGTGAATAGGCCCTTGTCGTCGTGGGCCCTCTGCACATATGTATCCTTTGTGTATTCATCGTATGCCAAAATATCATGGTCGTTATACAGAATCTTCTGCAACTTCGACATGATGTTCATCATCAGATGGACTCCTTGGGGTATCGTCGACATCACAAGATTGTAATTCTTGTTCTTATTTATTTATACCATCTGTTTCCCTTTCTTTCTTAGTGGTACATACCCTGGGATTTCATCTATCAACACACCTTGTGGTTTTCCCCTTGCTATCATCTCTTCTATTGTCGATGGGGCATCTTATGTCATTGTTTCCCCCTCCCATGTCGTACTATGAGTGGTTTTATTCCTTTGTTCTAAAGTGATTGGTCAAACCGCAAACCTTCCTGAATGATCATTCTGGTGCAGTCACCACCTCTAGCTGCTCTTCTACAATTTGTGCATCGCTATCGGTGACTCTTGCATGCTGGTGCTCAAAATCATCTGTGTCATGACTCCTACTCGGTTTATATTCTCCCTTACTCTTCACACCGCTCTTTTATTTCTCTTCACTCTTCTCAATTCGCACATTGGGTCAACCCCTGCCCCTTGGCCCGTTTTTATGGATTACGATCCATCCGTGTGAAATATTTGAACCGTCATTGTCAAATCCCTCATAGATTGACCAAATCCTGCATCGATTCTACAAATCTAACGACCATTTTTTACATTAATTGCATGTCTTCTCCACTTACGTCATTTCCCGCCTAGTTTAATTACTGCATTTATTATCTGATTTGACCTTTTCTTTCCTTTCCAAATTTTGTCGAGCTTCAAACCTTAGTGCGATTCAAATTTTCTTTTTCTTTTGTCCTTTGTCGATAGGTTTTACTTTTTTAATTTCCCATTTTTTTCATGGCTATAAGCATTAGTTTCATGCCTGGCTATCCCGATAGGGATTTCGCCAGCTTCCATTCACTAAATTTGGTAACAATACTCCGTCTAATTGTTGCAATTGTACCACACCACCATCAGTGATGAACTGTATAACATAGGGACCTAACCAGTGCATATACAACTTACCTGGGTGCCTCGCGAACTTGTTATCGTAAAGGAGAACCATGTCTTCGATATGGAAGTACTTTGTCTTTACATGGTGATCATGACAAACCTTCTGTTGATCCTTCTCCACTTTCTGGTGAAACCCTGCGATGAAACGATCTTCTTCAACCCGCAAAAGTTGCACCAATCTTTCCTCAACCGCTCCTTCATCGCTCATACATGTTGTTGCTGCTATGTGCAAGCTAGGAACAATTTATTCCATTGGAATTACCGCTTCTTTCCCATAAACCAATTTCAATGGTTTTTGTCCCATTAGTCTCTTACATGTTGTCCTGTAATCCCATAATATCACGGGAGTTTTCAAATCCCAATCGTCGTGGTTGATATTGCATACCTTTGCTAAAGCATTCTCTGAAATTCCTCTGTCATCACTCTAATCATTTAATTAACAAAGTGAGCCCCTTGATTGCTCATCAAGATCTTGGGACAACCAAATCTAGTAACCACATTATCGAACAAGAACCTTGTTGTCATCGCTGATGTACAATACTTCACTTATGCTCTTATGCCCATCACGTTAGATAATCCATCGCACTGATGATGTACCTCTCACCTATTCTTTTCCCTGGTGGATTGATGGGTCCTATGAATTCCACTACCCATTTATCAAATGGTTGTAGCGTTACCTGAGGTACCAACAGCATTTCATCTCGTCGTGATGGTTTTCCCATTCTTTGGCACACACCATAACTCTTGGTGTAGTCTATGCCATCCTTGTCCACTATTGGCCACCATAAGCCAGCTCTCAGTATCTTCATGGCAGTTGTGCATCCTCCATAATTCCCTCCTACGATCCCATGATTTTCCTGATACATTATTATTTCCTGCTCATGCGAAAGAACGTATCATCGTAGAACTTCATTTGGCCCCATATTGTATAACTTTCCTGCAGTTAGTTGAAATTCAGCAGCTTTGAAAACCAGTTGCTTCTTTTGGCTCGTAGTGAATTCATTTGGGGCTTGGCCTGTCGCTAAAAATTAAATGATCTTTTCATAATGGTCGTTGACCATTCTGATTCTAAAAAACTATGCATCGAGCAAACCATCCTCAATGTTGCTTAGTTCTTCACCTAACTCTATCCTCAATAGACGATCGTGTCCTGCATTCAACCGTCCTAGTTTTACAATTATCTCGAAAACAAATTCTTGGAATAGTAACATCCATCAACAAATCTTCCCCCCTAGCATTGTCTTGTTAACTAGGTATTTCAACATTGAGTGATCCGTAAACATTTGGAAATAGCCTCCTAACAGATAGTGACAGAGTTTTTGTAATGCATACACCATCACCAATCCTTCCCTCTCTGTCATTGTGTAGTTTCTCTCGATGGTATATAGCTTCTGACTCACAAACGCGATCATGTGGTTGATTGTTCCTTCCCCTAGTTGAGCCAATATTACCCCCAATGCAACTAATTAAGCATCGACGTGAACGTGAAACTCCTTCATCCAATCCTAAAAGACTAATACTAATGTTGCAACCATCTTTTGTTTTAGAGTGTCGAGGCTTCTCTGGCACTCATCATTTCATTCGAACTTTGCATGCTTATTCAACAACTTCTACATTGGCGCAGTGATCGTTGCATATCCTCTTATGAACTTTCGATAATATCCTATGTGACCCAATTTTGCCCTTAGTTTTCTTGTTGTCATGGGTGTCGATAGGTTGACTATTACCACAATATTAGCAGTATCGACCAACATACCCTCCTTACACACAATCTGTCCTAGTAGAATCCCAAATGGAGCGTAGAATACACACTTTTTCAAAATTAATGAAATATGATGCTGTCAACACCTTTCCAACATCAGTCGAAGATTCGCAGTATGATATTTTACCAGGCCATAGACAGCCATTGTAAATATAGACTGCAAAGAATTTATGAATGAATTCTTTAAATGTAGCGACAACTATCCCTAAGAAAATTGTTGGTGCATTCTTGAGACTGAAGGGCATCACCGTATATTGAAAGCATCCCCATTTTGTTATGAAAGTATTTTTGTGTCTATCCTCCTTCACAATCCTTATCTAGATTTCTTATCTTCCCACTCCTTCACAATCCATCTGTAAATGAATAGATTTCTTATCCTCCCACTCCTTCCAATACTTTGTGAGTGAACTATGTCCAAAATGGATCATGTAGACTTGCGTCATTTAGCTTCCGGAGATAGACACAAATCTGGATTTCCCCTATTTTTTTGTCTTATACCACCATTGGACTGATCTTTTCATATTCTTTGATCGGTTCGATAATGCCATCATCCATAATTCGTTATAGTTATGCTTTAACGTGTTCTTTGTATCTCAGATTCAACCTATACGGTTGTTTCTTGTTCGATTTTGCATCAGGTTTATACGGAATCTTCATTTCTTCCAAGTCGCCAGAAATACCCTTCCTATTAGAGAACTTAGTCGGGAATAAGTCCTAAAATTCATGCAATAGATCTGTGACTTTCCCCATTAACGAATCATCCCAGTAATACCCAATACTAGCGAACTTTGGGTCCTCTACTATCTCGATTTTAACCTTCTTCACTTTCAGCAGCCGCTTGAATTTATCTCCGGGTACTTTCGGTGCTACGATATCATGGCTTCCCTCTGATTGTGGGATATCGATAGCTCTTGGTTCATCTTCATCATCTGGTTCTCCTGATATATTGTAGCATGTCATCATCATCTGTAGTGTCACCATCCACTTTGGTTATGTTGGTAACTCAGCCAAAACGATCTCAAACACTTTGTCATGAATGTTCTGTAGCACACTATGAATGAACGAATTATCATTCACAAAGTTGAAGGTATGACTGAAGTTGACAGCCAATTCTTCCCATGTCATATTTTCCCTACGTAACTCTGTAGAAATATACCACCTCTGCGGTATCTCGTCTAGCATATGAACAAACATGTGGACCCACTATTCTTTCGGACTTAGTGCCCATGTGGTCTAGCATGCCACTATGTGATCGTTGGAATCATTCCTTCCATCATATTTATTTTCTTGATATATTTCATCTTCGCCAAATCGAACCTCCATCAGTCATTGACATGTCTGCCAATATACTATCGTTGTCTTATGCGTATCCCACCATCTTGCTAGAGTAGCCTTCAATGCTTCGTCTAATGCCAACAATCCCTGCGGTTCTGAAACTTTATCTTCAAACTCTGGAATGATCGTTTCCAAATTCGGTAGTACTTCATATGTCGGTAAGACGATGATTTATGGCACTGCCCACCTCAACGACTGGGTGACTCATGCACATTTCTTGGTTGATACCTCATGTAGTCAGTTCTTCCAGTTTTCTAATGCATCATCAGAGTCTGAAGATGTTGAACTAGTACTTCACCATCCCAACTCCCCATCCTCAGTGAGATTGATGTAGTCTTCAGAAATATTATAGGCATTATCCCATCCTCCTACAACTTCATCTTTTATTGGTTCAACATATCTTTGTCCTTCGAGGGGATCCAATCAGGTGATGACCCTCATATTGTGATTCTCAAATGTCATGACCCATTTTTTGAAATTGATAACTGCCATGTTTTCCTTTGACCAACCAATTCCCAACAGCACAGGGTATGAGCTTCTCACATCGACTATTTTGATAATGTCAAAATCTGCATATGGCTTTAACCCTTCCACTTCGATAGGTAGCCGAGGCACTCTACCAATTGGTGACACCTTGGCTTGATTTTTCCTCGCAGCTATACGAAAGACCAAACCAAATACGGTTTCCCCATAATTTCCCATGTTTTCTTTGTTAGAATATTTACATCTGATCCTAGATCCAAAATGATTGAATCCACATCATAGTCACCGATCTGGATGTTCATCCTCATCTCCCTCCCCATTTTCTTCTTGTGTAATGAATTCACTAGGTGTTCCTATCATCCTTCTTCCTGTTAATGCAACAAACTTGTCATCTTGGCCAATGCATCTGGATCTTTTTCCAACATCAGATAGCTCTCTAGGAAATCCTTTAAAGTACTATCCTTTCATGATGATCTTGGTAACTTTGTCGAATCAAAGACTATGGGTATGCCGTAGCGAGGTAACTTACCATGGTCCTGGTTTAGCATATCTATTACATCAAGGAAAGTTTCTTTCTTGACAGCTACATCAAATTGTACCATATTTCAAGCCGTTGGTCGAATATCTATCAGTGGTCCATCAGCTCATGTTGTCGCTCCTCCTCTGGTTATGACTCCGACATTTGCTGGTTGAGTTCTTGGTTCTCCTGATATTTTCCCTACATTTGGTCCTGGACCTTGGTTCTAAGTTGCGTTATGGTTCCGTGGTGGCTACGATGCATTCTTCGCTTGCCACTTCACAATCAAATGTGGGAATTCCTCGACAATATGATCTGCATCACTGCAATAAGTACACTGAATTTGCAGGTTCGAGCAGTCCCTCTGATAATATCCCAACTCTCCATAATTATAGTAAGTAAATAGTCAGCGACCTCGTCCCATAGCTCCTCTGTGACCGAAGCCTCCATTACGACCTTCCCAAAATCCTCCTTGGAACCCTCCTTGTTACTGATACGGTTATTGGTTATATTGTGGTTGGTTAAACTATTGTTGCAGTTGGTTGAACTACAGTTGTTGTTGATTATGCTACACAT
The DNA here is from genome assembly GCA_001517045.1 of Pseudotsuga menziesii. Classification (NCBI taxonomy): domain Eukaryota; kingdom Viridiplantae; phylum Streptophyta; class Pinopsida; order Pinales; family Pinaceae; genus Pseudotsuga; species Pseudotsuga menziesii. Next base: position 304,203 of record LPNX010282553.1, read on the forward strand.
AAGCATACTATGGTTGTTGTTGGTTAAAATGTGGTTGAGCATACTGGATTTGTATCAGGTTATACTGCGGTTGTTGCAGTGGTATTTCTATTGGTCGCTGCTCCTCTCTCTTTGTAAAATATGTATCCATGGTCCATTCTTGGAGTAAGTCATACACTATGCAATTCTTTTCTTCATGGTCGACCGATTGACAAAATTATAGAACAAGTTCATCGGCTTCGACATAACCTTTTGAAGGTATACGCACTCCTCATAACGATGTCCTTTGGTCTAAAAAATCCAACACCACAATAGTCCTCCTTGACTTAGCCAATTTGGGGCTCCAGCCTACAAATATTCATGGAATTCCGAACATTGATCCCTATGATGTCCTTCAGACCAACATCGAGTGCACCATACTTGTTCGTGGACTTCTTTTCCCTTCTTAATATCTTGCAACTAAATAGTGAGATTTGTTAATTGCAACTAGATCTGGATCATGCCAATCCTCGTTTCACCAACTGGTGATGCTTTTAGATTCATCGCGATTTCCAGATCTTTTGCCTGGGACACAATATTTTGTTGCATATATGGCATATGAATGTGTGGTACCAAAGATGCAATAAACCAATCCATATGTTGCACATCACTTGTTCCAAAACTCACCTTAGCCATTGACCTCGAAAGGTCATCGCCAATTGTCCCTTCCTGATGTCTTCATCTTGCACTTGCTTTATAGTCCATACTGCTTCACAAAAAAACCAATATTTTTCGGGATCTTCATACCCATTACCCTGAAACAGGGTTAGTTTCACATCATCTCATGCCATTCTTATTCTTCTCCCAATACTCATGGATCCACTACTATTAATATTGTCATGACACATAGGGCAACCCTATGAAGAGCTTGTGCTTCTTCCTTATGAGTTCGATGTAGTGCACGGAGGTGTAGGCATGTTGTAGCTTTGGGTTGGTCCTTCTTCGGACTTGGGCATAACCTGGTCGTTTCCTTCGTCACTGTAGGGTCACTTAGTCCTTTATGGTCCCTTCTCGCAATTTTTTGTTCCTGTCACACCAAGACCCTCCTCAGTTCTATGTATCTTCTCTTGTCAGTACCTCACCCCACTTCACGAGCGACCACACTCTTCCACAATTTCCCTCATAGTCTTGCCATAACTTCCATCCATATACCCTATATCATTCCATCCAAACCCTCACCTTCGCGGTACCCCCAGCCTCCGTACACCAAGGATTTACTCATCGAAATTCATCTTTAGTATTCCTTTTTCACAGATAAGCATCTTAATCCACATTTACAATGACAATATAAATACTCCCCTTGGTCCCTCAAATAATTCTCTTTAGGCATCATTGTAGGATTTGATTGTGTCGACAACCAATTTTGTAATGTATCCTTCCAAGATGTTGTCTATCCACACATCGACAGCTCTTGAAGCTTTGTTGTTTACCCTGCGCAACTGGTGAATTGGTTCTGGGGTCCACCAGTCAGGTTCTCCTCCTTGGAAATTCCTCTTCTGGAAAGTAAGTTGCGCCAACCACTCATATAGTACTATCAAAAATTCAGCGAAGAATATCTCGTGGATATCATAATAGATATATATTCCCTACCAATCTTATGTGGTCAATCTCGAGTTCTAGTTTTCTCCTTCTGCCAATTCTCGTGCATTCTTATCAAACCAGTCCTAGATCTCTGATTTATTTGGATGCCACAACATGCCCTCTTATTCTCCTTATTACTATGGTCCTGATAATGGAACCATTTGTTGGCACTATCCTATCAATAGGGGTTCAATCTGCAGAAACACAACATGCCACAACATGCCCTCTTATTCTCCTTATTACTATGGTCCTGATAATGGAACCATTTGTTGGCACTATCCTATCAATAGGGGTTCAATAGGGGTTGATACTCATCAATGGAAACTCCCTAAATACCAACCCAGATAGGTTTTACCCTATCCAGAAACACCCGCAAAGCAGGTGTCATCATACCTGAGATGTCTAAGGGAGGGCTATAGGAACCACATTTCCACAAAGGGAAGAGGAATTCCGCACTATCTCTTACTATGTTGCAATGTCACTCAAAGATCCAGTATTTCCTCACATTAACATTAAATCTACTTTAACATTAATCAGATCTATTTATCATCAACATTAACAATCACTCTTATTGAGATTTAGATCAACACAGACATTACGACAACGTAATGCAGATTAATTCAGAATTGCATGAACAAAGACATCAACATGCATTATCCCAATGAATCCTGCATGGCTTCACATCATTCAGATTCAAACATCTAAATTGAAAGATCGCATCATCATACAGTTCGCAAGATTCACAGAAACACATGCACAAAAAATAATTATCTCTTCAACATCATCTTCATATTATTCCCAAAAACACATCACAAAAGACAAACATTCCTTGTTCAATTAGCCTCGTACCATAAATATATCCATCGACGGATCAATTCGTTTACAACAGAACTGATCGAATTATCTACAAAACATATCCGTCACTTTTCTTCATATCCCCCTCTTTCTACAATCTAATTCTATTTATAGGATTGCTAAGCCATTACAAAATGGTCCACATAACCGACTTCCTAACTAACTTGACCAAAATAACCAAACTTGTTGGTATCTTCCTTTGCTGCGTCTGACTTTTCCTTCACTTGTTGGTGTCCTAATAGCCTTTGCCATTGTCTATGTTCGTACTTTGCGCCTTCGAATCCCTTGCAAACAGTATGAACATTTATTTTCATTGTCAGCATCTACATTTATATGGAATATTTGGGATTAGAGTTTATTTTTGGTGTCATACTGTATGTTGTGTTCCACCCCAAGCCATAGGAATATTTTCTTTGTAACAAAATTAGCGACTTCGTTGGGGAAGTCTCCTTTTTGTTGGGGTTTTTGGGTGCATTATTACTTGAATTGCTCTATGTTTCTTTGCATATTTGTGTCGCATTTATTACTATATTCATCTATTGGTAGTCTTCTGGAGTGATTTGGCTTTAAACTTGCCTTTTTTCCCCCTTTCTTTTGTATATGTGGGTGACATCGTTGGCAGTCACATATATACGCGGGTTGTCCTTTAGCAAGTCCTGCACATACATTGTTATTATTTGAACAATTGTGTACACTTCAATTTTGGCTTGATATCTTGATTGGAGTGATTGTTGGGTGGGCTATGAGTGTTGTTGAGTCTTCTAGGGTCCCTATGTTATCTGTTGGTTACTTTTAATGTGATTGGAAACTGACTTTTTTATTAGTTTTTTAAGAGAAGTTGTTCTTGTCATTTTTTCCACTTTTTGTTTTGTTTTTAGTGAATGAATCATTCAATCTTGATGTTTGTTGGATTTGTGTATTTATACTTACTGCAGAGGTAGAGAGTTTAGTGGTTCTATCTTGCATTTTCATTCATTTATTTTGAAAATACAAAAATATTTGCATTATTGCATGTTCATGTGCATTTTGCGTTAAAAGAAGCACTTGCATTGGTTTTACTTGGAATGGAACTAGTCTAGGCTTCATATATGAAAGATTGCATTTGCATTTGAAGAGAAAGGAAACTATTTTTATGCATTTCATTTAGTGACATACCACCTTTTCATTTCGAAAACTAGTGCTTTGCATGTTTTTAGGTGCACATATTTATTTTTCTTGCTGAGTCATAACATCCCTAGTTTCACAATCATATCCCTTGAGTAAGCACATCCTATTAAAATTAATGCTTAATTTAAAATTGATTATAACGATTTTAATTTATAGGGTGCATCAAAAAGCTTAGGTTTTAGAGTCTTGGAATAGGATTGTGCGAGTAAAATTATCCAATACCATAAAACATAAACAATTAGGTGTCTGACCATGGAGAGGATAAATCCTTGATATAATTGGTGTTCTCAGGAAGCTCCTCTTACACAGGATTCAATCACTAGCTAGTGTGCACATTGGTGGCGGGGATAACCCTTCACTACCTTCAATGAGTGCCAAAGATATTTCCAATATCTTATTCATATCTAGGGTATTTTGAGGTACGTTTGGTGCTTTCAAGATTTGGGCTTACATACCCTACCCATAGATCATCAGCAAAAAGAGGCCAGGCTAACTCTCCATTGAAGGGCGCATCTTTCTGTCGAAGCAGAATTTGATTCCAGGCATTTTTCAGTTTTTGACCTGTCACTACTGCGGGTAATTAGGGATTTTCACAAAAGAGTAATTTTTGAGTAGGCCCAACATAGGATTTATCTCCTCCTCAAAATCGAAATTTAGAGACCAAGATCGGAATTTTTGGTTGGGTAAAACTTCGGAAAAGTCAAACCCTAATTTGACCCAAGACCATAAAACCCTAAAAGACTAAAACTAGTCATTTTGGTACATTCGCTATATATAAATATTGGAAAAGGATAAGGAGTCGAAACTTTTACAAGACGAAAATAAATTCCTTATGTACCTTGTGTAAAAGTTTAAGCCTCATATTCGCTATATTATGGGATATATCATTCCTCCAAATGAGGGTTCCAGCCTCTCCCTGGATTCATCCCTAAACAGGACACCGAGGGAAAATTGCTATATCTTGGGCTATGAAGGTCCAAATTAAATTTCTCAAGATGTTCTAGATAGGGCATGGACTCTACTTTCTATGGTAAAAGTGTCAGACCCTGAAGGTGAAACAGTGACATGTGGAAGTCTGTACAAGTCTATTATGATGAACAGTCCTAAAATAAGTCACCTTGGGAAAAATCTCATAAGTCCCAATTGGTTAAACCAATTCTGCTCAAACCTATGGTGTTGGAAAGAGAACAGATGAGGGTACCTCAGTGAAAAATTTTAGAGACATAAGAGCAGCAATTTTCTATATATTACATAAACTATATCATGCAATTCTGCATAAGAAATTGAAGAAAACTAGGGCATCAGAAATTTTGCAATTCTGATCACAATTTTGGGAAAATGAGTATGTTGCTCAGCTCGCCTTGAGGACGCGCATATTTCTATGTAATCAGATTTGAAAGATTCCAAGCTTTGAAAATTAGAGTTTCTCTGACAAACTCTAGATCAACTAGATCTGAAACCAAGCGAACACCTCAAATCAGTAAGATCTAATCTTTTGCTATTTACATTTGAGGTTCTCATTTTAAAATGACCTATCACGCCAGCTTGATGACAAGCTTGGTGAAGCTAACAACTTCCAAGTATGTAAGTATAGGACCTCCATGGTCCTTAAATAAATTGACTTGGATCGGTACTTTAGTGAGAAATTTCTAGGATCTAGACGGAGATTAGGCTAAGGCTAGAACCAAGAGAATCATTGAACATTCTATTAAAGATCATCTCATCCCTCGTGTGTCATCCTTGAAGACACCAAAAGGAATTGTTTGATGCTATGATGAAGAAATCAAAGAAAAATAAGATATTGTTATAACCACCTTGAATGGCCTCCCAGGATCATGGGATTAATTCATTCGAGGAATGTGTGCCAGAAGGAAGTGATTACCTTCAGCAGACTCTGGGAAGAGTGCACACAAGAAGAAGATCGACTCATAATAAAAGGAGAGAAGATGGGATCAACTAAATATCAAGCTCTCGCGATTCAGAGAATATCCCTTGGGTGATGAGGAATATGATGAACTCCATTCTTGAAGAACCTCTTATCCATCTTAGAATTTGGATAAGAAATGATGCTATTATGAATGAAGAAAATGATGAAGTTGAAGGCTCAAGAAGGATCCTACCCACGAAATGAATAAAGATAAGTATTCAATTGTCATTTCATGATATTATTTGGTTATGCATTTGTTCATATTCAGTTGATGTATTATGCATGATAGAATGTTTGCATTAATGACAGTATACTACTAATATGCATGTGATGGGTAAGTAGCCTATGGTGCTATACAACTCTCCATTGCTACTTATCTAGAATGAAACCTCTTTGCTGACATATTGGATCAGCCCACAATCTAAATGACATCATGGTAGAGATGGAAGGCATCTAGAAAGTTTCTATGATATATGGATGAATGTTGTATTGGCTAAAATAATTGCATGATTATATGTGTATGCATAATAATTTGCCATTATGAATATGCCTTATGAAATGTTTCTAACCATAAAACTAATGCATTTGACTTGTAGGAAAGATCGCGTACAATCGCCTACAAGAAAATAAGGATGAGACTTGTTCCGAAGAACAAGTGAGGAGAGTTCCAGAAATAATCCAAAATGAAGAATAATACAATGAGACTTCAAGAGGACTCAGACACACTCTAGTTATGTGACATGGTTGAGCAACATCATTGATGCAGAGCCTTCCAGCTATGAATAATTAGCCAAGAAGAAAGGGAAGGAGAGTACCAATTCAAGAAGAATGATGTCTAGGATGCGGTATCGATACCTGAAGGGAATTTCGTAGTGTCTTCCATATGGATCTACAAGATCCGTCATGTAGTACAAGGAAACATCGTGGGATACAAGGCAATATTTGTAGCACGAGGCCTTTCACATAAAGAAGGCATAGACTACGAAGATACATTTGCAGCCATTGGAAGTTAAGACACATGACAGGAAGACTCATGTGTGCAAATTAAAGAAGGCCTAGTACGAGCTTAGAAGGCACCCATGGGATAACATATACATGAGGAGATTGAAGATCACCTAGAGTGATGAAGATATTAACCTTTGCTACAAGGTTGAAGATGAAAGTTTATAAAGGATGATAAGCTCACAAATGGGTGTGAGAAGAAATTTTGAAAAGGTTCAAGATAGAGGATCTTGGTATCCAGTTACCTTATATGGATACATAGAATATTAGTAGCAGAGGAAGCTACTTGTCACTCCAATACATAATGTTTCAATACATAGAGTATGAAAGGTAGAGGGAGAATGATGCTCCACTTCAAAGGGAGTGACTGTAGAAGATCCCAAGGTTTGACATGGTATGACAGGATGGACAGCTTACTGATGGATCTAGGATTTGTTAAGAGTAAAGCGGATTCAAACCTTTACTTCAAGGTTGAAAGCGGAAGACCAGTGATGCTCTTGTTATATGACATGTTCATGACAGGAAAAGAGGAACTCATTAGAGATGCAAGAAGGATACTTGCTATCGAGTTCGAGATAAAGGACTCGGGTATGATGCACTACTTTCTGGGCATGGAGGTGTGGTAGAGTGCGGATGGAATCTTCCTTGGACAAGGGAAGTATGTAGTAGAGATCTTAAAAAGGTTCAAGATGCTAGACTGCAAGGCCATGGCCACACCTATGGCATCAAACTTGAAGATATTGAGTGATGCTTCATCAGGGACTGTTGATGCCACGATGTGTCGTTAGATGATTGCGTCATTGATGTACCTGATAAATACGAGACTAGATATTTGCTTTCTTGTGAACACATTGAGCCAGTGCCTGAAATGTCTGAGACATGTTCACCTGATTGCTACAAAGCATATTCCGAGGTACCCGAAGGGTATAGTTGACTATGGGCTCAAATATGAAGTGAATCAGAAGATTCACCTGGAGGGTTATGTGGATTTGGATTGGGCAAGTAGTGCCATTGATAAGAAGAGCACTTAGGGGTGATGGTTCAGTATGGGATCAAGTGTGATCTCTTGGTTTAGCAGGAAGCAGTCCTGCATGGCACTGAGTACAGTCGAAGCAAAATATGTTGCCACTTTCTCGGATACTTGGCAGAGAGGAGCACTGAAGCTCCAGTTTGTGATCCAGATTGAGATCTCTTGAAAGATGGAGTTCTAGCATAGCCGGTGAGATATGTTGTCTGAGCATAAAATCCTAGTGAAGCTCGTAGGTTGCTCAGACGTAAACGGTCATGTAGGTTGTCCTTGGATGTAATCAGTCTTGGTGAATCTCGCAGGTTATCCTTGGACATAATTAGCCCTGATGTGATTCGATGCTAGAAATGGCCAGAGTGAAGTTTGAGTACTTCAGGGAGAAGCTTGGTATTCATCAGATCAAGGTTCCTTCCAAGGGGAAGTGATGAGTCCAAATAGCCTTTCTGACATGGTGAGAGGATTAGTTCCTCCCATGGTCAAATGTAAGTGTTGTTCCTTTCTGACATGGCAAGAGGATTGGTTCCTCCCATTGTCAGATGTAAGTGTTGTGCCTTTCTGACATGGAAAGAGGATTAGTTCCTCCAATGGTCAGATGTAAGTGTTGTGCCTTTCTAACATGGCGAGAGGATTGGTTCCTCCCATGGTTAGATGTAAGTGTTGTGCCTTTCTAACATGGCGAGAGGATTGGTTCCTCCCATGGTCAGATGTAAGTGTTGTTCTTTTTTGACATGGCGAGAGGATTGGTTTCTCCCATGGTCAGATGTAAGTGTTGTGCCTTTCTGACATGGAGAGAGGATCGGTTCCTCCCATGGTTATATGTAAGTGTTGTTCCTTTCTGATATGGAGAGAGGATTAGTTCCTCCCATGGTCAGATGTAAGTGTTGTTCCTTTCTGACATGGCAAGAGGATTGGTTCCTCCCATGGTCAGATGTAAGTGATGTGCCTTTCTGACATGGAGAGAGGATTGGTTCCTCCCATGGTTAGATTTAAGTGTTGTGCCTTTCTAACATGGCGATAGGATTGGTTCCTCCCATGGTTAGATGTAAGTGTTGTTCCTTTCTGACATGGTGAGAGGATTGGTTCCTCCCGTGGTCAGATATAAGTGTTGAAGATGTGAAGACCTACGTGGAGGCTAGGCCTACATCCAACAAGGCTGGCTCTGTAGAACTTCCTATGATGAGTAGAATTGAGAGATAGCACCATTTTCTAGGGATAGTGGAAGCAGTGATGATGATGATCTAGTAATGAATACTTGTGCTGATGAACTATGTCAAGAGAATACCTTCCTAGTTAAGAGGAAATGTTGATGTATTTGTAACTTCGTAATGTATTCACTTGTATATTTTATATTGTATTTCATTGTACTCCGATGTTCCTCTATTCAGGAAAGTCATTGATATAATAAACTCATGTAAAGTCATTGAGGTTTAACCCTTCTTTGTAAGACGCAGCAATAATCCCCATAGTTGAGGGGTAATAGGGTTATTAGACTCTCCTAGTGAGGTCAACCCTAGTGAGTAATTGTCAAGTGGAAAACTAGTATAAATAAAGAGTGAGACTCTCTATTTGAAACACGCACTCACTCAACTGTAGCGCATGAGTGAGAGAAGAGAATCTCGCACAAGTGAGAGAGAGAACAGTTGTCAGAGATCATCTTTGTGTTTTTGGGTTTTACTTTTTCTATTGGTGCTCGTTATATCTATGAGGAAGTTACGGGGTTTTCCCCTTTATGGTTTTCCTAAGGAAAACTCTTTGTGTCTCTTGTCTCTTGTGATTATTGCTATTCATGTTATTCTCTCAGATAAGATCCTAGATCATATTGATTAAATCATAAAAATCTAACAATATATCTTAGATTTTTTAGGGGTATGCTCTATGTTCGCTAGTTTCCCTTAGGGATAGTGTTTACTTGACTCTTTCTTTGTAGAGTCATCATGGATCGAGTTCCATCTCGTCATCGTTCTCATTACCTAGCAGGCCTACCACCATTTAACCCTTCTCATCCTAATGAGAAGAGGACTAAATATAATCAGGGTGTTTTTCCCATAGACAATATCTAGCATTGTTGACCATGAGTACTACCTCTGAGACCCTATAGTTCCCTCCATCCCCGTCATCTGCATTGGGAGGAGAATCCCATGGGGCTCCTTCTACCACTACCTTATGGATCCTAAGGACTCTGGCTTATATCGGCCTGCATACTGCTAGTCCTTCTCACCCTGTAGGAATGAATCTTTTCACATTCACATGGTCTTCAAATCATGTTCCAATTTTTTCCTTGAGGGGATCGAGTATTGAGGCTCAGACTGTTCCTTTTAACATGAATCCTTTTACTTTTGTTATGTCGAATGTATCAACAAGTATTTCATCAACCATCTCAGTTCCTGGTAGTAACCCTAGTGTTGGACTATAGGGCATGATAACCCCTTTTACAGCGTATCAGTTCAAAGGTGGTCATATCCCTCCCTCTACTTCGTTCATTAGAGGGGGGCCACCCTCTTCATCAGCTCCTCACCCTAGAGTTAATCCTTTTTTGGGTGGAGGAGGATATGTAAACATTGGGTCCATGACTTATATCCCATATTTTGTCCCATCATCTACTACACCTATCCCTTTGAATGTGTTCCTTATGACGAATCATCCCCATACTTTGAGTGGTCCTTTGGGAGGGAATGTTCCTTGGTATGATTCCCCCTTCATCTAGAGTCCCTTTGTCAAGACGCTATGCGCCTTCCCAAGGGTCTGGGGGGAATCTAATTCATCAAATGGGTAACACTGGTAATATCATTCTCCCTTGCCAATGGTTAAGAGCTTGTGTTATCTCCAAGGAGGTCACAGGTTCAAAAGCGGCGGGGGGTAGGGATGCTTCAAATCCCGTTGTGACAAGGCTAGAAGGGTAGACGACCCCTGGGATAGGTGTCCACCTATAGGCAACCCCTGGGATTGTGGTACCGGGACGTCTCGGCCCCTGCTAAGTCACAGGTTTCTGGTATATTTGACTTGCGGGCTGTTGGATATATCCCCAGAAAATTTTGTCAAAAAAATATCATTCTCCCTTCCCAAGGAATTCCTTATATGCAAATCTCTATGCATCCTTACAAGGTCACATGGGAGGAGGTTACTATCCGACTAGTCAAGGTCATGGCCTCTACCAGAGCCCTCCTTATCAGAACCAATATTTCTAGGGGGCATGGAATTAAATGTTGCAACCTAGGCTCCCTATTTTAGCCACGTTGAATTTTCATGACCTATCTAGACTCACGAAAGACCCAGTGTGTCACATTCTGGCATGGCCTTCGGTCCTCGCTAAGCTTCCTTCAGACAATCCAAAGTTTGAAGGTGAGGGAGAGGATCTTAGGGATCATGTTACGACTTTTCATCGTCTATGCTTTTCGAATTCATTGAACCATGATTCTCTTTGATTGAGACTATTTCAATGCACCCTCATAGGTCCAGCCACAAAATGGTATAGAGTTTCCTGGGGGCACATACCATACTTTTAATGATTTGTCCATGGTCTTTCTTAATCACTTTCAGTTTTCGGTCCATTACGATGCCGACATGGAACTCTTATCGACTTTTCAGCAAGACCGACTACTCACATCTCAGACCATATTCAAGAGTGGCATAGACAGAAGTGATTAATTAAGGCCAACATTCAACCTAAATTCACATTGGAGTCGTTCCTTAAGTCGTTATTGCCTTATATTGCAAAGGATGTCTCCGGAGTGGCTACTAAGGAACATGCCATTTTCCAAGCTCAGAAATTAAACTTAATTTATGCTTAGTCTAGTCTCCTTTATGAGATCATTCATGATGCACCGTGATCATATCATGACCCCAAGTTTAAACCAGGGTCGCATGGTGATGGCATTGTCGGCTCTATGAGTACGAAAGTTGTGGACCAAGTTACAAATCAAATGCAAAATTTGTCTATTAATGAGTATGTGGCTAGACAAGCTAAGACTTCATCCATCCCCACCCAAATGGCAGATGTACACTATGTGCATTCATCGAACCAGAAGGGTAACCAACAACCCATACGAAATAGAAAGAAGGAGAAGCATAATAAGAAAGGTGGGAATAAGAAGGAAAATTCTAATTATGATAAGAACAACAAAACTTTTGGTGGGGACAAGAATCCTAAATGTAAGCTCAAATTCCCATGCAATTTTTTTGGAGGAGACCATCTTACACACTTGTTCCCTCAGATAGACCAAGCCTTGAAGTTCATCGCACAGATCCTAGATGTGCTCATGGATCCCCTTATGCATAATCATAACATGACTTCGAGGAATCTGACCACCGAAAGTAGTTTCAGTGGGAGTCAAAACTTGCCAACTCATGATTTTGGTCATGGTTGTATTAATATGTTTCCAGCTATACATGTTGTGAATCGTTCACACGATTATGGTCTGTCACAACTACCATGGGAAAAGAACCTCCCCCTCCAGAGATCTATTTGTAGATTGATAAGCATTAAGCTATGCCACGTGTACCGAAAGGATTCCTTAAGTGCTTGGTGCACAATCCTAATGCCCAAGCCGCAAAAACACTATTCTATTGTAGATGAGTTGGGCTATACTCCCTATGCAATGTTGGCCTTAGAACTGCTTCAGAATTGTCCCTCGCAAAGGAAAGCCTCGTTATCTTCTTTAGGATTTGATGATCCAAAAGACCCCAATGTCCTCAAGTTAGAGACTCATGTCCATTCGCACTTACCTTACCATGTGGTTTTTCACGTCCATGTGGAGTGTTTGAATAACACCATTAAACATACATTCATTGATGAAGGTGCTACAACCTTGGTGATGTCTTTGGCTTGTTAGAAGGGCCTTGGTTCACCCATGTTGTCCATATCCATGACTATGCTAACAACATTTGATGGAATCTCATTCACACTGCATGGAAATGTTCCTTTCCTTTTTGTCCACTTGGGGGGGAAGACCATGTCAGTTGAGGTCGAGGCAGTTGATGCACCCCTTGACTATAATATTCTATTCGGTTTGAACTAGATTTATGCCATAAAGGTGATCATGTCGTCAATGTTCTGTATCATATGCTTTCCTCGTGAAGGAAATATAATGACAATCGATCAGTTATAATTTGATAAATCTAGTTCATCAACATCACCGAGTTCCACTATCCTAGCAATCAATAATTCTCAGCCAACAACGAAGAACATTAGTGTCAAAATGTATCCTTCATTGATGGGAGCTTTTAACTTTTTTGTGCCAATTCTAGATATTGATTCCACTCCTGGTGGTGTTTCATCACCTTTGAGTCCAGTATCATTTCGTACCTTGTATTTGAGCAACTTGTGGACTCTTCCTTCTTCGGTTGATTCGGTTGAAGGTCGTTCACCCACCAGCTTGGATATGCCATTATCTACAACATAAATTGCTTATCAAGTTATACTTTATGTCACTGCATACCCTGATCCTTCTTCTTCACGGATGGAAGAGGAAGATATCCTTGTATTGTCTGCTTGGGAAGTAGATTCATCATGCTCAAATGATCACTTCAATGACATTTTTCCTTCCTACGAATCTATTATCGAGGCCATGATTAGTCCATAATAGCCTTGGGAGGATATGCATCATCAATCTTACTTCCTCTCAGAGCTTGAACGAATTGAGCATGAGGAATTTCGGATGACCTTGAGCGAGAAAGTTGGTCATCTCCTGATCCCATTAGGAACTCATGGTATATATGTCGGAGGGAACATGGTGAACATCTCCCCCATTATTTTGATCAACATTTCTCGCACCTCTAGTAAGGTGAAGAACATTTACATCGATGCAGATTGTTCAACTAAAGAAATTTAGACATACACTGAGCTATTAAAAAGAATTTTGTGACATATTCACTTGGTATTATGAAGAAATACTAGGGATTGATCCTCATATTGTTGAGCATGAAATAAAAATGTATCCTAATTTTAAGCATGTTCAACAATGTTTACGCATTGTGAATCCCCTCAAGGCGTCTACCATTAAGGCTAAGGTAGAGAAGCTACTTAAAATTGGATTCATTTATCCGGTTCCCTTGACCTAATGGGTATCCAATCTCATTCTTATGGATAAGAAATAGGGAACCATCCGTGTGTTCACTAATTTCAGATATCTTAATAGGGCTTGTCCTAAGGATAACTTTCCCACTCCATTTATTGATTAGATTTTGGATGAGTGTGCAGGAAGCGAGGTTTTCTTGTTTTATGGATAGCTTTTCTGGTTACAAACAATTCTAGATTAAACCCGAGGATCAACACAAGACTGCATTTATACGTCCTTAGGGTACTTTTGCATACCAGAAGATGCCTTTCGACCTTTAAAATGTCGAAGCTACTTTTTAGTGAGCGATGAACTTTGCCTTTCCGCCTTAAAAATGTCAAAGCAAATTTTCAGTGGGCGATGACCTTTACCTTTCATGACTTTAAGCATGTCATTGAGGTGTATTTGGATGACCTCGCTGCTCATTCTCATAAGAGAATGGATCATCCAACACATTTTCGTTTGGTCTTTGAAAGATGTTATCATTATTAGATTCGTTTGAACCCTCAAAAGTGCATATTTTTTGTTAGGATTGGACACTTATTGGGATTCATTGTGTCAAAGGAAGGGATTATGGTTGATTCATTAAAGGTTAAGGAAATACTTCAGCTTCCTTCGTACAAAATTAAACAACATTAGTCTCCAAGGGATGACTAATTTATTGCGTCGATTTGTTGTGAATTATGCCAACATGACCAAGGGTTTTATGGGCTTATTGAAAAAGGATACTCCGCTATTATGGGATGAGCAAGCCCAAGAGTCCTTCGACGCCCTTAAGAAATCCTTGGCATCTACCTCTCTACTTAGTACCCTAGACTATAGTAGATAGTTTTTGCTTTATATGGCTGCGTCTCAAGAGATGGTTGGTATGGTTCTAGTTCAAGGGGCTGACGAGCTCCATGAGGACGCTATTTATTATCTTAGTCGAAATCTCATTGATGTAGAACTTTGATATAATCACATTGATAAGTTGGCCTTAACTACTATTCACATAGTCCAGCGGTTACAACACTACATCTTACTTCTCCAAACCATGGTTGTAGCGCATGTCAATCCATTTTAGTTTGTCCTGACCAGATGAATGATAGGCGAAAGTATAATAAATGGATTTTTATTTTACATAAGTTCGACCTTGATTTTATCTCAAAAAACCCAACAAGTATTTGGTCTTCATGGAGTTGATGTTAGATATTCCTAGGCTGGATGAGGATATGATTCATGAGGATTCATTTGTGGTTGAGCACATTTTCCTCATCTCATCTATGGACACTTGGTATGGCGATATAATCGCCTATATTCAGACCCTAAATTTCCCTCTGTGTCTCTCAAGGGATGAGCAGTGATGCTTACATCATAATGCTAAGAAATACCTCATCATCGGTGACACATTGTATCATTGTGGGGTGGAATCTATATTACGTCGTTATTTGACTCACAAGGAGGTAGAGGTTGTGCTTAATGACTACCACATTGGGGCATGTGGTGGTCATTTATCAGAGCTTGCTACAACTCAAGATTTTAAGAGTGCTTATTATTGGTCATTGATATTTAAGGATTGTGTTAATGCGGTAAAGAGATGTCACCCTTGCCAGGTGTTTTATTGGAACATGTGCTCGCATATTTCCCTGTTACATCATATTGTCATCATCAGTCCCTTCACAAAGTGGGGGTCGCTTTTATAGATTGCAACCTAGTGTTAGCTGGGGGAATCATGATATTATAGTGGCTTTGGATTACTTCACTATATGGGAAGTGGCTATGCCTACAGTAAAATTTGATGGTGAGACAGCCACTCACTTCGTGTTCAATCATATTATCACTTGGTTCAGGATCCCGAAGGAGATTGTCACTGATCATGGCAATCATTTTTAGAATAAGATGATGGTGAAAATAAATTTGAAGTTGGGGTTTAAGCAATAACATTATTTGTATTATTTCCCCCAAGCAAATGTTCCATTCAAGTGTAACACCCTGGTTTTGACCCCATGGTATTGAAATTGTACATGATGTATATATTGTATTGAAATCATGACGAGGAGCTCAAGGCCAAGGCCCTTCCATTGATTTGGTGTTCTGTGTATCAATGATCAAGGTTGATGCCAATGGTTATAGTGCTAAGTCAAGAACATTCTATTTTGAAGTAATCATGTAAATATGCAATTTAATAAAATACCATAGCTAGCTATGCACTACATCGTAAGATATGGGGGCATGATTTCACAAGGAATAGGGAGAGGAGTTAGTCAAACTCTTGATCCAATAGGGTGAGACTAGATGTCAATGGGGAAACCCATAAACCATCAGCTACCTTTGTGTCCCTTGCACTCAATCATTCAATTCTTCCAAAAGAGCGGTTGAGACAGTTAATGCATTGGGCAGAGCAAGGCATGGCAATCGGTTTCATGACTGAGCCTGCATGCAACCTGCAACCTGCAATCAGAGAAGTCGCATTCTTGCTTCTGAAGAAATTAATTGTGGGGATGCATGCTCAGTCCGTTATCCTTGTTTCACCTAAATGTTATTGGTCATTTGAAAGTTGTTCATTATGCATTGTTCACACTCCTGAGTCGCCAAACGGGTTGTTCTACGAATATTTTCCTTTTTCGAGACCCTGGTTGATGGGTTACAATGTTATTATGAACGACAGAGTGGTATGAAACCATGTTTATCTTTGGTATTCCTATGGTATTGTGTCTCCTTGTGATTTGTTGTGATGTGCACCTTGTTTTGGGTCTAAACTGTATGCAAGACTTAGGAGTGAAAGAGACGTCGAATGGGCTTGATAAACCTAGTGCAGAGAGGAAGCTCATGAAAAGATAAGAGTGGCTAGTGAATCTTCTATGCACACCCTGAAGAGAACTGGAAGGGAAGGAATAGCCTGAGGGACTGTGTAGAAGAGAAGGGGATGCTTCCTTGTGTTGGGTGTGTAGGTATTGTGGATGCCAGGCCAAATAGATCTTGTGGAGGTGTCCCTAACTCTTGAATGAGCCACTAGATTAGCCATTATTCCTTTCCACTACCTTAGCATCCTGATAAACCCAAACATAGATTGGCTTAGCTGAAAACCTGATACACCCAATTGTATATTGGCTTGGTTGGGAAACCTGATAAACCCAATCAAAAATTGGCTTGGTTGAGTAGCCTGATAAACCCAACTGGTAGTTGGCTTGGTTGTTTCTTGTTATGCATTTGGCCATTTGTGATCCTTGGCTAGACATCCTGATAAAGCCAATTGTGAATGTTGGCTTGGCTGAGTAGCCTGATAAACCCAGCAGTGATATGGCTTGGTTTTGTATCCTGATAAACCCATATATTGGTTTGGTTGGCCCTTAATGTAAATGTTGGCTTGATTGTGTGCAGTCTGATAAACCCCAACTGCTAGTTGGCTTGGATGTGTATCCTAATAAACCCAGCAGTGTATTGGCTTGATTACCTGCAGCCTGGTAAACCCAATTGTGTGTTGGCTTAGCTAGACAATATGATAAACCCAACTGAAGGTTGGCTTGACTGTGTGTGATATGATCTGGCTACGTGTGAGTCTGTTGTTCCTAGATCCTTGTGGAAATCATACCCAACTTGGGGGTGACAGTTGTGTTGAGATATTAATGAACACAACTAGCCTATGGTTGGGTGGAAAGTTGTAGCGACATAGCTAGTTGCGAGACAACTTCATCTTTAAGATAAGTATTCTCTATTATTCTTATTTATGCAATGTATTTTTTTATGAATGAATTGAATATGATGAATGATTACTAATGATTTCAGCAGGGTTTATTGTTGTTAAATGTTCTTGCATTTGCATCTGTATATGCCTTGTATGTTTCAATGTATTATGCTTATGATCATGGAGGCTAGAATCCTAGTTATAGAGTCAGAAGGCGTCTGACTTAAACATTTTCGCACCCCGAAATTCGCCTGAGGAAGGTAGAAGGCGGGAGGCGGAAGAGAGAAGTTGAAACAAAGAGGAATGTTGGTTTTCCACACTTCGGGATCTACTTGCGAAAGGAGAAAGGAAGAAGCAGGAAACAAGACAAAGAACCTAAGGAAAAAGTGTGTTTTACCCACCCAGAATCTGCCTGTGGAAGGCGGAAGGTGGAAGCAGGAGGCAGGAAATGGGAAAAAGATTAAGGAAAATAATTGTTTTTTCAATTTGCGAGATCTGCCCACGGAGTGCGGAAGGAGGAAAGTGAACAAGTCAAGCTATCGATTTGTTGGTTTTTCGATTCCCGAGTTTCGTAGTGGAAGGCAGAAAGTGGTTAAGTAATTTCACCAAAAGCTAAGTTTTCGATTCCCAAGTTCTGCAGTGGAAGGAGGAAAGCAGAAAGTGGTTAAGTAATTCCATCAAAAGCTGATTTTTTTATTCCCAAGTTCTACAACAGAAGGCGAAAAGGTGGAATGTGGATGAATGATCCCATTTAATGTTGATTTTCTGATTCCCAGATTCCATAATAGAAGGCGAAAAGTGGAATGGCGGAAGGCAGAAAGGATAATGCAAAAGGCGAAATGCAGAAAGGTTAGGTTCGGTGTGGAAATGGCCTTTCCAGTTACAGAGTGGATCTGTTGATGGCAGAACAACTGTTACAGTGGTTGTTAAGCCTGAGAATGAATGTTAAAGGATGTTACATGACCCATGACTGTGTTTGAAGAGAAAGAGATAACAAGTTATAAATTATTTTGCATATCAGTCAGGTGTATGGGCACCAAGTTCATGGACATCATGGTATACTAGAGCAGTGTTAGAAGTCGCGTTCCTCCCTTATGTGCTAATACAGAGGGGAGGAGACATTACATTGTGGTATCAGAGTTATTGGTTACAACATTGGGTCTAGATGGGCCGAGAGAATAGATTTCAGAGCTAATGGTTACAACATTGGGCCTAGATGGGCCAAGTGAATGGTTTTCAGAACTATTGGTTTCAGAATTTAAACACACTTTTAGCAGCTAACAATATGTTTATTAACACATTGTGCAGAGTCATAGTGCAGTTTGGAAGACTAGGTTTTGTGTAATGTCCCAAATTTTGCATTGGGTCACAATGGCCAAATCACATTTTCCATATTCATGAAAGTTGTCAAAGGGATGCTAAAAGTCAAATAATTGCCAAGGAGGAAAATCACTAGTTTCCTAGGTTAGGGGTGGAATCTTTGAGATTTGGAATAAGGGGGATAATAAATTATGTTTAGACAATAAAATAGAATAAATATTTAATAATTTAGCTTATTAAATAAATACAAAATAAAAATGAAATGGCTATGGAGAATGGAGACACATGGAGACTATGGGGCCCACTCAAGCTAGAATTCCTATGTTAAATGGCATCCTCCTCTTGTAATTTAGAATATATGGGAAGCCTAATGTTTTGGGATGGATTATGAGGTTAATATACTTGTCCATATACTTCATAGGTCGAATTTTGGATGAATTTTAACTTACATGGGAGAGGAAGAGCCAAAATTGGGAGTTTCATGGACACTTGGCTAGATTCCCCTTACATTTATGACACCAATGATGGAGATTATATTACATTTATGACACAAGTCAGATCTGAAGGCTGGAATACTGACATGTCAGGACTGAATAGAGCATCTCAGAGGTTGAATTTGGGAGTTGGAGAAGGCCAAGAGGCTCCTACTCAAATTTGGAAGAAGATGGAAGGTGAAGAAAGAGGCCACATGGCATAGCATGAGAAGCCACACCAATTCAACTTGGATTTGGTTTATGGATGGATTTGGAACCTTAGAATACCAATAATGTTTATAAAATACAAGCATCATCCATGAGAAGAGGCTTTTTCTCATTTGTGAATTGTGAGAGCTAGTGAATGACTAGTTTTCTTGCTTAAGCCAATTTCGAGGGTGAAAGATTCCCATCCTAGTTGGTGTTTGGAAAGGCCAATCGGGGTATTTCATAGAGATTTAATGGAGTCTTATTTGTAGGTGTAAGATACAGGAAAGCATGTGGATTATTCTATTGCAGCACTCTCTCTCTCTCAACTATTTTCCGTTTTCACACCATATTCATGCCAATGGAGGGATTGCGCTTTGGGTGAGCTATTGATCTCTTTGGGGAAGATTATAATGCCGATTATATTATGTTATGATGTATATTCTTTTTTTTTCATGTTCGGAAGACTCTCAGGTCAAAATACCCAAAATAATTCATGTAAAAATGTTGAACAATGAAGAAATAGTGTCATTTCCCCACTATCTTGTTGTGAACCATTGTAATGCTGATGATTTAGAATTGGGAGAGCCTTTCATTGTCCATTTATGATTGTAAGCAGTTCAATATACTCTGTTCTTCATTCTTAGAAATTTTAAAGTCGAAATTCCCAATATTTGGATGTCAAAATGACTTTTAATGAACAAGCAATGACCATGTCCACTCTATTTTGATATATGCCATGGTAATGCTTATTATTTCGAATGGAGGAATTTATCTCTGATAAATGTATGATGGATGGACTTTAATTAATGTGTATTTCAAGTTTCATGTTCAGTAATTAAGCATTGGAAGCCATTTTACTCATTTTTATTGCATTGGGAGAAGATTTGGTGCATTTTCCCCACGGGTCGAAATTGTGACTTGGGAGTTGTTTTGGAAAGAGTCATAACAGCCTGTATAAACTGAACCATGATGCATATGAGAATTTTAAAAGGTCTCTTACACATACCCAGCCTTTGTTCAAAAATTCAAGTGACTTTGGGATGATTTTTTAAGCCATTTCCGGCAATTACCCAGGGGGGATTGGAGCCCCAATTTACTAGTAAATTCATCTATCTTATTCAGAATTTGATATAGACTTTCAAAACTGATTGGAGGACCATAATACATCCTTGAAAATTATACTTAAGATATTATATCATTCATACACCTTCTCTAAATATTTGGGAGCAATTGGGCTGATTTGGAGACCAAAACACTAAAGCTAGTCAAGAGCCAAAATTGTGAAAAAAATTGGAAAATTGGGCATTTTAATAAAATTCCAAAAAGGGTAAATTACATTTTGGTTCGGATATGAGAACCTACAGCATGAATGATGCACAGAATCCATATGAGCACGAGGTAGATTCCATGGGGGAAAGCATTCAGGTCATAAATGTTGAAACATAATCTAATGGGAGGAGATATCAAGAGACTCCCTCAAGTATTGTAGCCACCATGAGAAGCATAGGGGTGGAGATGCAAAGTTACAGAGAAGATAATGAAATAATGATTAAAGCTCATGAAGAGCAGAATTAGTTGAATGCATCCATGCTGCAAATTTTGACAGACATCCAAAGGTGGATGAAGTCTGGGCATCGGGCAAGAAATCCAGAAG
The DNA here is from genome assembly GCA_001517045.1 of Pseudotsuga menziesii. Taxonomy (NCBI): domain Eukaryota; kingdom Viridiplantae; phylum Streptophyta; class Pinopsida; order Pinales; family Pinaceae; genus Pseudotsuga; species Pseudotsuga menziesii. The sequence goes on from LPNX010282553.1 coordinate 325,154, forward strand.
GAAGTAGGAGCAGTGCCAGAAGAAGAAAAAGATCTTCTAGTGGATCATCTAAATCTTAAGGATCCGTTGGGGGTTCAAGCTCTTCATATCACGGGAATAAGAGGAAGAGGCGCTACCATAATAGTTCACGTGATGAATTTAAGAAGGCAAGGGCTCCTTCCTTTAATGGTGAGGTAAAGACTGGTCAACAAGCTGAAGCTTGGATTCTTGGGATGAAGAAATATTTCCAAGTCCAAGACTATTCGAGAAATATGAAGGCAAGAGTAGCCATATTCAATCTGAATGGAAGAGCATCTATATGGTGGGATCACCTCATGCAAGTGAAGAAGATCAATGCCAAAAAGATCATGTGGAAGCAGTTCAAGAAGTATTTCAAGTAGAAGTACCTCTATGATAGGTACTATGATGATAAGATCAAAGAGTTCCATGAGATGAGATTGGGGCAACTAACCATGTAAGAATATGCAAACAAATTCTTGGAACTATTGAGGTATGTCAAATACATTAGAGATGATAAAGTGAAAATTCAGTGTTTTCTAAGTGGACTACCTCAGTCATATAAAGATAGAATTGAGTTTGATGAACCTCAAACTCTAGAAGAGGCTATAAGGGAATCCAAGTATTGCTATGATCAGAACAAAAGCAAACCTGATATCCATAAGGCATGGAAGGACAATAAGAATGAGAATTTTGACCAAAGGAATAAAGGTTTCAAACCTTCTCACTTCTTAAATCAGCAAAGGCGGCCATCACAAGCTATGACTAAGCCAGACAAAGTTATGGAAGACAGGCCAAGAGATCCAAAAGAGATCAGAGAACAAGTCCAATGTTGGGGATGTGGAGGAAACCATATGTGCAAGAACTGTCTGCTTGAAAATGGGTATGTAATGCAAGCTCACAACATCCAAGAGGTAGAAATGGTGGGTTAAGTAGCAAGAGCGATCCCTAGAATTTATGCAGTGCTAGAGGACCACTAGGCATATCATCAATCAACTGTGGTTGAAGTTGAAGGTAAGATTGTTGAGCAATATCTTTATCTTTTGAATGACCCTAGATCTACTCACATTTATATCACTCCTAGAATTGTTGAGATTTGTGATTTTAAGAAGATAAATCATAGCAAATCATGGTTAGTTCAACTAGCCACTGGAACCAAGAGAAAAGTTAGTGAAGTGGTAGAGAAATGTCCATTTGTCATGGATGGGTTAGTCACCTATGCCACTTGAATGTTCTGCCACTTGGTTCCTATGATATTCTCATTGGAATGGACTGGTTAGAAGCATAGAGTTAAGCTTGATTGTTATAGCAAGACTTTTGAATGCATGGACGAAGAAGGGAATCCAAGGGTTGTAAGAGGCATTCCAAAGGTGATCTCTGTTAGGCATATTTCAGCAATGCGGCTGAAGAAGTTATGTAGGAAAGGTTGCAGATTATATGCAGCCCATGTTTTGGAGGCAGCAGAGAATGAAACTCCCAGATTGGAGGACTTTCATGTATTGTAGGAATTCAGGGATGTTTTTCTGGTGAAATTCTAGGGCTTCCTCCAAAGAGGGACATTGATTTCACAATTGACCTTGTGCCTGGAGCAGCACCAGTGTCCAAGAAACCCTACAATATGAGCACACTAGAATCACTAGAGCTAAAGATGCAGCTGTAAGGGTTGTTGTAAAAGAATTATATCAGGCCTAGTGTGTCCCCTTGGGGAGCACCAGTTCTGTTTGTGAAAAATAATGATGGTACACTTAGGTTATGTATTAACTATAGATAGTTGAACAAGGTTAGTGTGAAGAAGAAATACCCTTTACCTCGAATTGATGACCTTTTTTATCAAATGAGAGGAGCAAGGGTATTTTCAAAGATTGAATTGAGGTCTGGTTACCATCAGGTAAGAATCAAGTATGAAGATATCCAGAAGACATCCTTCAGAACAAGGTATGGACACTATGCGTTTGTAGTGGTACCATTTGGTCTCACAAATGCACCAGCTACAATTATGTGTCTCATGAATAGTGTTTTCAACAAGCATCTGGACAAGTTTGTTCTTGTCTTCCTAGATGACATTCTTATTTATTCTAAGAATAAAGAAGAGCATGAAGAACATTTGAGAATAGCATTGCAATTGCTAAGGGAGCATAAGCTATATGCAAAGTCGAACAAATGTGACTTTTATTAAGACAGAATTCATTATTTGGGTCACATTATCTCAGAGGAAGGAATATCTGTAGAACCTAAAAAGATTGAAGCCATTATGAATTGGCCAACCCTAAGAAATGTGACAGATGTAAGACCTTTTATGGGACTTGCAGGATACTACAGGAGGTTCATTGAAGGATTCTCCAAGGTTGCACATTCAATCACTTCTTTGCAAAAGAAGGGGATAAAGTTTGAATGGAAACCAAGACATGAAGAAAGCTTCCAACATTTGAAGAATATTCTTACAAGTGCACCAACTTTGAAAATTTTAGACCCAGAAAAAGATTTTGTGGTGTGTACTTATGCATGCAATCTAGGACTTGGAGGAGTTCTTATACAAGACAACCACGTGGTATGTTATGAGTCAAGAAAGTTGAAGGAGCATGAGAATAAATATGCTACTCATGATCTAGAACTTGCAGCCATAGTACATGCTCTCAAGATGTGGAGGCATTACTTAATGGGCAGAAAATTTGAGCTAAGGACAGACCACTGTGATCTGAAATATTTGTTTGATCAGCCAACTTTAAATGCTAGGAAAGCTAGATGGCTGGAGTTTTTTTGTAAGTTTGATTTTGAAATCAAACACATAAAAGGAAAAGAAAATAAAGTGGTTGATGCACTCATGAAAGTGCATGAAATGCATGTGGCATCTCTTAGTACTTGCCAATCAGATTTGAGACAACAGATTATTAATCATACTGTTGAAGATGAATGGTATGTGTAGATCAAGGACAAGTTGCAACAGGAGAGTCTTGATAAGAAGTATGAGAGATATAAATTGGAAGAAGATGAAATTCTTACCTATAAGAACATAATTTATATTCCAAATGTGGCATACTTGAGGGGAATTGTTATGGATGAAATCCATCAAGCTCTATATTCTAGTCTCCCAAGATATCATTAAACAATTGCTACAGCCATAAAACAATATTTTGTCCAAGAATGAAAAAGGACATTGCTAAGTATATTTATAAGTGCATGCAATGTCAGCAGGTGAAGGCTGAGCATCAACACCTAGCAGGTTTATTATAGCCTTTGCCAGTCCCAAAATGGAAATGGGAAGTTATTTCTATGGATTTTATTATAGGATTGCCAATGACTGTGAGACAACATGATTCCATCATGGTTGTGGTGGACAAGTTAAAAAAGGCATAACATTTTATACCTTTCAATTCCACGTATAAGTCTGATGCCATTGCAAAGATCTTCATGAAGGAGATTTTCATATTGCATGGATTTCCTAAGGCAATAATTTTTTACAGGGATACCAAGTTAACTTCCAATTTTTGGAAAAGTTTGTTTCCATATTTGGGTACAAAGTTGAACTTCAGCACCGCTTACCATCCTCAAGCTGATGGTCAAACAGAGAGAGTGAATTATGTGCTTGAATACATGTTTCGCATGTATGCGATGGACAAACCATCCAAGTGGGAAGATTATTTACACTCGGTAGAATTTGCATATAACACTGGAAAACAAGCATCTTTGGGAATGAGTCCATACGAAGCTCTGTATGGTAGAAGGTGTAGGACACCAATAACTTGGGATAATCCAATGAACAGTATTGTGCTTGGTCCATAATTGCTCAAGGAAATGGAGCAAGAGGTTTCAAAGATCAAGCAAAACCTTAAAGAAGCCCAAGATAGACAGACAAGCTATGCAGATAAGCATAGAATGCACAGAGAATTATGTGTTGGGGATCATGTTTACCTTAGAGTAAGGCCAAGGAAGAGTTCCTTGAAGCTTGGAAGTTGTGCCAAGCCGTCACCTAGATATAATGGGCCTTTTGAAGTGCTTGAAAGAATACGTCCAGTTGCATATAGACTTGCATTTCCTGCTAGCACTAGAGCTCATAATGTTTTTCATGTTTATTTGCTTAAGAAATATGTACATGATCCTAACCATGTGATAAATTGGAATGTGATCCAGGTGGAACCCGAGGGAGAGTTTCGAACCGAGCCATTGCGCATCCTGGACAAGAAGGTCACATTGCTTCGGAATTGAGTCGTTGGAAAGGTAAAGGTGCAGTGGAAGCAGTATGGTCTGGATGAGGCTACGTGGGAGCTGGAGGATGCCATGCGATTGGCACATCCAATTTTGTTCAATTTTGTAAAGCACTAAAGACAATATTAATGAAGGGGGAGGGGAATGTAACACCCTGGTTTTGACCCCATGGTATTGAAACTGTAGATGATGTATATATTGTAGTGAAATCATGGCGAGGAGCTCAAGGCCAAGGCCTTGCCATTGATTTGGTGTTCTATGTATCGATGATCAAGGTTGATGCCAATGGTTATAGAGCTAAGTCAGGCACATTATATTTTGAAGTCATCATGTAAATATGCAATTTAATAAAATACCACAGCTAGCTATGCACTACAATGTAAGATATGGGGGCATGATTTCACAAGGAATAGGAAGAGGAGTTAGTCAAGATTATGAGCCAATAGGTTGAGACCAGATGTCAATGGGGAAACCCATAAACCCTCAGCTACCTTTGTGTCCCCTACACTCAATCATTCAATTCTTCCCGAAGAGCAGTTGAGACAGTTAATTCCTTGGGTAAAGAAAGGCATGGTAGTCAGTTTCGTGACTGAGCCTGCCTACAGTCTGGGAAGCCCCATTCTTGCTTCTTTAGAAAGTAATTATGGGGATGTGTGCCTAGTCTGTCATCCTTGTTTTCACCTAAACATTGTTGGTCATTCGGATGTTGTTCATTATGCATTTTTCACTCTTATGAGTCATGAAACGAGTTGTTCTGCAAGTATTTTCCTTTTCCAAGACCCTGGTTGATGGGTTACAATGTTATTCTGAATGATAGAGTGGTATGAAACCCTATTTCTCTGTGTTACAGAGTGGAGCCCTGTTATGAACCAAAATGGCACTTCTATGTCTGAGTACTAACATCCAATATGTCGGAACACAAAAAGACAAATAGGATTGAAGTAAGCCAAAACACTATCGATGTGCATGACCATTGATACATAAACTCTTAACCAGCTTAATATATTTCCATTTGGAGATTAGGGATGCACACACAACTATTTGCATTGCAACCCATGTGTCATACGCGACTATTTGCATTGCACCTCGTGTGTACCTTGAACACGCAACTTGCCTTAAAGAAAGGAGCATGTCATACACATATTTCCTATATATTTACTCGTGTGTACCTTAATTCAATGTTTTAAAATATAAATCACTATTAGTCAAGATCAGTTGAGCCTTAATCCATAACTATCTCAATTGTCTCAACCATCCTAACCTTCAAAACCACTCTATTTCCTCGTGTATAAATAGAGGGCATGGGATGGGGCTAATCAATCATTCTAAGAAGAGAAAAGTTATGTTGGTGGTATGCCTTCAGACCTCTTGGAGCAGCAGAAATCAGTGTCCTCAGTTTGCAGAGGATTCCTTGTTTTAGAAGTTGGGTTGTAATCTCACCATTCTTTGTTTATTAATAAAGAAAGTTCTTCTTCCAATCTTTGCAGTGTTTCTTTCTCATGTATGATGGATTTTGAATGATTTCAAATATGTTATTATGAATATGCATTTCACTAACCATTCACACACACACACACACACACACACACACACACACACACACACACACACAGATATATATATATATATATATACCTGGAGGAATTTGTCNTCTTTGAAGAATACTAAAAGAAGAGAAGATCAAGCTTGGATCAACCGTCATAAACCGGGTATGCTAAGCCTCCTTCCTATTCCTATTTCATTTTCTAGATAAGTTAATTGTCTACAAGTGTCTTAGTAAGTTGTTAACCCTAGAGACCATAGGTTACAAGGGTGCATTGTCTTGAACAACAGAACTAGCGACTCCGCTAGGGAATCCAGCCTGTTGTGGGTCCGTTCTTTAGGTTCCCTTACAAGCCTTTGCTTCTTTTTTATTCTGTGTGTGTTTAGTTTTTTTTACCTTTTATTTATAGTTTTCCTTGTTCATAACCTTGTTGCTAGTCTTTTTCTTTGAAAAAAAAATTAGCAGCACATGCGGGTTGTCTGTATAGACAGTGGCGTGTTTCATTGTGTACGCAGGTTTCCTTCTGGACAGTCGTATGTGGTACGCGGTTTATCTGCATAGACAGTCATGTGTTTCCTGTAACATTCTTTGGGTTCAACAAGGTTTGCTTGTCCCTGTATTTTGTCCTTTTGATTGCTTGTGAGGGTTTTGTTTATGACATGACTCAGTGAGTTTGAGCTCTATACGTCATATTGTTCACTTGATGTCTTCAAGTCCTTGAGATTTTGTGTTTGATTTTCTTTCATTGGTAGGTGTAGGTGGTCCTCCTGCTTGGTTTGTAATTCTGAGTGCTTGTCTTCTAGGTCAGTGATCAAGTCCTTTAAATACTCTATGCTATGTACTTACTTTTGTAGTCTGAGTCTGTCACTCTTCTTTTTGTGGATCTAGTAAACTTTTAAGTTTGTTAGTTCCGCCAAGTCGAGGTTTGTTCCAGTTTCTTCTTTTTGGTTGAAGTGGGTTACTTTGGGATCTTTTTGCCTCATTTCACTTCTGTATGCTCAAATTAATCAAATTTTCTCAAGTTTGCATTCATTTGCATAGTAATTTTTGAAGTTGTTTGAAAAGAAAAGACAAAATATTTTGCATTAGGTTGCATGCAGTATTTCTTTTCACTATTTTTCAAAGAAAAATTCAAAAATTCTTTAGAAAAAAAGTCTTGTAGTTTATCATGCTTAGTTTTAATTTCATTAGCTTTTACTTGAAAGAAAAAAAGTTGGCTTAGTAGTTACAGTTTGCTTTGGAAATTTACTTTTATGCATCATTTTTTATTTCTTTTATCGAGTATATAACACCACATAAGTTTCACGCCATTTGCCTCTAACTAAGAACAACCTATTAAAAGGAACGACATAATTAAAAATTATTAGTAAGTTTTCTTTGTTAGGCTCTTACGCCAACTGGCTTAGGCTAGACTTGTGGATTAGGGATTTTTAACTCTCCACAAGTACTTGATTTCATACGTAGCTGGCCAATCACTAGGTAAATCCTCCTCTATATTGACTATATCTGGGAAGCTCCTCTTAGAGAGGAGTTAAGCATGAGGCCGCGTGAGGACCTGGACTGAGGAGATAACCCTCTGATTCCTTATTCGAGCGTAGACCAAGATTTTTATGCATCTAGGGACTTTTGTCAATACCACCTCTTGGGCCCCGTGCGCTGCTGGTGTTGACAGGGTTTTGGTCTTTGCTACCTTGCCCGTGCATAGGAATCAAGCTTGCGACTATTCCCCAAAACTTTCAGTATAGTTGCGATAGCCTTTAGTCTCTTTGACATTTAGGGTTTATACACAGGTATACTGGAAGGCTATTTCTGGTCTACCTTAGACGGACTTTGAAGGTAACCCCGATAGAAGGTGTGGGAGAGTGGTTGGGTTATTCCTCTGTTTGTCCCTAAGAACATCTACAGGAATTCCAAGTAACTATCTATCGGCTTTCTTCTGGAAGGCATATCTTATACTCGTTTGTCTGTTTGGCTTTAGGAGATTTTTAGTGAGTGTTGTGTGGTTTGTTTGTATTTAGTCGGCCTTTAGGTGTGTGAAGAGTCAATTTTTAGCTGTGGATGACCAACATCTCAGAAGGTCAAGAAGGTTGCAAAACCTTCCTCCAGCTCTTACAGTGGAGCCTCCCATTAGAGGAAATTTCAACTCAAACTAGGCCTCCTAAGGAAAATTAATAAAATAATAGTTAAAATAATAAAATAATACTTATTGATTTTGTTTAAGAGGTGCTTCCTTTTTTAATTTTAAATCATTTTGATTGGCTAATACATGATGACATGGAATTTGTATTATTTTTGGAAGGCCCATTTTAAATTGAAATTTCCTCTAATGTCTGCCCCCTCAAAGGCAAAGATTACATACAGATGGTTTGTTTGAACTAGTAGGAGTAAGCGAAGTTTCAAGTGAACCAAAACTTAGGACTAATCAGGTCAATACAACCACAGTAGATATTGAGGACTTAGAGGCTGACGAGTTTGCAAGGAACTTTAACCCCCCTCTTACTGACTTAAATGATCCTGTGATCGTCCAAGTTCTCCCTTTTACTTCACCTATGATTGGTGTTCCCATGAGCAGAGTTATGGCTAACTATAGAGAGGGTATTTCTACCCTACTTCAACCATTAGTTGGAGGAGTGTTACCTCCCTCGGTTGGTACTCCTAGACCTATTACGTCTACTGCACCTTTATCACCAAGCAGTCGAGTGGTTCAATCACTGGCTTCCTCCCATGTAGTAGATCCTTCCAGTGGGGTGGTCACTAGGATCCCTGGTGCTCCTTTTGCTTCCCCCTCTTTCATGCACATTGCTTAGAGTGGGCCTAGTGGATCCTCTTCATTTGATGAGGGATTCCCATGGAATGGGGGGCACATTCCCCCATCTACTCCTTATGTAGACCCTACACCTGCATATGTGGGGATGCAGTTTCAAAACATGAACGCTTTTGGCCAAGGTTTCTAGACCCTGGTTTCAACCCCGTTTACGAGCTCTCCTTTTTTGCTTTTTAGCGGAGGGATACCAGCTCTGGTTTTTTAGACTCCAGTTTTGTCCAGAGGGGCTCAAACCACTTACACTGCACCTCACACAAATAATCCACTAGATTATGGGTGGAATTCGTTTCAAAGTAGTCCAACTACTTCACAACTAGCAGATGGGGGCAACCCCACCTTTACTTTTGGGAAATAGTGGGCAGGTCCTTCTACCTCCCAAACTCATGCTTTTCAGGCTCCGGTTAGGCCTAAACTTATGTTCCTAGCAACCTTGAACTTGTTGTATTTGTCTAAGTTGTTGAACGATCCGATGAAACATAGTGCCACATGGCCACCTGTTCCAACCAAGTTACCCTTGGACATTCCCAAGTTTGAGGGAAAAACTGGCGAAGATCCAGGTGCCCATATCACCACTTTTCATTTATGGTGCTCTTCCAACTTACTGAATGATGACATCGTTCGGTTGAGGTTATTCCAAAGAACTTTGACTAGTGTTGCAACAAAGTGGTATATTGAATTGCCTTCTGTTGTGTTTGATAGTTTTGGGACCTAGCAATTGTGTTCTTGAACCACTTCCAGCTTCCTATCCGGTATGATGTCGGCACATACTTATTGTCTACCTTTCGGCAAGACAAAGCCACGCACATCTCAGATCATATCCAAGAGTGGAGAAGACAGAAGAGGCTTATAAAAACCACCATCTCCCCCACCCCCCGAGTTCTTGTTAGAGTGGTTCCTTAGATCTTTATTGCCTTGTATATCTAAGGATGTACCCACTTCGAGGTGACCACTGAAGAAGAGGCCATCCTCTGGGCCCATCAGATGGATTTGATATATGCTTAGTTTGGGATATTATATGAAATCATACCTGAGGCATCGCAGTCTACCCATAGTGTCTAGAAACCCAAGCCTGGACCCCATGCCGATGGCGTGGTTGGTTCAGTGAAATATCCCACTATAGAGGCATTAGCTAAACAACTCCATTAGTTGTCTATCAATCAGTATATAAAGGAGGTAGTCCTAAACAACAAGCCCTATGTTGTTGTGTTTCCTTGTGATTTGTTGTGATGTGCACCATGGTTTGGGTCTGAACTGCATACAAGACTTAAGAGTGGAAGAGACGTCAAATGGGATTGATAAACCTAGTACAAAGAGGAACCTCATGAACATATAAGAGTGGTTGGTGAATCTTCTATGCACACCCTAAAGAGCACTGGAAGGGAAGGCATAGCCCGAGGGACTGTGTAGCTGAGAAGGGGATGCTTCCTTGTGTTGGGTGTGTAGGTATTGTGGATGCCATGCCAGATAGATCTTATGGACATGTACCTATCTCTTGAATTAGCCAATAGCTTAGCAATTCTTCCTTTCCACTATCTTAGCATCTTGATAAATCCAAACATAGATTGGCTTGGCTGACAACCTGATAAACCCAATTGTATATTGGCCTGGCTGGGCAGTCTAATAAACCCAATCATAAATTGGATTAGTTAAGCAGCCTAATAAACCCAACTAGTAGTTGGCTTGGATGTGTCTTGTTATGCATTTGGCCATGTGTGATCCTTGGCTGGAGAGCCTGATAAACCCAACCGTGAATGCTCACTTAGCTTAGTAGCCTGATAAACTTAACAGTGAGATGGCTTGGTTGTCTAGCCTGCTAAACCCATATGTTGGCTTGGTTGGTCCTTAATGTAAATGTTGGCTTGACTATGTGCAGCCTGATAAACCCAACTGTTAGTTGGCTTAGTTGTGTAGCCTGATAAACCCAATAGTGTATTGGCTTGATTGCCTGCAGCCTGATAAACCCAACTGTGTGTTGGCTTAGCTAGATAGTCTGATAAACCCAACTGAAGCTTGGCTTGACTGTGTGTGATACGATATGGTTGTGTTTGAGTCTGTTGTTCCCTAGTTTCTTGTGGAAATCATGCCCAGTTGTGTTGAGAGATTAATGAACACAACAGGCCTATGGGTGGGTGGAACATTGCAATGACATAGCTAGTTGAGGGACAGCTTCATCTTGAAGATAAGTATTCTTTGTTATTCTTATTTATGCAAAGTATTTTCTTATGAATGAATTGAATATGATGAATGCTTTCTAATGATTTCAGTAGAGTTTACTGTTGTTAAATGTTCCTGCATTTGCATATATATATGCCTCGTATGTTTCTCTGTATTCTGCTTACGATCATGGAGGCTAGAAGCCTAGTTATAGGTCAAAAGGCATCTAACTTAAGCATTTCTATACCCCAGAATCCACTTGCAGAAGGTGGAAGGTGGGAGGCATAAGAGAGAAGTTGAAACAAAGCAGAATGTTGGTTTTCTGCACTCCCGGATCCTCCTGCGAAAGGCGAAAGGTGAAAGGCAGAAGCGGGAAAAGAGCCGGAGATTCTAAGACAAAAGTGTGTTTTTCGCACCCCGGAATCTGCCTGCGGGAGGAGGAAAATGGGAAAAAGGTTAAGGAAAAAAATTGTTTTTCTTATTTCCGATATCCGCCCGCGGAGTGCGGAAAGTGGAAGGTGGAAAGTGAACAATTCAAGGTATGAATTTGTTGGTTTTTCAATTCCCAAGTTCCACAGTGGAAGGTGGAAGGAGGAAAGTGGTTAAGTCATTTCGTTAAAAGATGAGTTTATGATTCCCGATTTTCACGGCAGAAGGAGCAAGGCGAAAAGTGGTTAAGTAATTCCGTCAAAAGTTGAGTTTCTGATTCCTGAGTTCTGTAGCAGAAGGTGGAATGTTGTTGAATGATCCCATCGAATGTTGAATTTCTGATTCCTGGATTCCATAGCTGAAGGAAGAAGGGTGAAAGGCAGAAAGGATAATGCGGAAGGCGAAGTGCGGAAAGGTCAGGTTCGGTGTGGAAATGACCTTTCCAGTTACAGAGTGTATCTGTTGATGGAGGAACAACTATTACATTGGTTTTTAATCTCGAGAATGAATGTTAAAGGATGTTACATGACCCATGATAGTGTTATAAGAGAAAGAGATAATAAGTTTTAAATTATTCTGCATATTGGTTAGGTGTATGGGCATCAAGTTCATGGACATCGTTGTATACCAAAGAAGAATTAGTAGTCGCGTTCCTCCCTTATATGATGATGTAGAGGGGAGGGGATGTGACATTGTGGTATCAAAGCATTGGATATGTGACATTGTGGTATTAGAGCGAGCAATGAAGTTGCGTCCCTCCCTTATGTGTCGATACAGAGGGGAGGGGACGTTACATAAAGGTGGTTAACAAATCTCATAAGGCCATTCTACAAAAAATATTGTGCAAAGAAATTCTAATTAGCATACCATGTTGTACCCTTCTTTGTGGGCTTACTAGACTGCAGTGATTACTTCCACCGGTTTCTCACCATACCAGTTGGTTCATGGGGTGGAGTTAGTTTTACCAGTTGCATGTGAGATCCCTTCCATGAAACTAACCATAGAACTTTTTACTAACACCTCTGAATTAGAAGAACGATTAGTCCACCTTGAGTAACTTAATGAGTAACATCGAGCTGCTACCATGGAAATAGAAGTGAATAAGCGCCATGTTAAGACCCAATACAATAAGCTTGTCCATCCTCGTCAATATAACAAGGGTGAGTTGTTCCTTTTATATGATCAAGCTAATGAACCATTGGGGGAAAGTAACTTTAATACTACGTGGCATGGTCCTTGCATGGTGAGGTGTGTCCTATAGAAGGGAGCCTATGAGTTAGAGGATTACTAAGGGAATGTGTTGAAGGAGACTAGAAATGGGCTCTACGTTAAGAAGTATTGTGCCTAAGTTCCTAGCTGGGATGGTACCTTATATATTATTGTACAATATTGCATAATTTTTTGTTTTGCTTGTAGTGTCGTCAGTTTATTGACATGATTCTAATGTTTGGTTGATTTCAATAAAGTCTTCGACGTACTTAGGATTTGCGTATGGTGCCATCCTCCATACATAGAACTTAGCTTCTGTTGCTTGGGTCATTTATGTACATGGGGATCAACTTGTGTCTTCATGAGGAGTATGCCTTCAGCCATCCTTGAATAATGTGGCTGAGTATAGTGCAGTAATTGAGCTATTACGAGATGCCATTTCAAATGGTATTCGGTCTTGAGAGGTTCACTTGGATTCACAGTTGATTGATACACATTTAAATGGTTGATACCGTGTTAGACATCCTAAGTTGATGAGAAGGTTCTTAAGGGTAAGATTGTTGTAACAACAATTTGATTTCATCACATACATTCATATACCTAGGTGTTATAATCAAATTGTTGATTCATATGCAAATTTATGTTTTAGAGTGTAATTTGTCACATATATAAGAAAGAAACATGCATATATACATTCACATTTACATTCATACACATGTACATATATCAAACCGGTAACCAAAGTTTTTTATTTTCGAATAAAAGTTCCAAAAATATGGTGTCATAGTACAAAACTAGGCTTCTAGCCCTCAAAAATATACATGACCAATAATAAAAAAAAGTCTCGGCATATATGTCTGTGATCTTGGATGATGATCATGATAGTACACTACAACGTTCACTAAACTCCTAAAGAGTCTAACCCACAGACAAGGTACCCCGATCACATGTCTCTGCATCGCCTCGGGCAGGCCTTTGAGCTGTACCATAGGAATCTTGTGGGTCAAGCGAGACAAGTTTCCCTGTACATTTTGTTGCGTCCATTTTGTATCAGCATCAATCATCTCATCTCCTCGTCCTCTATGCTAGTGACGTGGAAATCCCTCTGGTCATTGTGGACCTACATCTACACAAAATAAACCTAATGTCAATACAACATACCACCAAACACATGTTTTTTATTTCCTTATATAAAAAGTACAAAAAAATGAAATATTAAAAAACATATAACAGATCAAACCTATATCCCTAAATGCAGGACCCGATGGTAGTGGCATGTCTCTTTCTCCATGGAGGTCGATCCCTACATAGGGATAGTCATCTATGGCAATCACTTGTCACCACCACTAATGGAAGAAATCATTAGTGAATGGGGAAGGTGCTATACCTCCTCCTAACCTCCACATCACCATAGTCCAACAAGTCTAAGTTGGGTCATGTAGACCATGAGGAGGGACCTCAACTTTGAGACTAAGACCTGGAACCCTCTCAAAAAAGAAACTGTAGAGTATGCTGGAAAACTCAAAGTTATTGGTCCAACCAAGTTTGCATTTTGTCAGTTGATGCTTCATGTTTCCGAGCAAGGAAGTGCTATAGTTGTAAATAATGGGCCTCATACATTCCACCATGTAGAACATGAGAGGTCGTGATTTCTGGTGTAGTGATGGAAAACCAAATATCCTAGTTATAACTATAATGATCACCTTGAGGTCAAGGCTCTGAATCACGTTGATGGGGACTTGAATTCTCACTTTTTTAGTATTAGGAATACAATATAGGGCTATGTGCTCATCGATACTCATGCCCCCACTTGTTCCACGATCCCTAAGATTGACTACCTTTCCTCGACAGGATAGTTCGGTAATGAAATATATGTCTTCTACCTCACTTTTAAAACATCCCATCTAGGATGAACCCCTCCATGTACAGACACCAATAGTTTGTAAGCATTTGAATTAATATTGGTTGAGCCCTCATACTCCCAAGATTCCAAAATTTATAGATCCCACACCTTTGCAATGCTTGTTGGGCAGCAAAATTGCCATGCACGACCCTATCAACATCTTCATGCTCTCTCTCCCTCCACTCAATGACCATCCTACAAAGGAAAGATATTTTTATGAGGATAACTGCTTAAAAAATATCAACCAAGGCATTCCACACAGGTCATAGTGTAGACATGTATGTGGCCATGCGGTCAGGCTTCGCTTCGCCCATGTGTACCTAGCCCTATACGTGACTCGATGGTCTGTCGCCTATGTGGGCTGAGTAACATAATTCCTGTGGCCAAAAACTAAAAAATACACCATTAAAATTTCAAATGAAAACCATGAATTAAAAGAGCATGAAGAGAGGAATTACCCAGTCTAAAAGATTGTTGATTTTGTGGCCTATAGATACCAGAATCTGCCTCTGAAGTTTGAGGGTGCAAAGAGCTCCAAAAGTACTATTAGAGGTAAAAACCAGATGGTATGGTTAATATTGATTTTTTACTATTTATAAAAAAAAAGTACCCACTTTCCTATAATTTAGACCCTTTATTTATTATTTACAACGGTTATGGACTAGTGTTATCATGCAAGGTCCCTTTTTAATGCAGTTTCGTCAAGCCATAGTGAATTTTGACCATTTTCGAGCTTTTTTATGGATGTGGCATGTATAAATCTTAATTGGCATATAGGATAGTATCACATTCTGCTTGCATCATTGCATTTTACTATGACCATGTCACACTAACCATAGTTATGAACCAACTTCTTAATGACACGGAACCTTCCAGCTGCTTCTAGAAGTGTCGTTATGTAAGCGGTAGAGCTTTCCCAATCATGGGTACCCTAGTTAGAACCTATTTTTCCATTTGGTGCCCATGTTGAGCTTCCTCCTTAGGTTTGGGAGTGCTTTGTAGTCCCTCCGTGACTTCGAATGGAAACCTCATGTTCTTTCTTATATATTATGTTGGTTATCTCCTTTAGGGACTCACACTTGATATCAAGTTTTAAATGCATTGCATGCATTTGCTTGCCTTATTGAGCTAATGCCTGCTCTCTATCTCGGTTTTATAAGACAAATTGCTCGACCTTGTCTCAATTCTAGCCAAGCAGAGCCTATTATTTATTTTTTACAGCTTGATCACCCCTCACCCGAGAGGAAACATTCCACCGAGTGTCCTTATCTTGCACACGTTTTATTGCATTGAGCATAGGTATGTTCATGTTGGTCATAGGAAAAGTTAGGCATAATTCATCCAAAATTCTACTCAAGAAGATAAAGAACCTAGTCACAATAGAGGGAAGAAGATATGCGATGGAAGAGAAGCTACAACGAAAGAGAAACCACGATGGAAAGATTAACAACAAGAGAAATCACTACAGAAGAAACAACGCCTGTTAACATTCAGAATGTACCCAGGTTATAAAGGTAAATTTCAAAGGTAACAGCAAAAACCACTTCAGAAAGAAACTGGCTTTCCTTTCCAAAGAGGGATCTCTCAAATATAAATTTAATGAGGCCAGATATAAAATCAACACTTGAAAATCATATAGACGGTTGAAATGATACACATAATCATTGGGCAATGGAGTCACATATACATAAAGGTATCACAAAATCGCATGCATGAGATTTCATCAAAGGCAAGATAACCACTTAATTACAGTCATTCATTGAGTTCAGGTGGAAAGGAAGAAATAATGAACAGTCCATCAATATAGAGCATCAGAAGATGAGTTCCATATTAACTTTAGCAGAAACATTTATAAAATATCTGAAGCAATAATCAGAGCATAACAGGTATGAATTCCAATCATTCAATACTACGCTTCAAATACGAGGAAAACAAAATGGAATGTAACACTGGAAAAACGATCACAAAGGAAAGAAAATACAGACTGTAATGTAAATAGCACGAGAATCTCTAATAACTCACATGCATTCAACCTTGTTATTTCAAAATTATATGTCTTCAAAAAACATTCATCAACAAATGGGTACCAACCCCCATTACATAAAGTAAATGCAAATATATACATAAATGATTTCTTCTCCCAAGAAGATTTAATAACTGAATAATCTACTTAATCAAAGTCTTGTAACTATATCCCTAACAACTAGGAATAAACTACTTGCTTTGATCCTGATAACATATCATTTAATTAAAATCAACTCGGTAACAACAAGGCTCGAACAAGCAGCTCCATAGCGCATAACACCTATTTTCACGGATGAAGAATATACTTTGTTTTTCCAAATCTTTCCATGACTCTCCATTGTTCAGTGCTTGGGATGTCGTATTCAATCATTTCCCGAATAGACACTTCCAGATCCATGTAGCTTTCATAAGACATAGTAGGTAACCCTCCTCTGACGATCAGAAATTTCTGCAATATCTCGAAGTCTTCTGTTAACTTATCCACGATGACCTTTCCTGTTGGTCCCTTTACCAAATCATAAAATTTAGAGTGATCCATATAGCTTTGCACTAGCAGGCTGTGATAATGTTCTTGAGAAAAAAGTCTCCCTTCTTCGTCCCAGAAAGAAGGAAGGCCATCTTCAAACAATTCTTTAAAGGCACGCCTAAAATGATTAATATGTGAGGTCATCTCATCAGCCTTATCTTGTACTGTCTTCATAAGATGATGTTTATGAATAAACCTTTTTGACCGCAGTACCATTGCCACTCTGTCTTTGATTCCTATATCTTGTAATTTTTTATAGGTTAATGAATTAAAAAAATTCAATGCATTTTGAGCTGTGCTTAGGAGCTTCCTCTCCATGGTCTCATTTACTAGTTTCAATCTTTGATTAGCTAAATTAACCAATGTCATTTGATCATTAATGAAATTCAAATAATGCTTGAACTTAGTAATTTCCACAAACAACATATCCCGGATTATGTGTTTAGCTCCCTGGAGAGGACCCTTTCCTATATTTCTTTCTTTTAATTCATTAATCTTCTTTTGTAATTGACCTTTATCCTGTAATATCTTATTTTTGCTTTCAGCCATTTTGGTCAGCTCAGATTTGATTTTTTTCATTTTCTTCTTTTAATTCCTTTATCTCTACATCCTTCAAACTGACCTGGGACATGGGCACTAGTAAATCATCAGTAGAAAAATCATTCAAAGGCTTTTCAATATTTACAATAGTCAAATCTTCACCAGTGGGAATCTGGCTCATTAGTTCTTCCATGATCTCTTTTTGATCATTTTGTTCTTTCTTCAACCGTGAAATTTGTTCTATTAACTCATTTCGCTTCGTTTCCCATTTGTTCTTTTCTTCTTGCAATTTCACAGTCTTTCCTTTGTACTCCATCATCTCCTGATGAATCTTATCCTCCTCCTCCTGCAATGCTAACAGTTCTGATAACTAAACATGTTCTGAACTCGGGATTTTCAACCTCTTCTTTAGTACCTGGAGGGCATTATCTTTTTCTTCTAAAAGTCTTTGGATGGCCTGGGTGTTCCCTGTCTCATCCCCTGAGCTTACGATACTGCTTGCAATTTCTTTATTTGAATGGAATTAGCCTTGGTCTCAACCTTCTCGTGTTTTAATTGGACCTCTAATTTGTCAACAAAAACTTGTAACTTGTTAATTTTTACCATAGCATGCAATAAATCTGAATAAATAATATCTCCCGTTTGCTTATGCAACTGTATTTTATCGGGTACACTGATTTTTTCTAATCTCACTTCCATTTCGGCCACTTTCTTATCACTTACCATAGCTAGATTTAAAGTATTTCTTTCTACATCACGAGTAGAAATCAGGGAAGTCTTTGGATTATTCATACTTCTCACTCGTGGGAGTATATTTCTGGTTTCTTCTAGGGACTGTCTTTGCTTTTCCACATAGCTAGTCACGAATTCTTCTTTAGATTTAAAAACTGGACCTGATTCTGCATTATCTACACTTTCAAAAGAAAATTGATTCATCTGTACAGATTTCTTAGGAATCAAAGCAACTCTTTTCCATTCATCCGAAACTAATTCACTTGAAATTTTATCATCCTGAGATATTTTGGTCTTCTTATGTCAAATGTATTCATCTATTTCCATACTTTCAATCTCAGAAAAACTTCTTTTAATCAAAATATTAGAATTATTTGGCATTTGAGACACTGCAACTGATCCACCACTTGTATTCTCATCGGATCCTAGAATTTCCACAAAGTAAAACAAATTGGCTACTTCCTTCAAAACCTCAACAACCTGGTGGTCAAATGGTTTACTTTTATTTGCTTGTTTTCTTAGAGAAATTATATGATAAGGATCATAATTGACCCTTTGTTCCCTTTGAAAATCCATATTTTTCAATAATTTCTCTACAAACACCAGGGCACCCTTGTTTTTAAAAATGAAGGAACCAACTTTGAGGGGGAATTTGATATTGGAATATTTTTTGAAAGCCTAGAAATGTTCCTCTTCTGCACATAATCTTTGTCTCATGTATTCCAATGCAAAGATCCTCGGGGTAAGGAAAGCAGGCAGCTTGTAAGGCTCTCCAGTGAAACCATATACTCTCAAAACTGTAAAGTCTTTATACAAGAACCAATCTCCAATCCTATCTTCAGATGACGATTGCATCATACTTTTCTTTTCTTCCAACACTATGGGAAATGCTTCATCAAACAGCAACTTATATATTTCTGACATAATAGAATTTACAAATTCGAACATGTTGATTTGCTTCGGCAAATCTGAAGAGAATATAGTACTCAAGAACTGCAATTCAGTTACATTTGAACATAATAACATGTTCAGCAAATATGATTGATACTTGAAAAATCTGACTTTTGAAAACTCGACCAATTGGATATGGATAGCCTCTACTAGATATTCATCCAAACTGAAAACATGGACCGGCTGGGACTCAGACCCAAGACTAATTGAACTCATGACAGTCAACATCTAGACCTAAAACCTGACAGACCAAAGACACAACCAATTGAACTTCCTCCTTGAAGATGTGAATACGATATGGTAAGAAGAGACCTTCTAGTGACTGACCTTCATTAAGAATGCTAGACAGGAATTCACATCGAACTTCAATTTTACAACTTCTGTACACTTCAGCCAAAACAAACTCATTTACAAACTCACGACTATCAAGGTAATTATCGGGCAAATTCAGGATTTCACGAATATCTTTTGCATCAATTCTACACAATATCCTGGATGTGGAACGGCTCACAATAACTCTCTCAGAAGACGAATAATTACTTGCACACCACTCTATGAATTCAGGAAAGTGCAGGGTCTGTTCAATGGAAAAATAATACAGAAATGACCTATAGGTATTTAAAATGTCGTTTCCCTGTGAATTATATCGCCACAATCTTTCTTTAATGGCCAATACATTTCCCACAGACAGGAATGGGTCATATAAGCCTCTATCTCTATCAACCAGGAATTCTTCTCTTTCATCCAGAATTTGGTTAAACCTTTCTAACCCTTTCTCTTTATCCATAATATAAAAATGACGGCAATTCTATGAATAAAGCTCGAGTATTTGAGACTTACCTGTGACTGTAATTGCATATACCCAAAGTTGACTGTGAAAGGGTGGTGGGCAGTCCTTTTCATTCGTCCCGGCATGTACAATAAAAAACAATTCTTCAAATAAGTCAACTTCACTTTATATAGAAGTCCATTCCGAAGACTCCCTTTAGTGGTTTTGCTCAAACCACTTTTCTCCGCGGAATGTACCACAAGCTACCACGTGCACCACGGTTTCAATTCCACTACCGCTTTTCTACTCCAACCGTCGTGCAACTCTATCCTTTGGATCCAATGATGACCGTTGATGAATTTTCACTTTATTTTCAAGCTTTCAGATTAAATTACACGTACACATTCCGCTGGGCCTTTTTGTTTTTAACAACGCGAAACTTTATGGAGCGGACTTCTTACCGACCATAGATTTTGCCAACCCAGTTTCATGACCGTCGATCTTCGCATCATGTTAACTATCTCTGTATGCCCTTATCTTCTGTGCATCTTCATAGAGCAGATCTACTATAAGCTATTGATCTTCACCTCCTCGTTCTATACCATTGGATCAAGCGATTATTTCATTGTTTATGCACCATTTTATCATACATTCACACTATTATATTCAACCAAAGTTCAAGCAGCCATCATTTCTCTTTACCATGCTTCCTTCGACACTCTGCTAGTTAGAGGTTGTTAACAATTGGCTCCATCTGGGGATGATATCCTCCCTATGAGGTATCAAAGAACTCGTAGACCAGGTGCCTATCTTTAATCTTTTCATGATAACTTCCAAAAAAATTGTCTTTCTTGTTGATATATTTAATAAAAAGGAATGGCATGCCTCCTGAATATTAGGGCTTTCACTACGAGCTTCAAAAACATTCGGCTTACCATCTGCACTGATTTCTAAAGAAAATAAATATTTACAACCTATGATACAAATTTTACCTTCCTTCTTAGGATAGGTAATGTTTCAGATATCTTCCATTGACAGGGTTACCATCCAGAGGAACCCCGTTCGGATATTCCAAAAGAAACACATTTTGTCCTCTATATCCAACAATAACATAAGGGCCCACCCACATATGATCAAATTTTCCATGTTTATCCTCTTTAGGAGCATCCCACTTCAAGACCAAGTCATCAATCTGAAACTATTCTTCTTTCACTCTTCTATCAAAAGTGAAAACATGTGTCACTATTCATATTTCTTCCTTTTTCCACCTGAAATCAATGAACGACTGTAATTAAGTGGTTATCTTGCCTTTGATGAAATCTCATGCATGCGACCTTGTGCTATCTTTATGTATTTTGAATCCATTGCCCAATGATTATGTGTGTCGTTTCAACCATCTATATAGCGTTTAAGTGTTGATTCTTATATCTGGCCTTATTAACTTTATATTTGAGAGATCCCTCTCTGGAAAGGAAAGCTAGTTTCTTTCTAAAGTGGTTTTTGCTGTTACCTTTGGAATTTACCTTTACAGCCTGGGTACATTATGAGCGTTAACAAATTGGCGTTGTTGCCAGGGAATGAAAGTGCAAATTTGCCCTGGAAAGAACGACAGAGTTTGAAGACCAAGAAAATATTTCTGTGGGCAAATAGGATTTTTTGTCAATAGAGAAGGTTGTATATTTGCCCTGGCAATTCCATTGTGAAATTTTTCAAATTTAAAAAAAAAAAAAGTCATTCTGGCTTTGAGGAGACACACACGAGGTAATTTGATACTGAAGTTTTAAAGAGTTTGGAAGATCCAGAAAGATTATTTAAGAAAAAATAGATTTTCCTTTGTTTGGTGCATCATCTTCTCAAGATTCTCCTAATATACTTTGTTTATGCGATTATTTCATTGTTTATGCGCCCTTTTATCATACATTCACACTATTATATTCAACCAAAGTTCAAGCAGCCATCATTTCTCTTTACCATGCTTCCTTCGACACTCTGCTAGTTAGAGGTTGTTAACAACTGGCTCCATCTGGGGATGATATCCTCCCTGCGAGGTATCAAAGAACTCGTAGACCAGGTGCTTGTCTTTAATCTTTTCATGATAACTTCCAAAAAAATTGTCTTTCTTGTTGATATATTTAATAAAAAGGAATGGCATGCCTCCTGAATCTTAGGGCTTTCACTGCGAGCTTCAAAAACATTCGGCTTACCATCTGCACTGATTTCTAAAGAGAATAAATATTTACAACCTATGATACAAATTTTACCTTCCTTCTTAGGATAGGTAATATTTCAAATATCTTCCATTGACAGGGTTACTATCCAGAGGAACCTTGTTCAGATATTCCAAAAGAAACGCATTTTGTCCTCTATATCCAGCAATAACATAAGGGCCCACCCACATATGATCAAATTTTCCATGTTTATCCTCTTTAGGAGCATCCCACTTCAATACCAAGTCATCAATCTGAAACTATTCTTCTTTCACTCTTCTGTCAAAAGTATACTTTTTCATGGATGAAGAATATACTTTGTTTTTCCAAATCTTTCCACGGCTCTCCATTGTTCAACGCTTGGGATGTCGTATTCAATCATTTCCCGAATAGACACTTCCAGATCCATGTAGGTTTCATAAGACATAGTAGGCATCCCTCCTCTGACGATCAGAAATTTCTGCAATATCTCGAAGTCTTCTGTTAACTTATCCACGATGACCTTTCCCGTCAGTCCCTTACCAAATCATCAAATTTAGAGTGATCCATACGGCTTTGCACTAGCAGGCTGTGATAATGTTCTTGATAAAAGAGTCGCCCTTCTTCATCCCAGAAAGAAGGAAGGCCATCTTCAAACAATTCTTTAAAGGCACGCCTGAAATCATTAATACGCGAGGTCATCTCATCAGTCTTATCTTGTACTGTCTTCATAAGATGATGTTTATGAATAAACCTTTTTTACCACAGTACCATTGCCACTCTGTCTTTGATTCCTATATCTTGTAATTTTTGATAGGTTAATGAATTTAAAAAATTCAATGCATTCTGAGTTGTGCTTAGGGGCTTCCTCTCTATGGTCTTATTTACTAGTTTTAATCTTTGATTGGATAAATTAACCAATGTCATTTGATCATCAATGAAATTTAAATAATGCCTGAACTTAGTAATTTCCACAGACAACGTATCCCAGATTATGTGTTTAGCTCCTTGGAGAGGACCCTTTCCTGTATTTCTTTCTTTTAATTCATTAATCTTCTTTTGTAATTGACCTTTATCCTGTAATATCTTATTTTTGCTTTCAGCCATTTTGGTCAGCTCATATTTGATTTTTTCATTTTCTTCTTTTAATTCATTTATCTCTACATCGTTCAAACTGACCTGGGACATGGGAACTAGTAAATCATCAACAGAAAAATCATTCAAAGGCTTTTCAATATTTACAATAGTCAGATCTTCACCAATGGGAGTCTGGCTCATTAGTTCTTCCGTGATCTCTTTTTCATCATTTTGGTCTTTCTTCAACCGTGAAATTTGTGCTATTAACTCATTTCGCTCTGTTTCCCATTTATTCTTTTCTTCTTGCATTTTCACAGTCTTTCCTTTGTACTCCATCATCTCCTGATGAATCTTATCCTTCTCCTCCTGCAATGCCAACAGTTCTGATGACTAAACATGTTCTGGACTCAGGATTTTCAACCTCTTCTTTAGTACCTGGAGGGCATTATCTTTTTCTTCTAAAATTCTTCGGATGGCCTGGGTGTTCCCTGTCTCATCCCCTGAGCTTACGATATCTGCTTGCAATTTCTTTATTTGAATAGAATTAGCCTTGTTCTCAACCTTCTCGTGTTTTAATTGGACCTCTAATTTGTCAACCAAAACTTGTAACTTGTTAATTTTTACCATAGCATGCAATAAATCTGAATAAATAATATCTCCCATTTGTTTATGCAACTGTATTTTATCGGGTACACTGATTTTGTCTAATCTCACTTCCATTTCGGCCACTTTCTTATCACTTACCATAGCTAGCTTTAAAGTATTTCTTTCTACGTCACGAGTAGAAATCAGGGAAGTCTTTGGATTATTCAGACTTCTCACTCATCGAAGTAGATTTCTGGTTTCTTCTAGGGACTGTCTTTGCTTTTCCACATAGCTAGTCATGAATTCTTCTTTATATTTAAAAATTGGACTTGATTCTGCATTATCTACACTTTCAAAAGAAAATTGATTCATCTATACATATTTCTTAGGAATCAAAGCAACTCTTTTCAATTCATCCGAAACTACTTCACTTGAAATTTTATCATCCTGAGATATTTTGGTCTTCTTATGTGAACTGTCTTCATCTATTTCCATACTTTCAATCTCAGAAAAACTTCTTTTAATCAAAATATTAGAACTATATGGAATTTGAGACACTGCAACTGATCCACCGCTTGTATTCTCATCGGATCCTGGAATTTCCACAAAGTAAAACAAATTGGCTACTTCCTTCAAACCCTCAACAACCTGGTGGTCAAATGGTTTATTTTTATTTGCTTGTTTTCTTAGAGAAATTATATGATAAGGATCATAATTGACCCTTTGTTCCCTTTGAAAATCCATATTTTCCAATAATTTCTCTACAAACACCAGGGCACCCTTGTTTTTAAAAACGAAGGAACCAACATTGAGGGGGAATTTGATATTGGAGGATTTTTTGAAAGCCCCGAAATGTTCCTCTTCTACACGTAATCTTTGTCTCATGTATTCCAATGCAAAGATCCTCGGGGTAAGGGAAGCAGGCAGCCTGTAAGGCTCTCCAGTGAAACCATATACTCTCAAAACTGTAAAGTATTTATACAACAACCAATCTCCAATCCTATCTTCAGATGGCGATTGCATCATACTTTTCATTTCTTCCAACACTCTGGGCAATGCTTCATCAAACAGCAACTTATATATTTCTGACATAATAGAATTTACAAATTCGAACATGTTGATTTACTTCGGCAAATCTGAAGAGAATATAGTACTCAAGAACTGCAATTTAGTTACTTTTGAACATAATAACATGTTCAGCAAATATGATTGATACTTGAAAAATCTGACTTTTGAAAACTCGACCAATTGGATATGGACAGCCTCTGCTAGATATTCATCCAAACTGAAAACATGGACCGGCTGGGACTCAGACCCAAGACTAATTGAACTCATTTCTAATAAGAAACCCAAGACAACTTCACTAACATGACAGTCATCATCTAGACCTAAAACCTGACAGACCAAAGACACAACCAATTGAACTTCCTCGTTGAAGATGTGAATACGATATGGTAAGAAGATACCTTCTAGTGACTGACCTTCATTAAGAATGCTAGACAGGAATTCACATCGAACTTCAGTTTTACAACTTCTGTACACTTCAGCCAAAACATACTCATTTACAGACTCACGACTATGAGGGTAATTATCGAGCAAATTCAGGATTTCATGAATAGCTTTTGCATCAATTCTACACAATATCCTGGACATGGAACGACTCACAATAACTCTCTCAGAAGACAAATAATTACTTGCACACCACTCTATGAATTCAGGAAAGTGCAAGGTCTGTTCAATGGCAAAATAATACAGAAATGACCTATAGGTATTTAAAATGTCATTTCCCTGCGAATTATATCGCCACAATCTTTCTTTAATGACCGATACATTTCCCATAGATAGGAATGGGTCATATACGCCTCTATCTCTATCAACCAAGAATCTTCTCTTTCATCCAGAATTTGGTTAAACCCTTCTAACCCTTTCTCTTTATCCATAATATAAAAATGATGGCAATTTTGTGAATAAAGCTTGAGTATTTGAGACTTACCTGTGACTTTAATTGCATATACCTGAAGTTGATTGTGAAAGGGTGGTAGGCGGTCCTTTTCATTCGTCCCGGCATGTACAATAAAAAACAAATCTTCAAATAAGTCAACTTCACTTTATATAGAAGTCCATTCCGGAGACTCCCTTTAGTGGTTTTGCTCAAACCACTTTTCTCCGCGGAATGTACCACAAGCTGCCACATGCACCACGGTTTCAATTCCGCTACCGCTTTTCTACTCCAACCGTCGTGCAACTCTATCCTCCAGATCCGATGATGGCCGTTGATGAATTTTCACTTTATTTTCAGGCCGTCGAATTAACTTACACGTACACATTCTGTTGGGCCTTTTTGTTTTTAACAACACGCAACTTTATGGAGCGGACTTCTTACGGACCGTAGATTTTTCCGTCCCAGTTTCATGACCGTCGATCTTTGCATCCTGTTAACTATCTCTGTATGCCCTTATCTTTTGTGCATCTTCACAGAGCGGATCTACTATAAGCTATCGATCTTCACCTCCTCGTTCTATACCATTGGATCATGCGATTATTTCATTGTTTATGCACCCTTTTACCATACATTCACACTATTATATTCAACCAAAGTTCAAGCAACCATCATTTCTCTTTACCATGCTTCCTTCGACACTCTACTAGTTAGAGGTTGTTAACAACGCCAAAAGAAGGGCAAGCACTGAAAAGGACAGCTGGAATGGTCGTGGGTAAGGATTTAGTTAGAATAAATCACACTTTTAGTAATAAATCATAATTGTATTTTGGGCCAATAATGCCTATTTTCAGTTATAACTTAATGTACGAGAATAGAAATGACATCTTGTCAACTAACATAAAAGAGTCGGTTGATTAGGACAAGTAGAAGCTTATAAAAGGGAAAACCCAAGTTGTGTGTGGGACTAACATTGGTGATTGATTGTTTTGTTAGAGAAGAGAAGAGGAAAGTTGTTTAAGCAAGAGGAACGATCCAGGTTGTGTGTAGATCGACAAAAGGGGTGAAGAAGAGAGGAAGTATCTAGACCCAAAACCTGAGAGCATGAGGGGAGAGAAGTCTATCTGAATTGTAAAGAATACCTAGAGAAGATTCTACAAGTTGAGTGCGCAGACAAAAGGTGCTAACATATTTCTCATGCCAGATGAAGTATGTCTTTGTAGTTTTTACCATATGGGTTTCCACATTAACTGTTGTCTCTATGTTTCATTAATTAATGTGCTTATGTCTGTTGCATGTATGTTATGAATAAGTCAATATAAATATGTCAAACTGCATTTGCTTATGAAGAATCCCTTATAGGTGTTTGTCACACTGCTTATTGAATGAATCTATAACAAGGTTGTTATGTTGCTTATTATGATATGTGTCGAATAGTAATTAGAATGGCATCTTGATTGAATAGACAAGGGATAAGAAGTATAAACCTTGGCTTCAATCGAGCGTTGTGATAAGGTACAATGAGAGTAGAAATCCCTACTTAACTACATAAACCTGGTTCTAGAAGTTAACCATAAAGATATCTCGGGTGACTTCATCTATGACACAAGTGTTGCCGGTTGAGCCTTGCTCTATTGGGCTGATATCTGGGTCTCTGTTGAGAACTGAGGATCTGAACCTCGGTCGACCAGAGAAAGAAATCCAAAAAATGGTTCAGTTTTTGGGGTTGTAAATCGTTTTAGTGGGGATATGTTGTGGCACCCGACGAAGCCAAAAATTAAAGATTAGTTGGATTTGAAGCCACTAAAGTTTGCACAGGAAGAAAGTGAAGGATCTCGGTTGAAACTAACCGAGTGGTTGGAGCGATACCTTTATACATAAATTCATGAGAATTTATTTTTGTGAATTTCATGTTTTGTTGTATGAGTGGTTGTTGAGGCTAGAAACCCAGCGGAGAAACTTTCAAGGGGAAGAATTGATAGATTGGAGCCCTCAGCTGATTCAACGACTGAAAGATGTTAGCAACCACATATCTAGGGCACTTGATTTATGGATTGACACTATTTTGGAAGGATACATCACTAAAATTGTTGTTAACACAATAAAATCATACGGTGACATGAAAAGAATTTTTTTCCAAGGACCTAAAGGTCATTATTTGAAGTCTCTAAAGGTTTGGATCAAGATGCTTGTATACGATAAAGGGATATTAAGAATGGAGTCCGACGAATAAGGATTTGTGCATAGAGACCTAGAATATTTCATAAGAGAATTTTGAGAAAAATAGAGCAGAGTAAGCTGAGATGTTTCCCGATGATAGTGAGACTGAACTAGAAGGTGGACATCTAAGAAGTGGAAGAAGATTTCGATTGGGAAAGAGGAGAAGGACTACGAACAAAAGAGGAAGTTGCAGTACGGCCGAAGGGGAGGACTACGATTTGGCATCAGACTTTGACAAAGGTTCTTGCGACGAGCAAGAGGAATACCAATCAATACCTAAAAAAAGGAAGAAGAAGAATAAGCTCCAGATCCAAAGTGTGAGTACACCATACCCACTACCCTCCATACATATTCAGAGGTAATATCTATAAACTCATATCCGAGTGGGTTTGTTAATCAAAGTAACAATAGTAGTGGGAATAGTAGAAAAGGGGTTCTCACTAGCCAAGCAGTGCCTAGAACGAATATAATGGCCATGAATGATTTTAAGTTACCAATATTTAATGGAAATGGGTTAGAAGACCCAAAGCAACAATGGTTTCTATGTGAAGTCGTGTGGACCGTGCGACCGTTCCAAGATGAATTCATCAAGAATGATCAAACGATCACAACCCTTAGGGTTCGAGCATTGGATTAGTACATGAAAGTATTTGTGGTTTCAATAGGAATCTCACAAAAAACATTAGATCAAATCTAAGCAGGTCTAATAGATGAATTCAGAAAGCCCAAATTTGAGTCGCAGTGCATTATGGAGATTAAAGAAACTTAAACAATTTCCTACGAAATCTGTTTGGGATTTTTACCAAATTTAAGGCGTTGATGGGCAAAGTAAGTTTCCAGATGTCGAACGTTAAACACAAAGAATGGTTTATTTCATCATTGTTACTACACATCTAGATCCCCTTAATGCAGCAAAAGATTGTGTCGCAGACCGAGGCTCTCGAATTGGCTATGAAATAGGAATCCTCGCCTGTTGGAGAAACTGGTGCAGGAATTATGCAAATCCAGTCACAACTAGCCAAACTTACACTGCAGATCCAAGATATTAAGAAAAGGAAGGAAGTACAGGAAGAAGTCGGGTGTATTAGATGCATAATAGAGGGACACACAAAGACAACTGCTCGACATATATGAATTATGTTGCATTCGGATCACTAAGCCCGATAAATACAAAAGGGATGCCTTGGTGTAGAATATGCCATACTAGAATCCATCATTCAAAAGAATGTTTATACTTAGAGAATATTGTAAGTGCATCAACCGGCTTATATTGTAAATTCTGTAGATTAGGAGGCCATGATGAGAAAGACTACAAAGCATATCAATTACTGTAGGAGAAGACAATGGATACTTATTTAATGAAGAATAAGAAACAAATGTAGGATGAGCGGGATCAAGTTCAATATTCATAGGCTCTGTATCCTCACAACCAATACCCTAAGAACCATTATCCACAACAACAATACCCTTAACCTAAGTGGGTGGAAATTTTAGAGGTCAAGGACAAGGAGGAGAATTTGGTCGCGGAAGAGGCCAAATTATATATTATAATTGTGGGAAGCCTAGACATTTTTCTAGGGAATGCACAAGTCCTACCATGACATTTCGTATTGCAAATATTTTGATCATACTATATAGCAATTTCCACACTTGATTGCGAAGTGGTAAGCTAGGAACGTGGGAAATCTGAATCCACCGCAGAATCCTAATCTGAACCCCAACCAAAATATCCAGAAGATTTTTGTTGAACCAAGGGAAC
Source organism: Pseudotsuga menziesii (assembly GCA_001517045.1). Classification (NCBI taxonomy): domain Eukaryota; kingdom Viridiplantae; phylum Streptophyta; class Pinopsida; order Pinales; family Pinaceae; genus Pseudotsuga; species Pseudotsuga menziesii. Next base: position 354,725 of record LPNX010282553.1, read on the forward strand.
CACATATAACTGTCGTAACAAGAGCATATCAAGAAGCATTGTATGGACAACCGCAGGTGCGACCAACGTCACAAAGGAAAGCACCATTCAACGTCCAAAAAGAGAAGGAAGTATTCTTAGATGCATGACAAGAATTAGTCGACATAAATCGAGTGTCGACTTTAGGAAGACAAATATTGGAGATGCACGAGAAATTTAACAAGCTACTCCAAAAGAAACCGATGAGAAAGGTTAGTAAACCAAAATAGTTTTTAAAAGTTGCTTAACGCTAATCCAAGATATAGATTATGTCACATAATTGATAACTTTTATAGAACAACCCCAAGAAGAGGTGCGACTACAAAAAATGGTTAATTATATCAGGAAAAGACTGAAGACTGGCCACAAACTATGGATGACTGCGCAAATAGGAGATTATTATATAGATTATATTATTATGGACTTGGGCTTTGATGGCAACATTCTGACTAGATAAACATGGGAGAGCATGGAAAATCTGAGACTCATATGGTCTCCTATCTAGCTCCAATTAGCAAATCAGTTGAAAGTTTTACCTATCGGTCGACTGACTCAAGTGCCTGTTGAGATAGAAGGCCTTAAAAATTATGTTGATTTCAAAGTGATTAACATTGTGGATGATGCAAATCCATACCTCGCACTTCGAGGGATTGACTGGGTGATTGATAATCAAACAATTAGAAACTTTAAGAAACGAATTTTAACTTTTGAAGATTGAGAGTAAGGGTGTTCACACCAAATTATCCGTCGTAAGGACAGAGATATGTCGAGCAAGTGAATAGTGAAGGACAATGATATTATTTAGACCATATCTATAACATTACTTCTACAAGGGATTATTATGTAAATCCAATGGCCGACGGAAAGCTCAGTTGGCGTGGTGCTAGTTTCTATACATCGGATTCTGGAGAAGCTTTAAAAAACTGGCAGAACCGATTGCATGAAGTATCGATGAGAAGATTCTCCATAATTACATAATCTGTGCAACGGTAGATAGCGAGGCAAGTGAGCTACCCATGTATGAAGGCTTACATAACCTGGCATCTTTTCTAACAAAATTTGAAGACAAAGTTACAGAACATTAAAGCTTATATGCTCTGGACTTTGCCCTGAAAGCTACACCTTCCAGATGGTGGGTCGCACATAAACAATATATCTCATACTGGCCTCAATGCCAAAAGTTGATGGAGATACGAATTGGAGAGAAGATCAGTTATACTGGTTAGAAGTACACAGGATTGACTAATCATGTTGAGCACATTGAATATTGTCATGCGACATGGGAGGCATGCCTACAATAGGAATGGGTTCATTATTTTGTGCATAAATTGGATATGATACCAAAGTAATGGCATATGTTGGTTGAGCTACAAAGAGGTACTCTAGAATGGGATAAACTAGCTGCTAGCTTTACACACATATTCGAGTTTGTCAATGATCATCCTTCGATTGATGTTGCATTGCAAATGATCGAGACAAAGATATTTGGGGATATCCTTATGTCGATGTCAAACTTTAATCAAAATAGCGCAACAGTCCAACATTGGATGGAGTGCTATAATGTGACGGGTGAACCTAATGATGATGACCTGTGAGACACAAAAATCCTAGAATATGAAGCACTCGTGTGGTGGAGGGACTTCGTATTTCAAGTAACCAATTCCTAAATCCATTAAAAACCAAGAAAGTTAGCATTGGATCTCCAGATAATCCAAAGTTCACCAATATTAGAGATTACTGGGATGATGAAACTGTCAAGAAGATCATGGACCTACTGCATGAATTCCAAGATCCGTTCCCTACAAAATTTTCATAGATGAAAGGGATTGTCGAAGACCTTGGAGATATGGAGATACCATTCAAGCTTGATGCAAAGAGTGTGAAGCAACGACCATAGCAGTTGAATCTGCGGTATAAAGAAAAGGTCAATACGGAATTAGATCGAATGCTAGATACAGGTATCATAAAACTAGTTAAAGAATCTGAATGGATAAAACTGATAGTAGTGCAAGATATGAAGATTACCGGTGAAGTATGCATCTGCGTCAACCTAATAAAGTTGAATGATGCTTGATTACATGACCCATTTCGACTCTTTTTATAGATGAGTTATTAGAAAGTGTCAGTGGTTAAGAAGTTTATTCTTTTACTGGTGGGTTCTTTGGATACCATCAGATCATAATCGCGAAGGAATATCAACACAAGAAAACCTTTGCGACAGAGTGGGGATGTTTTCAATACACTGTCATGCTCTTTGGACTCAAGAATGCTCCTACTATATTTTCCATGATAGTAGTGGTTGCTTTCAAGGATTGTATTCATAAGTTTCTTGAGGTCTACTTCGATGACTGGACAGTGTTTAAGATCATAAAGGATCACATTGAGATTCTCATAATGATGCTAGAACGGTGTCGACCGTATCAAATTTTGTTGAATTTAAAGAAATATATCTTTCATTCCCCATTTGGAATTATGCTGGGCCATGTAGCTTGTCACGATGGAATCCTGATTGACCTTGCTAAAATTGTGATCATCATCGACCTACCACCCCCTGCGAAAATGGAGTGTCTAAGAATGGCATTGGGACATACATGATACTATCAAAAATATATCAAAGGATATGCAGTGTGACTACTACGATGTAAAAATTGCTAAAAAAGGATATTAAGTTCCAGTGGATGGAAAATGCCAAGAAAATATGGATCTCCTGAAAAACAAGGATGGTCATAGCACCCATACTAGTTTTTCCAGACTAGAAGAAGGAATTTCATGTACATGTCGATGAGTCATCTTTCGCACTTGGCGTTTTACTTGCGCAGCTTGGAGAAGGATCCATTGATCATCTTATTGCCTTCACTGGTAGGAAATTGTAAACAATAGAGAAGAATTACAGTGTGAATGAAAGAAAAGGCTGAGCTATAGTGTATGCATTATAGAAATGTTCACAAAACATTCAACATTGAAATACCTAGTCAAAAAGCCAGTGTTGGGGAGGGGGAAGATTTGCCGATGGCTTCTCCTTTTCCAAGAATTTGATTTTGAAGTTATTATTAAGCCAAGTCGACTAAACTCAGGACCAAACCACATGTCGAGGCTTGAAAGTGGAGAAGAACCTATGAACCTCAACGTTAGTCTTCCTGATGTGCAATTATTTGTGATCACAATATTTGATGATTAATACAAATATATTATACGTCTCTTGAGTACAAGATATGAACCAAAAGGATTTAGTATTGCACAGAAAAAATAATTAGTGGTGCAAGCTGCAAATTTCCAATTGATAGTTGGACAACTATATAAAATGGGACAAGATGAAATTATTTGTCACTGTGTATTGAAACACGAGCGACCAATGACATTGAATGTAGCACATCTTTGTATCGCATGAGGCCATTATGCTAGAAAATCTACAATACACAAGATAGTGCAAGCGGATTGTGGTGGCCAACTTTGCATGCGGATGCTAGAGACTATTGTCGCAACTATGATATATGCTAGAGAACTGGAAAATCAATGCAGTGAGATGAAATGTCGCTGCTACATCAGATAACTTTGCATGAATTTGACAAATGGGTTGTTGATTTTGTCGGACCTATTAACCCACCAGGAAATCGAACATGTGCAAGATACATTATTACTGTGACGATTACTTAACTAGATGTGTCGAAGCAACGCGACTAAAGGATTGTACTACTACAATAACTACCAAATTTTTGTTTGACAATGCTGTCACTAGATTCTGATGCCTGAAGATTTGGATAAGTGATGGGGGCACACACTTTGTCAATCAATTGATTGAAGAATTCCAGATCCAACATAGGAAGACAACACCATATCACCCACAAGCGAATGGTGTTGTCAAAACATTTAACAAGATCTTGGAGATTGCATTGACAAATATTTGAAACGTTCAAAGAGACGTCTAGGACCATAAAATATATGTGATATTGTGGTCATATCGCACTACCTGTAAGAAGTTGGCAGGCTGAACTCCATTCTGGCTAGTGTATGGAAAAGAGGTTTTTATGTCGATGGAATAAATTGCACCCAGTTTAAGGATTGTTGCAATCACTGAAATGACTGATAGTGGTGTTATCGAAGAAAGATTGTCGCAACTTGTGCAATTGGAGGAACAACGATTTACCGCAAGTTATCACCAAACTGTTGAGAAGGAAGGACAGAAAGTATGGCATTAATGACACATTAAGAATAAGTAATTTCAGGTCATAGGACTTGTCCTCCTTTGTTATAGTAATTTATTAAGGCATCCTATCAAGTTGAAAACACATTGGTTGGGGCCTTATGTTGTCATTTAAATCACTTAAGGAGGCGCAGTACAACTTGAGAAATTAGATGGAACACATTTCAAAGGACTAGTGAATGGAAGATGGTTAAAGCCTTGCTAGGAAAGCCTCGAGTTGGTCGACTGAAAAAGAAAAAAATGCATATTTATGAATGTTTCTATTTTGTGTTGTAGACAATGCGTCTGTCAAAGAAAAATAAAAATGGGCGTAGACTATCTGTCTGTTGCAGAAGAAAAATGGTGGCAAACACTCTTCATTTGTCGCAAGGGAATAAATGTGTCCAAGGCTAAGTACATGTCACAGGAAGAAACAAGTTGTCGCATGAGGAAATTTGGTTGCAAGAAAACAACTGGTCATAATTGAACTAAGGATGTAGGAGATTTCGACGACGTAATTTTTGGTCACTTCTGTCATTGTTGCACAATAACTACCACTAAAGTGATAGGGAAAATGATGGTTGGGTGGTGGTTTCCTGGTAATTATTTGAAAGATTGCCCCATGTGATAGAAATCACTGCCAACTTTCCAATTTATTGCTCGCTCGTGCAAAGGAAAGACTAGTTGAACATGTGAATGTATATCATCTTCATGTCGAAGTTTTATTCATTTCATTTGCACCTGATTAAGTAAACTAAGCTATTTTTTCTGCAACTAGAAGAGTAAAGCCAATTTTTTCAGAGAGTATTGTCATCTCTATCTCTAGTACAAGCACTATTGCAGAATCCAATGTTGACACCTTCAACGACACCCATTATGGAGGACACTTCTGCATATGTTCCATCATAAGCCATGGTTGCAGAAGAAGTTGAACATATACCATTCATCCTTGAAGTGAGGTTACAACTAGACCCACCTAGCACATCGAAGAGGAAACAATATAGTAGCCTCAAGTAAGCAACAACACCACTACCAGAAGTTGAAGAACCAGGATTCGCGAGCATGTTGTCATACTATATTCTGCCTAGACCAGCTGACATGCCAAAGATTAGAATCGGCAAAAATGCAAAGTATCCATTGGTAAAACCGACCCTTCCGATAGGAGATCAGATAATGGTAAATAATGGGAAAAGCCTACGACTTCACTCTCAATGTTACAAGAAGCTCAGGATATATTTTGTGATGTTAATGAACATTTGTTTTCATCAAAAGCAAAATTGGATAGTAAAGGGCTTGGATAGTGTCGATGAGATAAACTATGAAGGATTCAAAAGACTGGAAGGTAAATTGGAGGCAATTGTTGTGGCAGATAAGTACATGACAATGAAGGATGATCAAATTCGTCAAACAGAGGTATCAGAACAATCCTAAAAAAAGAATAGTCCTAAGGTCCTCTGAAAGTAATCCTACAAGCCTGGAGCAGTTACATTTTGCAACCTTCTAATTGAATTTGTCCCTATGGGTACTGGAAATATTGTTTCACTAATGGAGAACTACAGTAGTGAAAATGAAGGTAAGAGAGGGTGCATTGGTCAAACAGGTTAGAGCATCAAACAAGATTGTTTATAAGATGAAGAAAACAGTCAAAGAAGCAAAGCAGAAATCCAAGACATGGGAGGAGAACATGCACCGACTCGACGCAGCCGTAACACTTGCTTGCAACAGTTTTACTGATGAAGGCATTACCCATGAGATGTTTGCAGAAGCCAAAGTGTTTCGACTTGGTGATATTGCAGAGAACTTCTGCAAGAAATTCGTGGACTTGGAATTGCAAGTGACACATAGTACACCTCCAGAAGAACTGAAAGAGAGAAGAAAAGCAATAACAAAAGTCGCAAAGAGAATAAAAGAGGCGGAGGAACTTTGTTCCAAAGCAGTCGAGCAAGTTTCTCAGATGTGGGATTATTTGATTGATGATGAAGAGTTAGAGAAAGTCACAGAACAATTGCGCACTACTGAGATAGAGGTGAACCAACTGAAGAATGAGATCAAGAAGATGCCATTAGTAGAGAAAATGGCTAAGTCTCTTGACATGAAGAGGCTACAACAACAGTTTGCAACATTACGAATACAATATTAAAAGAGGACTGAGAAAATTACAGGTATTATTCAACATGTACACCAAAAAGTGCGACAAGCAGTAGAGTCAGTAATACTTACGATTTTAGAACACTTCAGTTCAAAACAGAGAAAATTACAAGTATTATTCAACATGTACACCAAAAAGTGCGACAAGCAGTAGAGTCAGTAATACTTACAACTTTAGAACACTTCAGTTTTGAACTTGTGGAAAATTTGAAGAAGATGGAAGCAGAAGTGCGAGAGGAGACTGAGCAAATAGTGAAAATATTTCAGGATTTTCAAAGTAAAGTTGTAACAATGGAGGCCTCAGATTAATGTTGTTCAGGATAAGCCACAGATGAGTGTTGGGGGCATGTTGGCCCTAGGAAAAGATAGGCTGAGTTCAACCAAAATTATGCTTGAGAAGATAAAGAACCTGATAGTAAGAGAGGGAAGAAGAGTTGTGATGGAATAGCAGCCATGATGGAAAGATTGGTGATAAGAGAAGTTACGACGAAAGAAACCATGAAAGAAGAAGAGCAAATCAATCAAAAGGACAACTCGATTGATCATGGGTAAGGAGTTAGTTAGAATAAAGCACACTTTTGGTAAAAAGCATAATTGTATTTTCGGTTGATAGTGCCTATTTTCAATTGTAATTGAATGTACGAGAATAGAAATGATATCCTGTTGGCTAATAAAAAATATTTAGTTGATTAGGACAGGTAGAAGCTTATAAAAGGGCGAACCCAAGTTGTGTGCATGACTGATGTTGGTGATTCATCATTTTGTTATAAAAGAAAAGAGGAAATTTGTTTTAGCAAGAGGAACGATCCAGTCTATGTGCAGATCAACAAAGGAATGAAGAAGAGAGGAAGTATCTAGACCCAAAACCTAAGAGAATGAGGGGAGAGAAGTTTGTATGAATTGTAAAGAATACCTAGAGAAGAGTCTGCGAGCTAAGTGCATAAACAAAAGTTTCTAACATATTTCTCATTCCAGATGAAGAGAGACTTTGTGTTTTTTCCCAGATGGGTTTCCACGTTAACTGTTGTCTCTATGTGTCATTGATTAACGTGCTTATGTCTGTTGCATGTATGTTGTGAATAAGTAAATCTGAATATGTTAAATTGAATTTGTTGATAAAGAATCCCTTCTGGGTTTCTGTTGCATTGCTTATTGAATGAATATGTAACAAGGTTGTTATGTTGCTTATTATGATATGTGTCGACTGGTAATTAGACCGTATTTTTCAATGAATAGACAAGGTATAAGAAGTATAAACCTCGACTTCGATTGAGCATTGTGATAAGGTACAATGAGAGTAGAAATCCCCACCTAACTACATAAACCTAGTTCTGGTAGTTCCCATAAAGATATCTCAGGTGAGACTGCATCTATGACGCAGGTGCTCGTAGCTGATCCCTACTCTGTCGAGTCGATATCTAGGTCTTTGTTGACGACCGAGGATCTAAACCCATGTCGAATGGAGGTAGAAAGGAAACAGTTCCACTGCTTGGAGCTAGTTTACTTGCTTGGGACACTTGTTTCCTCTTCATTGTACTATAAGCACATTTTATTCCTTTTTAAGCTTTATAGTATGTAAAAGACCAAAAGAAAAAACCATGAAATTTGGACAGGAAATGATATTATCCTATGTTGATAGTTGGTGTGTCGCATTTGAACATAACACAGTTTATGAGGCCATCCATCCTGGGTCGGGTTTCTAGTATGACCTTAGGAGTTGCACTCATTATTCATAACTTTCTCCAGTGATTGGTTAAGCTTCCAGTCCCTATGCAGCCTCTGTTGATGCCTCATGTGTCATAGAGTTGTCCCAATTTAGACATTTGAGTATATGTTTCCTAAGTGTTTTTGTCTTCTTTGTGCTATTTTTCAAAGGAAGTCTAGGCTAAGTCGGCCATTCCTCATATATCGTGACTCTGCATATTGATCATTCCCGATACATTACATAACTATTGTGCTACGTGGAACCCTGGGCCTACTTTCATCATTAGTAGGTGACCTTGAACTCAACATATCGCATCTCATCATTAGTCATTGATTGAGTGGTTTCCCTTGTGTTCGACGACAAGAAATATATTCACACATTGGTATTTGTGTCATGTATTGGATTCCATTTGACCATGTTGGTGGTTTCCTTGCTTGTATTGGTAGTTTTCATCATTGGTTGTTATTTAAAGGGTCTCTTTTGCATGCTACTTGTATCTGGTATAGAGATGCACATGGTTATAGGTTCGTGTACATGATGCTCATCTGAGTTTTTCCAAATCATCCAACCTTGATGTATACCTCATGTTGGTTGACGAGGGATTCCCTAATTCCCTCCTTCCAACAGATTCCATTCCATCGAATTCAATTCATCTATTCTGAAATTGGGATCTAGAGTCAGTTGAGTGCCTTGATACTTGTAGTTATTAGTGGTAGGTACTCTCGCCATCGATAGATTGTGAATACATCAATGTCCCCTGATTGATGGATTCTTCAAGTGTTTGACCTCAACACCTCTATCCACACTTGTTGAATGCACTTGGTACCTTGACACCCATTTTCATCATCGGTGGGTTATCTTGCGTCTATTAACTGTATATTTTAATGACTGGTAATCAAACGATGTTTCATCATGTTCGACCCCAATGCCTTTATTCACGTGATGGGACATGTACCATCGACGATTTGTGTAGAAGAAATCAGTTTATGGTGGCATTCCATATATGCTACTACCTTGATCATGACACTACATATGGGAATTTAGTTCTCATACCATAGCAATGTCCTTTATCATGTACTAGATGTCTTCATTTGGTATGGAGACCAGAATCCATTGTGTATTGTACATGGCTAAGCCCACTTATGACATCTGTCCATTCTTCCTATTCATGGCCATTGTATTTACATGTATTAAGGACTGGTATATATATTCCATATATGTAGTCATGTATACAAAGTCATTATTGTATTTTGTTGATGAGTGGCTAGTTCTTTCAGTTGGATCTTCACTACTCCACTTCTAGGATTGTTATAATGTATTTCAGTCATCATGTACCCCTTTGACCTCATACATTAAGGGGAATATGTTATAGCATGATTTGCCACACCTTATACATCATGCCTTAATGGCCTTCCCTTGTCCCTATGCTCACTCATTATACCCCCTTACTCTATATAGTCCTGATGCTTCAATATAACCCTAAAAAATATAATTTTGAATATACATGCGAGTGAACAGGTTTGTAGCTCGCGTATACTCATCTTGCACAATTAATAACTTGTGTACATCGGGTTTTGTGCCCAAAACAAAAAATATTTGGAATTTTCCTCATCAACTAACGAATAACTTGATCCTTGGCATTCCATATGCCTGGAAACGATCTGTTTCGACCCTCCATTTCCCACTCGAGGGCTATATATTGAGCCATTGTGAAGCATTGAGAAGGAAGAAACTTGGAGAGTATGGAAACTATAGCGAAATTTTTCTCCATTGTCATATGCTCAAGTTTGCATCCCTTTATCCTTGTTGATAGAAATCTTTATGTTTATCTCCCAAGCTCTCCATTGTCTTTGTGATCTTTCCTTGCTATGGAGGATTGAAGTGGTGGAGGCCTGGGTGGAGGAACTTGGTTTCTCGGTTCTGACAAGTTGGCGACAGAGGTTGTCGCTTTGTACTTGTGTTTGAATTAATAGAAATACTCTTTTCTCGTCTAATTTCATGTGCAAATGTTATATATATTTCCATGGGTATATTTTCTCCATACATGTTTAAATGGGTTATGATAACGTAGGTGCTAACATTTCATGAATATATTATATTCTTGGATGTATTTGTTGTTGAGGACAAGTTGTAGGTTTCAAGCATTGGATTGAAAGCTCAACGCCGAACTTCTTCGAATTTTTGGTTGAGGTGCGGTCATTTATTTTCGTTGTTAGAATTTACATTTATATGGCATATTTGGGATTAGAGTTGATTTCTGGTGTCATACAGTCTATTGTGGCCCACCCCCAGACATAGGGATATTTTCTATGTAATGGCTGGTGTCAACGAGAATGGTCTTTCAGAGGCTCAAGTAGCTCAAGTCCCAACTCCTTATACCTTGACCTCATTGAAGATATGCATATAGAAACAAATAAATAACAGTCCGCTCTAATACCATTGATTTAGGTTTATGCGAGAACACAATGAAAGAACACACATAGAATAGAGTACACAAAGATATATTACAAGAACACAGTGATACAATAAACTAAAATTCTATAACTTATTGAAATGGAACAAATTGTAAAGTGTAGAATACAAAATAGATAAATGGTGGTAGCTGATATCTAAGAAGAGATGTGGCGGTTACCCTCATTTGTAAGAAGTTGAGTTACCAATGAGGCCAAAAAGGGACTTTTAACATAAAGCATCAATGAGAACACCCTAAACATCAAAATACCTAACTCTAGAAGATAAAACACCAAAAGGTTTATGGGCCCTGTTGTGGTTACATACATCAATTTCTTGGGGGCATAACTTTTGCATACAATATCCATTTGGGGTGCTTAGTTTCCCATTGGAAAGGTTAGGCAACCACATGGTCCATATAAGTATTTTATATCATTTACACATGGGTAATTTATATAAGTTCACATGGATTGATTCCCTTTGTTATAACCACACATTTACAATAGATATATAGTATGATCCAATACATTCCAAGAGGCAACTTGGGTATTACAATGCCCTTCATGGTTCCCTTTCCTGGCCTTTGGAAAACTTAGATAATTTGTAATGTCCCCGACCCTCCAACCGGCGAAGAGGACGCTACCATACACCAAACATCCGGGCAAACCCCCCCACGAACATGTACATACATATATACTGAAGAAAAATACTTGAAACATAAAACATACTAAGATGCATAATCATACATCTACTCAGTGGAAGCAAAACATACAATTCAACATTCAACATGTTCATCATAATTTATTGATAGTAAATATGATTGCAAAAACATATTAGTCAAGAATACTTATCTTATAAGAATTGTCCCGCAACCAGCTACGTCGCTGCAACGTTCCACCCAACCATAGGCTAGCGTGCTCCTTAATCTCTCAACAACGCTGCCACCCCTGAGCCGGGAATGATTCCCCAAGGAATAAGGAACAAGCAGGCTTACACATAACCAAGGATAAACAAAACATGCCAAGCCAACACAGTTGGGTTTGTCAGGCACACACCAGTTCAGCCAAGCCAACACAGTTGGGTTTATCAGGCCATCCAGGAGCTAGGAAAGGCTAAATGCTAAGTTGGTGAGCTCATTGAAGAGCTAAGGACACCTACACCAGAACTAGCCTAAATTCTAGGACACCCACACACACCCAACATAAGGAAATCAATCATTTCTCTGCTACACAGTCCCTCAGGCCCTGACCTCCCTTCTAGTGCTATTCAGGGGTTGTGGAGAAGAAATCCAACCCTCTAGCTCTGTTTGTGTGGTTCCCAAACCCACCAGGTTTGTTTAGCAAATTAGGCCCTCATCACCACCCCAATACAGTTTGAAGACCAACCACTGCATGCATGCAGCCACATAAGCGATTCACAGCTTGGACAGGGGAAATCAACTCCGGAGTCATCCTTGGCCCTATCGTGGCCAAAACAACTCAATGACAACCTACAGCAGCTCAAACGTGAAAGAGACCATAGCCAACGATCAATGAGGAAAAACACAACCAACGATCCACAATGAAGTGTCTGGACAACTACACAGTCTGAACAGGGATGCCCAAAAAGGAGAACCGATTCTCTGCATAAACAAGAGGAAGAACATGCACAGACCCCAATCAGTGCATGAGGCAAAAATCGTTGTGTCTCCATGTGAGATGGACAATGAAGAAAATTCTTGTGCATGAGGGATGAATAGCCAAAATGATGGAGAGAGTGGACAGAACGATCGGGCATCCCAAACGGCGTGCGAGGAAAACCACTCCCAACCCGTGCATGTGACTGAACCAGCTGGTGGGGAGTGCATGGGGGCAAGCCTGCCACCCACTACTACCCAGCATTAACTGCCCTCAACTAACATAGGGGCTTAAGTGATTGATCGACACATGGCTTTTCCCCATGGGTTCCAGGTTTAACAATCCCCCCCCCTTATCCTTAGGAAATCATGCCCTTTTCAATATAGTTGCAGCTGGTTGGGGTTCTTTTAATTAAAATGCATAGTTACATGATGCCACAACTTAATATGTGTCGTATATCCTGATATACTATCGGCAACAATTCCAAACGCCGAAACATAACACAACCAAATCGATGGTGAGGCCTTTGCCTTTAGCTCCGCACCATGATTATTTACAATATATATGTATCATGTATATTTAATGCATCGAGGTCAAAACCGGGGTGTTACATAATTGTTTAAGAAGCATATTACAAGTAAATGGTAACCAATGGCATCAAATTGTTACATATCCTTGAAATTTCTCAACTAGTGATTTACTGTCTCTGAGATTATAGCTCCTTAATCAAATGCGATAGTGTTACCTTATTGGGTAAGCCGGTGCATTATGAAAATAATTTGTTTTGGAATTTGGTAATTTGTTCATTTACCCAAATCTAACACAACATCCAGGCCAAGTCCTTATATGGGTAAGCTCCTTTGGGTCTTTGATGAACTCCTTCCTCCATGTCTTTAATAGCTTTCTCTAACCCATGTTCTCTCTCAAGTAATTCTCAGTGTCCCCACGGTTATACATTCTTCCTCCTACATGCAAGCATAATGCAGAATTGAAAGAAATAATGTTAAAAAAGTAGGGCATATTACCTAGTTGGTTAATTGGAATTAAACATTGCTCCTTGACATAGTACTTTTCATGTTATTGCATGATTTCCCTAGAATTGATAACCTCTAGAACACATGCAACTTTTGCTCGCTAGATGTTGTCGCTCCACCTGAATATGATCCTCAGGGTGATCACGAATCCTATCACACTTCACTTCCTTCCACCCATTTAATAAATATAGGGGGGGAGGGAATGCAATCAAGCAGGGAAATACATAGCAGTTATTGCACACTTCCCCCATTACTGAGCTTTTTACTAGTTGGCCTTCCCTTCCTTATTGGAGTTCCTATGCTTGTTCTTTTAAGTCCTTGATTTAGATACATAATATTTAATCCATTAGTATTTGATGTTTTTGATGCAAAAGTATTAAAAGTATCCATAACATTGAGATCTCCTAGCCCTATCGTGTTGACTAACTTGATAGTATGCTATGCAAATCTTGAGTTGATATGACTCTCGCAATCCCTTGAATTGCTTAAGGTTTCTCAAGAATGTTCATTGTAAGCAAGTGATAAATGGAAAAGTCTTATGAGGAACCTATGAGTTTAAATAGGCATGCATACAACCCATGACATTAATATTTGATAACTCTAATTATGCCTCAAACTAATCCCAATACCCTATAATAAAACATCCACTTTTAGAAAACATTTAAATTTAAACATGTACATCTACACTAAGTGCGTTTTTCATCGATTTTTGTTGGGACTAATGCTGTCCAAATATTTAGGTTCATGGTCCCATTAATGGCAATTGAAAAACTCTAATTAGATCATGACTACAACGTAGTAGCCCTAATTTGTGTGTGGGAAAGTCCTTGACTCTCCTTAGGTCTAGAATATTTTTCTTTGGTTAGGCCTTCTTGGAAGTCCATCAAAAGCATAGTGGAAAACCCCATACTTTCCACCGTACGGAAAGTCCTTGGAGGATGAATTGCAAGTATAGAACATGCAGTAGATTTCCTTGGAGTCTTCCCAATGACTACCCTAGATTTTTCCTAGGAGGGAAAGCTTGTAAAAATTTAGTGCATCGCTATTAAGGCTTTTCCATGAGTTTCCCATAATGAAGTGGGGACTATCCCAAGGTTTCCTTGGGCAAAGACTTAGGTCTTTTATGTGCATAAGTTATGACTCCTTTGTCTGAATGTCCTCTCCCACAAAATGTCTTGAGACATCTTCAAAATATTATGAGGAGTACTTCAAAAAGATTAAGAAGTATACAAATGTTGTGTGCTAGATTTGGAAAATATACCTTTCTTTACATAAATTAAACTATATAATATATTATGAAAAACTCTTCAAGAGAAGAAATCTAAACATTCTACATTTTTGAACTTTTATAGTTTGCCATCATCAAAATATGACCGGGCAAACTTTAATAAAATTGCACTTTTGGAATGATGAAATCGTTATTTTCAATGCAAAAATGAATTCAACACCTTCAAATGCCCCTACTGCTAGCATATTGTGTAATGTGATTTTTGCATTTATATTTTGAAAGCAAAAAATGTCGATTTCCTTCCAATTATTTTGAGCAACAAAAAATGACCAATTTGTAACACATTAAGACTATGAACTTTTTGAGATGTTTCTTTACATTTTATGTCGAGCACCCAACATCTATCGATATATTAGATATATTATAACACTATCTTAATGTGTAATAATGAATATTCAAACTACCATTCTTTTAATGATTTTTCTCATAAATTGTTACTTTCATTATTTGTTTTTCAAAGGAAAAAACCACTTTTCTTGCTATTCCGAAAAATCAAAGAAAAATAAAAGTCTTACATCGTTGTCAATACTACTAGCTATAGTATCCATAAGAGACCCATACCAGTCTTTCAACACAAAATTTAAACAAAAAGAACCCCACAGACAAAAAATCATAAATTTACAATGGACTATCCAAAGCATCAACACTATCATCCTGTTAGGAAGGCAAACTTTGAAATTCAGTCCAATTAAAGCATCCTATTAGCTCACTAATCAATTAATCAAACAAACAAAGCCCTCAAAGACCACTGAGCCTTCAATGACTTCTTCCAAAAATTGGTTCCCATTAGGAAGATGCACAACTTTATTTGACAGAGAATCAACATCCATGTTATTTATGTAAATGTGCGCAAAAGGAATTTTTGGAAAACTTTGACATAAGAGATTTTATCCTTTTGCACCAATGAACAAGATTCAAACCCGGAGGAAATAAGAACCTTTTTCCCATTTGATAATCACATCGTATTCTCCAAAAACTCGAAGAGAGGTGATACCATTCAGAACAACAAAATGTAGAAAGCCCCAAAGGACAACACGTTCAACTTTAGTATTGCTCTCACTGCCACTTCCCATCTAGAGCACATCCACAAGAGTCAAGAGAGGAAGCACCATAAAAAATCCAATAGTAAAGAAAAAAAAGTAAGAGCAAACACAACTTTATGAGAGGTAATCTTCTTCTCTTGGAAATAAACCTTGCACAATCCCCTTAATAATAATATCAATCATGCAAAATAAAAAATAAAATTTAAATAACGAAAAATAAGATTAAGCAAAGATTAAATCACCAAAGTCAAGCTATAATAACAACAATATCAATCATACAAAATAAAAATAGAATTTAAATACTGAAAAATAAGATTTGAGCAAGATTAAACCACCAAATTCAAGCCATAATAGGTAGAAAAGTCTAAACCATAGAACATTTAAACAACTCAAAATATGGCATCTTGGACTTGGGGAGTTAATTTTATTCGAAGTTATTAAAATTGAAATCTTTTTTTTTAACACAAACGGATAAGTTTATTTTCTTATTTATTTTTTAATGAAATCAGAAGTTACAATGAGGTCGAGCTAATGATTCAACAATGGATTACAAACAGAGCAGAAAAAATACTTGAAGAAGAACATAATTGTTACAAGACTCTCAAAAGAACGAATTCATGTAATCATAACACAACACACTGCATCCTAATTACGGTAACAACTGAAATGAGATGATTTCATCGTTGATGTTGAGACTTCCTTGGAGCATAAGACATGCTTTATTGGCCATAATATCTGCTGAATTATTCAAATCACGTAGGATGTGAAAATAAACAACTCTGTCAAAATCATTTAAAATAATTCTAATTATCTTTAAGATCTTTTTCAAAGAAGGATTATTAGAATTATCCTCGGAATTCAACTTTTTTTATCAATAACTTAGAATCTTTGAAAATTTGAATTGATTTATAGCCGAGATCTTTTGCAATCTGGCAGGCCTTCAAAAGACCATAGCATTCTGCTTGATTGTTTGAGCATTTTCCAAGACCCCAACAAAAACATTTTTCAATAGATATGTCCGAGGATAGGATCACACCACTTGCTCCAGAAATTCCGGGATTACCCTTGGAAGCATTGTCAAAGAAAGTAGTGGGAATAACGTTCTTCTTCCACCACAAAGGCAAAGCATCATCATTATCTCTCAATCGCCATAAAGGGGGAGAATCTAGTTTTTTAATTGTGGCTCTCCTTACACCATTCAAGGAAGGATCCAACCATTTGACTGCTTCAAGGGGGAGAGAAGCATTACCCAAGATTCCAATAGATTCCACAATGAATGCTTTCGCTTTGCCACAAAATAACAGGCTTGAAAGATTTATTACTGAAAATCCACTCGTTTCTGGCAGTCCACACAAACCACCAAATAAACTTTGGCACAGATTGCCAAATTTTGTTCCAGTCAGCATTGAGATTTATTTGAATGTATTTCGTTCTTTCCACTTGCTAAAAAAGAAAGGAACAACATCTTCAGGAGATATAGAGACTTGCAGACCATGAAGAACGTTCCCCCACACAATTTGAGAAAACCAACATTCAATGAAAACATGGTCATAAGTTTCAGGAGCTGAATTACATAAAATACATCGAAAAGGTCCATTAAATCCGCGCTTAATTAAATTCTCACCAGTCAGAACAAGTTGATGTTTGAGCAACCAAGTAAAAAAATTAACTTTGGGAAAGCAAAATGAATCCCATACATCTTTCCATAGAGAAGTCAGCCATATTGGAGGATGAGGAGATCATAATGCAGCGAATCCATGGGAAGCAGAGTAATAACCAGCGCACCCCCAGCCCCATCGATATTTATGCAAACGATGGACAGGAGCAGAGCCTGACAGCGATGATAACAACAAAGGTTTTAGAGGTTGAAGTGATTCTGTAAAGATTGGCAGCGTCCAGCATGTCCATTTACCTTCACGATCCCAAGTGCAAATATCAGCAAGCCTAATAATTCGATGGTTGTCAAAAAGAGACCTGACACGATTAAGAGAAATAAAGGAGGAGAGAGGAGGATTCCCAAGTATACTGTCCTCCCACAAATAAATCCTTGAACCATTACCAGGGATTCTAAATAGTTGTTGTTGGATTTGTTTAAACCCTTTTTTACATGAGTTCCAAATTGCAGTACCTTGAGGAAGAGTTTCTGCTTTTATATTTCTCAATGAACCTCCCTTTAAATATTTCAGCCAAAAAATATTGCTAACTGGATGCTTTCTATCAGCGAACAACTTCCAGATAATTTTTCCACCCATGGCCAAATTAGCTAAGCCAAGATCTCGAATCTGCAAACCACCTTCTGATAGAGGTCTTTTAACAATGTCCCAGCTCACTAAATGGAGTTTTCTCTGGTTTCCTTTACCTCCATTCCAAAGGAAATCTCGCAAAAGCTTGGAAATCCAAGACATGATAGACTTCGGAGCAAGAAGAAGGGAGGATTGAAAGGTGGGAAGGGATGAAAGGACAACTTTAATCAAAATCAACTTACGGGCCTTGGTTAACCACTAGCCACCCCAGGAAACAATTTTGGAATTGATCTTAGCAATTACATTGAACCATAGAGAAGGAGGGTTAGGACCCAGGGTCAAAGGTAAGCCCAATATTTAATCTTTTCCCACTTGTCGAATCCAGGAAAGCCCAAGGAGTGGGTAATTCAAAGAATTGTCGGACGATTAACATTCCAACCATACACAACACTTTTCTTTTTATTTATCAAGGCTCCTGAGATTACACAAATTTTTTGAAGGATTTCATTAAAATCCTTGGCAATCTTAAGAGAGGCCCTGCCAAGAAGAAGCGAATCATCAGCAAAGAGAGTGTGTTTAATAGAATCCACTCCCCTTATGATCTTAATACATGGAATATATCTCGCTTCCTTTTCCATTGTGAGCTTTCTATTGAGAGTTTCTGCCATCAGGATGTAAAGAAACAGAGACAGAGGGCACCCTTGACGAAGGCCTTTGGAAGCTTGAAATAAATATGAGGGTATGCCATTGACCAAAGGTGCTATCCAGGGCCTGTCAGTACAGGCTTTTATCAAGTTAACAAAATCTGCACTGACACCAAAAGATAGAAGGACTTTATAAAGGAAAGAGAGCTTGACATGATCAATGGCATTTTTCATATATAGTTTGAGAAGCATTCTTTTCTCATTTATGAGAAAACTGGAATGGAGGGCTTCTTGAACTTGAATAACATTGTCAACAAGGTGTCTTCCTTTTACAAACCCCCCATGGAGAGGAGAAATCAACTTCCCTAACAAATGCTTGAGACAATTGGCTAAAAGCTTAGCAAAAAGCTTGTAGGAGGCATTGTACAACAAAATAGGACGGAACCTATCAAAAGAAGCAAGGTTAACCTCCTTAGGGAATAAGACAAGAAAAGTAGAGTTAGTACATCCTCCAACTTTGGATTTTTTTTGAAAGGATGTCGCCATACGAATCAGATCAGTTTTAATGATATTCCAACAAGCTCTATAAAAGTGGAAGGAAAAGCCATCTGGGACAGGAGCTTTGTCCAGCTCCATTGCCCAAATGATTTCAAGAATTTCATTTTTAGTGAATGGCTTCATTAGGCCATCATTGCACTTTGGACTGACAATGGACGTAATATTAATTAAAAAATATGCAGTAACTTCAGCATTAGAAATTCCATCCTCATGGAACAAAATATGAAAGTGGTTTCTTGCAGCCTACTTTAAAGGTTCATGGCCTTTAATGATTTCTCCCTCGATGGAAATTTCCGATATATGGTTACGAGTGAGTCTTGCTCTACATTGGCGATGAAAAAAAGCAGAGTTTTTGTCACTAGCTAGCAGCCAAAGACTTTGTGACTTCAACCTTAGATATTCCTCTTCCTGCCGAAAGGAATGGAAAGTTTTAATTTGAGCAGATTGTTCTAAATTCAAATGATCTTTGGTGATTTCGACATCCTCCATTTTTAATTGGATATCTGCAAGTTCCTGTACATGCTTTTGCCTACCATTGATAGGAGAATCAAGCGATTTCTTAGCCCAAATCTTCAAAGCAATCTTGGTATTCTTTAATTACTACTCCTAGATAAAACTAGGAGATCCTTCAATATAAACAGACTAAGAATTAGACACAGTATCCCAGAATTCGTCTCTTGCAATCCATAGAGGATTGAAGCAGAAGGGAATCAGGCCAAGCTCCTCCGCTTCTTCAAAGATCAACGAGATGGGGTGGTGATCAGAGGTAAGTTTTGGCAATATTTTAGAAGAAATAATATACTTCCCCTCCATAAAGGATCTTTGAGCAAGAAATCTGTCGAGGCGGGCAAAGATGTTAACGACCCTAGCTCTGTGATTAGACCAAGTAAAACAACCTGATTTTGGTTTAAAATCAAGAAGATCATGGGCTTGAATCAAAGACTCAACAGAATCTTGGAAAGGATTCTTTCCTATCACTCCACCTTTCTTCTCTTTGGGATCAAGAACGATATTAAGGTCACCTGCCATGATTACATTAGAGAGAGAGAGGAGGTATCTAAAAAATCTGACAAAGAGTTCCAGCATTCTAGTTTTTTCTATAAAACTGACAGGGACGTAGAGAATGAAAAGAGCCAGCTAAATCTTGCTACAAATTTGTTGGAGTTTTATATAAATCCAGTGATGGGTAACAAATGAGTTTTTCAAGAGAAATTTTTCTTCAAACCTTAGAGTTGCCAACCCGCCAGAAGAGCCACGCGAGCTGACTGCAATACCAACATTCAATTTCCACTTAGTTCTACTAAGGGAGAGAAGAGTTTGCTCATCGATTTTGGTCTCTTGGAGCATAAGAATATATGTTGAATCCAATTTCAATAAGTCTTTAACTGCTTCTGCTTTATTAAGATTTCCCAAGCCCCTACAGTTCCAAGAGACGATCAACATTATTTACTGGTGGAAGAGGGAGTTATTACTCTCTTTGGGGGTCTGGTTCTCTTACTTCTTTCGAGGGACATTTCAATGGTATACTAAGAGCCCTGCATCTTTAGTCTCTCAACCTCTTCTTCTATTGCTTCCTTTCGAGATTTCCTACCGGCCTTATTGGAGATATGCCCAATGGAATCATCATTAGAAGACCCAGAACTGACAACCGATTTCTTCTTTAAGATTTCTGCGTAAGAAGAAGAGGGATTAACTTCAACTTGAGAGGAATGAATTTCTTGTAAGAATACTGCTCCACTAAGAAATTCTGAATTTGGTCCGAATTGATCCAATGGCCCAGGGGAAGGATGAGATTCCTGAAGATTTACACCACTAATGAATAATCCTGAAGTTGGACCAATTTGTTCCAATGGACCATAATTTAATTCCAATTCTTCTTCATGTTCATCCAAACGATGAATTTCACCCTCTTGCAATACATGATCATAGGAGATTAAAATTACAAATTGGTTAGATGGGCTAGAGGACTGAGATTTATTACCAACAACAGATACACCATTCCTAAGCTTTGCTTCTTTGCCTTTCTTACTATTTTCTTGGATGGGTTTGCTTGATTTTTGAACCTGAGTCCACTGGCCAGCATTAACTTTTTTGAGTTCTTCTTCTAATAGTTTTTTTGTAATTACGGGCGAAGTGACCATAACAATGGCAAAAGCGACACTTGAAAGGAAGTTGCTCATAGTCAAGCTCCTGAATATGGGACCATTTAGCTACTGTTAACTTGATCACCTCAGGCAGACCAATTTCCAAGTCCACTTTGACACAAATCCTTGCACACAAGTATTGATCTTTTCTTTCCGCTCTATCAATATACTTTCCACACTTATTCCCGATAGTATCGAAGGATTCAGAGTTCCAACATTGCAAGGGTAAATGAGGAAGCATAACCCAAATAGGAACAACAGACAAAATATCTAGAGTAGGGTCAAATTCTGGAGTCCACTTGTTCAAGTAGAGACCCTGAGGCCCCATGAAGTATGGTCCGTTATGAAAAATAAGGTCATAGTCCTCCGCTAAGTAAAAAAAACACATAGTAACCTTTGTTGACCAGGTGACTTCGAATTCCTTCCGTTACCAAGGGCCTCCAGTTTCTCTGAACCCAACCTTCAATAGTCTTGGGAGAAGGCCAAAGATCAGTAAATTGCCCTATGAGCCCTCTTTTCGCGAGGTTTAAAGTAGTATGGCAGAGTCGTTCAACAGGGAGTTCAATAGACGGGATGTCTGCTTTCTTCACAAACCTTTGAGTACTTGGACCTGCTTTCCTCTTACCACATGATGCGATCGGACGCTTGAATGCATCCAGTTCAGGTGGCAAAGGAGGGGGAGGGCCCCCTCCATCCTCCATCAAAGAGACTGACCTCCAAACCAGCGTTGATCTAGATGCAATAGAGGGAAACCACCCAAGCCAATCACGAGGCCACAAGATTCAGAGGATCAAGGTTCTGAAAGAAGAACCACCAGAGAGCAACCTCCAAGAAAAATACTAGCAAACCCAAGAAGCGAGATATCTCTGCTCACTTCAACGCATACATGAAAATACAAATAAGAAATAAAAGAAGATAGCAGTCACAAACCAATCCGGTAACAACACGCCACCAGGAGAAGAATTAGCCACGCAGCGAGTAAACAAGAAGCCTATCGGGCCTTCCATAGTCAAGAATGTTCAAAACACTTCCGATTGATTACAATCACAACAAGAATCAACCACTTCGACTAAGTATGCACCGAACCAGAGCCGAGAAAAGCCAACAGGCAAGATTTTTTTTTTAAAGTTCTTGGAGTGAAAAAGGTCGATACAGATTTTCTCTCAACTTTTCGTATTGTCAACACGCTCAATTTTTTTTCACATTGAAATTGCAATCTAACCAACCATTCCATAAGATTAAAAGGCTTCTAATTTACGAAATTTCAAATGCGAATATAAATACCCTTATTAAGTAGTTATAATAATGTCACCTCATACTTTAAAATAATGATCATGATAACCATGTTGAACTTGGTAGAAAAATATGGAGTAGTCTATTTGTTAGAAGTTTTGGATTTTCTAGCCAAAATTATCAAGAAAATCAAATTAATTTTATTTTTCCAAAGTATAAATTATAAAAAATTCCAAATAATGTTTTTAATTTATAAATGAATTTAGTATCCTCAAATACCTAATTAAAAAAACAAAAAAAACAAAATTACACCAATTTAACAAATATCATTATATTTTTTAAAAATTTATTTAACCAATTATACGTTTTCATAGGTCCTGAACGATTCTAATTTCAAATCGAGGGTTGAGATCGGGGATAAAGTTGGTGTCAATAATTAAACCGTCGATTATGGTAAAGGCCGTAGCTTAAAGCAGAGTATCTAAGCCTTGATTGTCTTCGGCTCCGGACCTGGCTTTCTTCCATCATTTAAATAAAATCCGCTTTTCCTCAATCTTGCGAATTGGATAAGTGGGATTCGATCTGTTGACATCAAGTAAGTTCCACCCTTCCATCCCAAATAAAAATTTCTGATCATGGTGTGGGCCCATTTCTATGGCATATCTATCTTGTTTTGTCATTTTCTTTATGAGATGAGATGTTATCTCTGGTTCATGTGGCATTTGTAATTCCAGTAGGGTGTTTTTATCTGAGCTTGAAATTGCACCGGGGGTTTTATATTAGGGTTAAAAATGCTCTGTAAATAGACAAATTTTCAAGTACCTCCGAGACAACTTTGGTCGAATCGGCGAATGTTCTAATCCCATGTTGAACATTTGGTGGCGGTGGGCTTGTTGTGTTGTTTTTGTCCTCGCAGGTATAAATTTTGTGCAATTTAATAAGGTACTGTTTTTCAACATTTGAAAGATAAGTTCTTTAACAGAACTGAAAACTCGTTGTTTGAGGTGTCCAAGAAACCCTAGTGTTTAAGTAGTTTAATGCTGTTTAGTAATAGATACCAATTGCTGTCCATGGCGATGTGGTTCATCTCTGAAGGCAGTGTCGTGTTAGGCCACCCTCCAAGATTCAGTTCTTCTTCAGGGCGCGGATAAGCCCTTGGGACCGTGCTAGTTCTTGATGATTTTGATGGAAGAGTACACCCCAGTAGCTTAGCCGAACACAATTGCTTGTAACTAATTGTTGCCTTGATTTATGAGGTTTTGAGTCCTGTCCAGGACATTTTCTTCCTGCCTGGCGCTTCTGCTGTTCAGGGTATACAAAATGAGTAACAGAGTGTGTTCTTAAACCTACTCCTGAGGATGATCCCAGAGACCGATCGAAACATCGAGTTTCGTTAAATACAAAGCAGGGGCATCTACTCCTGAGGATGATCCCAGAGAGGATCGAAACGTCGAGTTTCATTAAATACAACGCAGTTCCTCTTCCCTAGAACTAAAAGATGATTCAACTACTGGGCAAATTCTAGTTATTGAATTTGGTAATAAAATTCTTTGTGTTTCTATATAATTCAAGTGTTGGGTGAATTGGAGATATTGAATCTGGTAATAGAATTTGTTTTTCAAGACGAAAGTTGTACGTAAGTAATGAAGGCCAATCACTTTATGTTTCCGACGAAGGTTCAAATCACATGGCAGGCATTTAATGTTTATTGGGTATATGCATTTGTGAGTAATCACTCAGACCACATCATTAAAAAAAAAATCCACTATTCAGTAATTTTTTTTTCAAAGGATGATTATGGTTCTTTGATTCTTGTGCTTAAATTTTTAGAGAAGCTTTTGCCCCTTTTTCCGGTTTGGTTAAATGCTTTTTTAGGTGTGATCGGAAATAAGGTCAAAGGAGCCATCCCTTTATTACAGCAGTAAAGAGGTAACCCCAAGATTCTAAATTCAGATTAAGAAACGTTAAAGCATTGAACACAAGTTGAAATCGTAGGTCTGACATAAAATCTCAAATAACGTCACACCATGAAACAAAATAGTTATCTCGAAGAAACGAGCCCTCTGATTGCCTGAGGAGATATAATCATCTAGCCATAGGCTCTTCCTTGGGATGAGCTTCCATCAGCTGAGGGCCATAGTGTGACAGGCAAATTATTAAATCCATCCAATAATATTTTAGATGGATGGAGAAGGCGAAGGCTCACATGTAGTCCCATTGTAGATCATACAGATCACAAATCATAGATCACGCATATCTGTAAATGGCACAATCATGCCTAAGAATCCATCAAGTTTCAACGAAATCAATGAAAGCTTAGTTTGTCAACAATGGGATGTTTTTGCCAACAATATCTAGTTCTCTTTGTTGTAGTTTCCTCTTTGCTAGTTGTTAGCATGCTAGAGTCTGCAACAGCTACAATCCACCCTACTTCTGTTGGCACAAATAGGATTGAGACAAGAACTTACTTTGCCAATGAATTTCCAAGATTCCTACCAAAGCTCAATTACCACAAATATAATGGAGTATGGAAGTATTGATGAGAGAATGATAATGTAAGAAGGATAAGAAGATCATAGGAGTGAGTGTGGAGAGACAACAGGGGAGAGCAGGTCCTTGCCTAGCATAATTTACAGGAAAGGTTGGCTCTAAGGGGAAACTTACCACTTTTTCACACATGAACCCTCCACCTCTTTCTCTTCCTTGGGCAACAGGTTAGCCTTTATTTTATTATTAGCCATGTGATATTTTCTTCATTTATTATGTTTAGAGGTGCATTCTACAACCTAGTATGGGGGAGAGATGTGTCACAAGTGAGTGAGCAAGTGTAACTCTGATATCATGTAGCCTTTTCACATAAAAGATAAAAATTAAAATACTTTAGCAATAATAATACTAAATCAACCATTTAATATTGTTCTACATAATCTGTTCCCAATATATATATATAATTTTCACGGGCTCACTTGACTAGTGCTAGCCATGGACAAGAGTAAATCATAAATATAATCTCTGAACCCTCCTAGGTTCACAAATGTCATTTTGCAACCTTTCTAGGTAAACAAATGTCATTTAAAGTCATCTAGGTTCACAAATGTCGTTTTGCAATCCTTCTAGTGAAACAAATGTCATTTCTATACCCATCTAGGTTCACAAATTCATTTTTGAAGCCTTCAAGCTTCATGATTTAGTGATCCCATCTAGGCCTTATCAACACCCATTGCTTAGCTACAATAGAGCTTGATTGAAGTATCATAGTTTTCAAGTGCCTACCTTACTATTGCTTGTCAATTACAAAGGTAAACTACAAATATGATTTCTCAACACTGAAAGGTTCACAAATGCCATTTCTCAATGGTTTTGGGTTTATAAATTTTATTTCTCTGTTGTTCAAGGTTCACAAATGTCATTTCTAAACTCTTCAAGGTTTATGATTCAACAATTCAGTTTAGGAAATGGTTGTGCATAAGTTATTTCCATTGCAATATATGCACCCCTATATCCACCACCAAATCAGGGAATAAGAAATCATTTCCATTACAACATCAACACCCCCTACCATTAGTTTCCTCCCTATATAATTAACCATATAAGAGTTCAAACTACTAAAGACAGAGACCATCACTTTCTACCATCATCTCTTCTAGCATATACATCTTTAGTCGATAGGAATTTTATCATATATCTCTATGTGTGAGTACTCTTGTCCTCACTTGACAAATCCATCAACCTATCTGCAAAGCAAAGCAATCAGATAAGAGACATTAATATCAGAACTCAATTGGTTTCAATGACAATTCACCATTAATAGTCTAGGGAATTTCCTTTGGATTGAGAGCAACAAAGGGGTTGTGAGACCCTACAGTTTTGGTTCCCCCCCCCCATTTATAACACATAAAATGCTCTCTAAGGGGCAAACAAATGGGAGAAGCAAGGGAATCCCTTGCAAAAATTAGGTTGTGCCTACAGGGTGCAACAAATCCATATTGTGGAGGCAATGATTCTTCAATCAAAATTTCCATATCTTTATTTTTGAATGATGAGGTGTCGCATGCCCCAATTTGCAATAACAATTTAATGTTATTTGAGGAACATTGCGTTAAATTTTATGCTAAGTTTGTAATTGATGACCCAGTGGGGTCAAGAATATTTAATGTAATTCATAATATTTTATTTATAAATAAATAAATGATGAGACAACAGCTTAGGGAAGCTGTTAAAAGAGTGTTTACTGGTTAATTGGTGGAGGAGATTGGGTGGAGAGTAAACTGACAAGTGGCAGCATCCTCAAACCACTTCCAACTGTTGCAGGTGGCAACTCCCCTATATTTGTGGTCATGATTCCCCAAGAAAGTGGAATCAGAGCAGGTGGCTCATTAAATGAAAACTGACCCAGAAGACCTAGGCATCTCTATAAAATTTCCCATTGAAGACAGCTGAGGCTGCTCATTCTAGAGGTGATCATTCAGTGTGAATGAATTTACTCAAGAGAAATTCAATGGAGGGGATTACTGAAGTGAGTTTGAGGGGTTAACTGTTGAGACTGAACTTGTTGCAGCTTCTAAGCTGAAGTTCATACTGCTGTGAGCAGTTTTTAATTATTGAGGTAATTGGATCAGTCAGGTGACAGAGGTCTTAAAGTTATATTCTCCACCTAGTTCTCTGCCAAGAAGACCAGGAACAAGCTTGGGGGTCCTGAGGATGCGTTGTCTGAGCACTCTCCAGGAGTTTGGTTGGGAGGAACAGCCTCCTTAAGCTGTTGTCGTCTTGTCATTAACAGGTTCTATTTGTCTTTATGTTATTGTTTACTGTCTTTAGTAAAATATATATTAGTTTCTAACTACAGGCATGTTAGTATTTTAGGGTTATGGAGGAAAGAGTAACTGTGTAATGTTAGACTTGGTAAAATTACAGATTATGTTAGAAATAGAAATGAATATGTAAAATGTGAAACAGATAGAATTAGAATTCCCAAACTGTATTTTTCCACACCTGATTCAGGGAGTACTCTAGTACAGCTGGGTGTTTAGGTGAATAAGATGATTCTTTTACTTGAATGAAAACTGTAACTAGATTTTACCTAGTTTGATAATGATTGCTACTGTAAAGAAGTATTAAATATTGTCTGTATTTGTTTACTTCAGTTAAACTAAAAGATAGGTATTTTAAAGAATAGTAATAATATTATTATAGAAATAATTCTAGTATTAGTATTTTGATAAAATATAGAGATTATGGTTTAACAATTAAACATAAGTAAAGTAAGTAGGCTAACATCTAAAAACCAGGTAAAAAGAATTTGTAGAAACATTTTTATAACATTGAATTCTAGACACTGTGTGTCTCTGTCTAAGATAGAAGGATTCTACTAAATCTATTTAAAACCACAGAAGTCTCTACAGTAAATACCACTTAAAAGTTGAAAGATAAATATTTCTTTTTTACTAGTATGCAGCATGAAAACCCTAATTATTTCTTAACTGAGAATTAAAACAAACTGTAAAAATCATTAAATAAACATAACTAGTATCGAACTATTATCTGTAAGTAATACTATTATCTAATATCTATTATCAAATAGAGCTAAGTACAAATAAGGCTATTAATGAACTGTAGGGTTTATATAATAATTAACCCTTTAAAAGCCAAAACCAGAATAAAAATATCACCCTTAAAAACACAGTAATCTTCCCACAAATTGTGCATGGAAAATCATTATAATACAGGGTAATAATGAAATTATTACATATACAAATTATTGATAAAAATAATCCAATATTAATTAAACCATTCACATATACAAATTATTGATAAAAATAATCCAATATTAATTAAACCATTCACATATACAAAATCATTTATTAAGGAGTGGCTTATAGCCTTTAGAGTCACAGGATCGAAGCTCAGGCCGGCTAATAAAACCAAAATGCACAAAATCTTTTATATTAAACAGTAACAAAATATTTTACTGATAGGAGAACAAAATCCAGCTCACATTACAACCCGACTGTTTCACAGTCTTCCATTGCCAAAATTTACTGTAAAAACTGAAGTAACACTAGACAGAGGTCGACAAACCTCTCTGAGTTCAGAGCTGGGCTCTTTTTAAAATAAAAACAAAAGCATTTACATTGCTTAGGCCGTAAGGCTAAAAACATCTTATAAAAACCATTTTACATCACGGCTTCAAGAGCCTGCTTTACCCCGCATGAAGTACCCATAAGGGTTTCTAAATAAAAACTTTGACATGCAGTAAACAAGCGTAAAAACATAACCAACAGAGAATTGAGGCCGTGCATTCACCCACAGGAACCACTTCCAACAACCATAACCTCATGCAGGAAGAACCCTTGATGGGACCGGGGCTTACCAATTGGAAGCCAACAAAAAGACCGAAGCATGAGCTCGTTTTCCACCCACAGTTTTGGAGCCGATAGCAGGAACCTGCAAGACCAAACCAAAACATTATTAAATTTTGGTTTGCATAAAATAGTAAAAACCCTAGTAAGGATAATTGAATGAAAAGAAAAACTGAGATAAGTAAGTTACTTGTTAACTTGGAATCGAAAACTGAGAAGAGATGCCACACCAAGTCATGTTGGCACCGAATCGAAAGGCAACTAACCTTGAAGTCACCTCTGCGAAGGAGAAAGCAAGAAAACCGACTCAAGTTTACAATGCAGAAGCTTTGGGGGAGCAGTGCAGGAATAAGACAAGTACAGACTTCGCCCACAATGAGAAACCAACAACCACACTCGCGATGTATTCTTCGACACACAGGAGAACCCAAACCATAAACAACGTTACCCAACAGTCACAGTATAACTTTTTCAGGCAAAATGCCCAACGATAAAGGAGGTTACAGGCCTCTCATGGCCGCGAGCTCACAACTCGGCCAGCAAGGATGAGAACCCTTGGTCTGAAAATGCAAAGGAGTAGGGTTTGCTACGTTATAAGTTAACCAATGAATGGATGAAATCCTATCCACGTGCCCTTTCAAAAATCTCAACAAGTGTGGGTTGAAACCTTAAGTCAGCGCTGCACAAAACATTTTAAATCTATCATTGCATATAACCATATGTCCTATGATTGTTAATGATAAGCAACATGCCAATGAATTATAATATGCCATGGGAATCAACATAGTATAGGTTTAAAGCTATATCAGTTTTGCTTGCCATCATTTCGACTTCATTTTAGTAGTTGTTTGATAGGTAATACTACTTTTGGTATAAGTTAACACATTTGTTATAACCTGAAATACTATGGTATTATAGTTATAAATTGAATACTATGGACACAGCTTGGTTACTATTTTATCCAAGAAGATATTCATGCTTGCAAACAAGACGAATAAGTATGGTGTAGTTTTAGAACTAGTAAAAGGAAGTATGGAATAGTTATGACATAAGCTTATGACTATAGTAAAATGGAAAAGCCTTAAACTTCTCAAAACAAAATCTTTATGCTGTTAATTGAAGGAGTTTTCAAGAAACTGAAGACTAACATTAATGGAGAATTTCTCATAAAGAGTCTAGTAACTCATTGTTAACTTTATAATTGAAAAACATAGGAACATGTTCATGCTTTAAAAAAAGGACACCTTGAGTATTGAAGTGTGAATAGCTGCGAGAACACTAAGCAGTTGAAGTAACTTAAACCAAAACCATGAGCTCTATGCTCTCTTTGGGAATCTATAAATAACCAGTACTATAAACACAAGAAAACTAACCATGTACTATAGACTTTTGGAAGATAATCATCATACGACTGAAGGAACTTTGGTAAGCACTTGCTCTTGTATTTTAAACCATTGTTTATGTTTTTTATGGAAAGTCAATATGGCGTTAGTTATAAATACATTCATAGATTCATAACAACGAAAGAGAATTCACATTACCTCCTCGAAGACAAGTAGCTTATTTAACCTTTTCTTATACTAGCATCTTAACATGCTAGGAAAGTACTTTTCTTGACGTAATTTAAAATAAACACCTACAGGATCTTACGCTTACCTGCTAAACCTGTAAGAACTAGCAGTCCATTTGAGTTAGCAGAACGCTAAGTAAGCCCCGATCTCAAACACGATTTCTTACCTACTTAACAAAAGTAAATCATCAGTATATCTAGCAGCAACTAAATGCAAGTCCTTTTCTAACGCTGATGAAATTAATGCCGTTAAGTCAGTAATAGTACTAACATAGGTGTTTAAGATCACATCCTTAGTTTACAGATTCTTTTAATGAAACGAACCCTTAACCTTTTTATAAACTGTTTCATTTTCCGCTAACCGTTACCAGTTACTTAGCTGCGACTTTAGACATTTTATGTCACTTTAATTTTTTTTAATTTTTACGAAATTTTGGGTTATTACATGAGGATACGTCAGTTTATTATAGACAATGCCTATATATGCGAAAAAACTTACTCTTTGTTAACTAAAAAACTGCAAGATGTGCTTTAGAGTTACGCCAAAATATAAGTCTTCCTCATAGTGAACAATCTCAGTTGCACCAAATTCTTTTGAATGCGTCAACTTACTCTTAATGTTGTTTATAGCCCCGGTTTCATCTAATCTTTTACTCATGCTCAAATGATAGAAGATCCCCTTAATAGGTATGTTGCTCATACATGATTATGATAGGTTCTAGAGACTATTAAAGATAATGCAACCGCGATATCCATTCTCATGGAGGATGGTACCCTAGTAAGTTAACTAAGGTTCTTGGTCAGTTAACCAAGCAGAGTAAGTCCCTAGAAGGTACCCTAGGGCCCCCAATAGTCTCTTGGGTTCTTGGTCTGGGACCAAGCAGGTTTATGCCATGGCAAAGTCCCTAGCATATGGTTAGGGCCCCTATATGTCTCTAGGGTATTTTGGTCTGGGACCAGATAGTTTCTTGGTCATGAGGACCAAACATATCTTGCAGGTTGAGATAGAGACTTCTTGGTTTGGGACCAGGCAATTTCTTGGTTTGGGACCAGGCAGATTCTTGGTCTGGGACTAAGCAGTTTTTGTAGGTACATACCTCGTTAGTGAATCAGGTGGATCTTGGTTAGTTGGCCAAGATGTGATGATGTGCGATGCCATCTTCTCCTAAATGGTTAAGTTAGGTTGTTTCTCAAGGGACTGACCACCCCTTGATGATGTCCCTACCACTTGACGTTTAGGAGTAGTTTGGAGACCAGAGGATCACATCATCCAATTTGGACCTTGCTTATATGGTGATGATAAAAACTTGTAGTTATTACATGGAACAAGTATCGGTATGAACAATATACCTTCATAGAGAATGCTGAAAGTCTGGTTACTTTCCCACCTTGGTCTTGTGGGTAAAAGGATCGTTTCCCCACCTTGATGGTACACCTTGGTGTTGTGGGTAAAAGGGTTGTTTCCCCACCTTGATGGTACACCTTGGTTTTGTGGGTGAAAGGGTTGTCTTCCCACTTTGTTATGATCCCTCTTGTTGACCTATGATCTTGTGTTGACCACCTGTTGGTCCTTATTCTAGCACCCCATCCTAGTATGGTACTTTGATCTTTTTGTTATGTTGACTTACTTTTATTGTTATGGCGTCTTGACCTTGGTACCCTATCCTAAGTCAACTTAACATTATTTTATATTATTCTTGGTAACACTCCTAAAAGCTAGGGTTAGAAGGAAGACCCTTCTAGAGGGCATTTCAAAGTTATAAATTCAAGTCCTAAGCTTTCATTTTGAGTGTGTCTTGACAAGAGAAAATTGGAGATCTGATTCAATGACTGTTCTAGGGCTTGTTGCTGCTCCTTGGCTTGACGTCTAGGGTTTGGTGTTGCTCTTTGGATTAACATCTAGGGTTTTGGTGCTACTAAAAGACTGTTCTTGTTGGGTTGCTACCTTGTTTAAGCCTTGTTAGGGCTGCCACTACCTTGTCCAAACTGTTGCTGCTGTTTATGAGCAGGCCATGACTTGTGTGAGTCTGTTAGGTGTGCCGTGAGGGTTGTTAAGGAAGCATTGAGACCTGTTGTAGGTTGACCGTGACCTCTGCTCAGTCCTGTTAGGGATGCCGTGACTTGCTTTAGCTGGTAGAGGGTTGTTGTGACCAGCTTTGGGGTTGCTAAGCTGGGTCTTGACCTCTTGTGGGCTGAAGCAACCCAACCACAAAAGTCTCCTCTCAATAGCAGCGGATAATCTCAGTCACGAATTTTCCTCAGTCCATGAAGGAGCAATCAAGTGATGAGGTTGTTGTATGTTAAATGATTTGCAAATGTCATTTATTTATAGGCTTTCAAACATTTGAGTTGTTCCCACATAATTAGGTGTTGACATTTAGGGTTTGAATCTTTTTCATCTCTGACCCTTTTGACTTTAATCTTTTTGTGGTACAAAGGTCTTCATGTGTTTTGGCTTGTGCCACTTGGTCTTTTTGTTGGTCTCATGTACCAAGACTTAGGGTTAGATGGTCCTCCAAGTATTTTGTGGTCAAAGCTAGTCTCCAGGGTCCTTGTGGTTCATCGATGCCCACTCAAAGTACATCATCATAAATAAGGAGAATTACTCAATGCTATATCTTGATCTCCTCGTGCCACCAAGATCAGGTGCTAGGTTTCTCAACCAGGGGTAGCTAGTTCCTAGAGAAGGTCTCATAGCCCATAGATCAAGGAGAGGAGTGCATCACGTGCCTAGACTCGGTCTAGGGCTTTATGGTGATGACTTGGTAACTGGCCAGGTGCCTTATCCCCAAGCTGTA
This sequence comes from Pseudotsuga menziesii, assembly GCA_001517045.1. NCBI lineage: Eukaryota > Viridiplantae > Streptophyta > Pinopsida > Pinales > Pinaceae > Pseudotsuga > Pseudotsuga menziesii. The sequence continues at coordinate 387,757 of LPNX010282553.1, forward strand.
TCAAATGACTCATTGTCAAATACTTAGTAATTAGCCAAGCACCTCCATTCTCTTGGAGAATGGCCCTCAACCCCAGGCTGAGTCCCTAGTCTTCGACTAGATTCAATTCCTGGTAATTGACCAAGTGTCTCCATTCAGTGAATGGCCACCAGCTATAGGCTGGGACCCCCTTGTCCCAGACTGGGTCAATTTCTTGGTAACTGACCAAGTGCCTCCACTCTCCTAGAGAATGGCCCTCAGCTCCAGGCCGAGTCCCCCCAGTCCCAAACTAGTTCAAATTCCTGGTAATTGACCAGGCGCCTCCATTCAAAGAATGGCCCTCAACTCAAGTTTGAGATCCCCAGTCCCAGACTGGGTCAAATTCCTGGTAACTTACTAGGTGCCTCCATTCTCCCGGAGAATGGGTCTCGACGCTGCTTAGGAAAAATCAACATTCTAATCACTAGTAAGTAGCACCAATAGAAAAGGAAAAGAAATCCAATGCTAGGATTGTCGTGAGCATGGATATTATTCACCATTTTAATTATGCCATTTTTAACAACCAAAACAGATCTGATTTGAATTATAAAATTGAAATATACAGAATGTTACATAGGTCTGATCCAAAATTGCTTAAGGATTAGAGGTTTAACCTCAAGATTACACTGTTCAGTCCACTTCCACATCCTCACAAAAACTGTAGCTGCATATATTTTGCTCCTATATATTCTAATATACTGTCGTAACAGCAGCAAACAAGTGAAAAACATACCACAGAACTCGATTCATGGGAAAAACATGACTTGTGGTTTTTTTCAGCTGGTTGCTCCTTCTGGTTCAGATTCTGGGTGCTGAATATTTCCATTTTTGCTTGGACTGGCCGATGAACAAATAATCTTCAACTCTCCTAGAACCTGCTGATGCTGCTTTACACGATTGAGCTGCATTTGACAAACCCGAGAAGGATGTTGAAATGTGTCTTAGAGTCACTAATCAGTTTTAGTTAATCCAACTTCTCCCCTTGAACTCTGGAATTTGCCTCCAAAGCTTCTTGCTTACTGTTCTGCTGAGACTAGTGTGCCTGAATCCCACCTACAGTACCCCTGAGATCTTCAATCTGAGAGTGCATTTGCCTCATGAAGCGCTTCAGCTCCCTTATCTCCCCTCCGTTAGCAGTGATCTCTGAACAACCAGACCAGCCAGAGCTACCGTCCATGTAAAGTTGTAAACAAAACCGAAGTTCCTACACCTAGGTCGATGGGGCAATACCAACATCAGGCTTAACCAAAAACACAGCTTGAAACGACTGTTCAGCCCCCCTGTGAATGAGTTTAGCTGAGGCACAGGATCCTGTGGGCACACCTGAACTTTGAGCGCTGAATCCCTGCTGCACAGCGATCCGTGTAGACCAGGCCGCTTCATGAATTATCGCACTTGCATGCCAAACAGCTTGAACCACCGCCATAAGAGTCGAGACAAGGAATAAATGAAGATGAACAATTTGGCCTCTGTAGCTTGCAATAAATCTCGCAATGCATGAACACGTGGCCTCAAGCGCCTTGTGTTTTCGATGTCGTCTGCATGTTCCCCACTATTGCAATTCAATGGTTTGAATGAGGGCCGACTCCATAGTCTGGATGTCATTAAAAATCCTGGGGGAGCCATTGTCGCTGAATGTGGCTCCCATTATTTAAAAGAATCCCCTTATCCAATTGCGTTGCCTCATTGGCATGCTGATTAGCCACATAATTGTTTTCTTGATGAACATGGGAAATCCAGACATCCATGAACTTGTACAAACTCCAAGAGATTCGATCATATATTTTGAAGAGGGCCGAGTCTTTTTTACATAGCCGACTCCTACAATGCTAAATTGCTAATAGAGGGTCTCCTATGATGACGATCTTCAATATGTAACTTCCCTGGACCAACTCTAAGCCCATGAGAAGCGCATACCAATGTTTTAAAATTCAGGAGTGGGAGTTGAACTGGTCGAGGGTCAACTCGGACTGAAACCGGAACCGACAATGAATTGGAGCAGTTTGATTTCAATGACTCGAACTATTTAAAAATATATAATTTTACAATTTTAATGAATTTTTTTTTCAACATTCCAAGCTATGATTTCAAGCTATTAGAGACATAATATGCACAATCTATTCATGTATATACCATGTAAGGGTGAATATATGAAAATGGCACCAAGTGCAATACATATCTAAATCAAAGTTGAAAATACATAATCATTGAAATACTTGCCTATATCGGGATCCTATTCTCTAGGCTCTAGTTGTTAAAGATATTGCAGTTGCGAGACCCATTCTCAAGGAGGAGGGCACCCTAGTCAATTAATTAGGGTTCTTGGTTAGTTAACCGGGCAGAGTAAGTCCCTAGAAGGTACCCAAGGGCAGCCAACAGTCTCCTGGGGTTCTTGGTCTGGTACCAAGCAAGATGATGCCATGGCAGAGTCCCTAGCATGTGGCTAGGGCCCTTATATTTCTCTAGGGTATTTAGGTCTGGGACCAAACAGTTCTTGGTCACAAGGACTAGGCAGATTCTTGGTCTGGGACCAAGCAATTCCTGTAGGTACATACTTTGTCAGTTAACTAGGTCGATCTTGGTCAGTTGACCAAGATGATGATGTGTGATGTCCTCCTCTTCTAAATGGTTAACCTAGGTTGTTTCTCAAGGGATTGGCTACCCCTTGATGTCACTAGCACTAGCACTTGACCTTTAGGAGTAGTAGTCAGGAGGACCAAAGGATCGCATCATCCAGTTTGGACCTTCCATATATTGTGATGATAAATACTTTCAGTTATTGTATGGAACACTTATGGACTATATACCTTGAGAGAGAAGATAAAAGTTTGCTACACCTTGGTCTTGTGGGTAAAAGGGTTCTCCCACCTTGATTGGTACACCTTGGTCTTGTGGGTGAAGGGGTTGTCTTCTCATTTTGTTGTGACCCTTCTTGTTGACTTGTGGTCTTGTGTGAATCCCTTGGTGGTCTTAGTGCTATCACTCGCTCTTCAATGTGGTACCTTGATCCTTTTGCTATGATGGCTAAACTTTATTATTTTATCTCGTTGTATGACTTCTTGACCATTGTACCTTATCATAAGTCAACATAATATTGTTATGTTTTATTCTTCTAGAAGACATTTTTAAGCCTATAAATAAAGTGTTAGATCTCATTAACACAAGCAAGACAAGGTCTGAGATCTACTCATCTTGATCTGATTTGAGGTTGCTGCTCTTTTGGCTTGACGTCTAAGGGTTTGTGCTGCTCTTTCTTTCTCCCTCACACGTGACCATTGCTAGGCCTGCCATGAGCTTGTTTTGCTGGCTTGTGATTACCACTGTAAGCCTGTTAAGGCTGGTCTGTGACCATTGTAAGCCTGCTAAGGCTGGGCCTTGACCATTGTAACCCCCCCAAGGCTGGGCCGTGACTGTTTGAAGGCTGCTAAAGCTAGGCAGTGACTGTTTGAAGGCTGTTAAATTTGGGCCGTGACTGTTGCAAGGCTGCAAGGGCTGGATCGTGACTGTTGCAAACTTGCTAGGGCTGGGCTGTGACTGTTTGAGCCTGCTTAGGCTGGGCCGTGACCATTGTTGACCTGCTAGCATTGGGCCGTGACCATTGTGAGCCTGCTTAGGTTGGGATGTGACCTTTGTGACCCTGCTAGTGTTGAGCCGTGACCATTGTTGAACTAGTCTAGGGATGCTGTGACTGTTCTGAGGTCTGTTCAGTGGTTTGTATACTTGCTGGTGTTTTGAGGTCTAAACTGTGAGGTGTGCCCCTTGCTGGTACCTACCCTGACCTTCGTTGAGTCTGCGAGGATTACAGTGACCTTTGTTTAGCCTGCTGTAGCAGGCTGTGACCTACTGAGCCTGTTTAGATGGTGTTCTTGCCTCTCTCAGCTTCCTTGAGGCTGCTACTGCTGTGTTGAAGGTGTCTTTGCCTTTGTGAAGGTGCTGCTACAGTTTGAGGGTGTTAGTGTATGCCTTTGTAATTTGAAAGGTGCTGCTATTTGATTGATGTATGACTGTCCTAAAGACTGTTATTTATTGCAGCAAGGGTTTGAAGTTTCCATCCTCATTTGTGGACTGTTTTCGGCTAGCACTTTGAGGTCTGTACTTGTCTAAGCCTACTTCACAGTAACTTATTTCTCTCTCTCTCTCACGTATGTCCTTGCCCTCAGATAAGGACCAGATTTGTTCCTTGATTGACTTGTCTCCTAAGAGACAAGATCTGATCTGAAAGCATGTCTGAGTATAAGGAAGATCTAAACTAGTATTGTTTTCTTAGTTAGATATTTCATTGATGCTAGTTGTTTGTTTCGTTTAATCTACTGCTGCTCTATTGGTTAAAGTTGAAAGAGATGAAAACTATATATTTTTTACTATCTAGATCTTTGTCACTGTTGTACTTCTACTTCATTATTTTGTTGCATTATTGTACAAGTTAGTTAAAAATTTGAAAAATCTTAAAACTTTAACACTAGCCCTTGCCTCTACCTCGAATCTTGAAGTTGGTCCTCCAAGGACATTAGTCAACACCCTATAATTTTGATGAAACTTCCTAATCTAAGCGTTAAAATAAGCTAGAAAAAGCTTCAGATGCTTAATAAGTGATTTTGCTTCACTGAAGGATACATTTTATTAAGGTCATGACAGAGCAGTTCAATCAACCTCAACAATCAGGCATCAACACCACCAACGTCAAGATACATAGAGAGGCAGATGTGCTTGATTAAATTCCAATTCCTTACCTCCATACATAATAGAATCCAGTGGAAACTTTGCAATCCTTGAATCCTGAAAACTATTAACTTTTAAGTCTGTTGAATTTTGAATGGGATCTAAAATTCTACATTTTGCATATGGAGTCCGATGTGGTTGGAATTACTCTCAAACATCCTGAAACAATTAATGGTAATGTTATGTTAAAAAATTAAGTAAAATGATGGAAAATGAAACATTACCATTCAATATTACTGGCAGTCACAGACTTGTCAATTTCTTTTTAAGAGCATCTGTATCTAGCCTCCATGCATGCACCCTGGGCATGTTTGTATTGACTCGGCTGAGTTAATGAAAACTGGCCGGTTTGGTAGCAAACCGGGCTCTGGGCCGAGTTTTGTCCCGGTTTGAGATTGATGATGATTGAACCGATCAACTCTGTCAGTTTCGCTTCTGAGTTGAATGTTTTTTTTTTCAAGAAGAAAAAACCTGTACTTTTGTTATTGATATGTAATAAAAAAGTACATCACGATGCGGAGCTCAAGACTTATCACATAAAAAGACTGATAAAGTCCACCAGACCAAAAAAACTTTTAATATGTCACTCCATTCCATCAGGAAAACATATACTGGCACACACAGTTCAGTCCAGTTGTTAGTGGTCCTTCCTAGATCCCAAGAGAAAGATGATAATATTTATCCCTCAGGATCCATGGGAACCCCTCCACCTGTCACCCCAGGATTTCCTTTTGCAGCACTCAAAAAAAGTATATAATGTCTTTGAGCATCAAGTCAATCTTGAAAATTTTGTGGATTTAGCTCTAATTGCCAGCGGGAAGGCTTTTGGTACCAAACCGGGCTCTGGGCCAAGTTTTGTCCCAGTTTGAGATTGATGATGATTGAACCGATCAACTCTGTCAGTTTCGCTTCTGAGTTGAGCGTTTTTTTTTTCAAGAAGAAAAAACCTGTACTTTTGTTATTGATATGTAATCAAAAAGTACATCACCATGCAGAGCTTAAGACTTATCACATAAAAGGACTGATAAAGTCCACCAGACCAAAAACACTTTAATACGTCACTCCATTCCATCAGGAAAACATATACTGGCACACACAGTTCAGTCCAGTTGTTAGTGGTCCTTCCTAGATCCCAAGAGAAAGATGATAATATTTATCCCTCAGGGTCCATAGGAACCCCCCCACCTGTCACCCCAGGATTTCCTTTTCCAGCACTCAAAAAGAGTATATAATGTCTTTGAGCATCAAGTCAATCTTGAAAATTTTGTGGATTTAGCTCTAATTGCCAGCTGGAAGGCTTTTGCTCCCTCTGAATCATAGTAGACTGAATGGCACTCCCAAGAAGAAAACAACTTACCCAAGACTTTTCTTGCACTGTTAATGGCTCTTTCTGCAGCTCCAGGTTGCCTTGATATAATAAGGCTTCCACCATTAACGGTGCAGCCTTAATTACAGTTCTGGAAGGATTGTTTAAAAAATCCTCAAAAATGGCTTTATTCCTAGCTGTCCATATCTTCAAGCAGAGGAATTAGGATGTAGCCAACCATACTCTGCTTAAGGAAGGTTTCTTATGTAGAGACCCTGGATAATAGTCTTTCCATTCCAAAAACAACCCTTTCCATTGAGTTTGAGGAACAGTTTCTTCCTCTAATTCTGCCAGCACCTCGATCCAGACCTGTTTTGCATAGCCACAATCTAAAAACAGATGTTTAGCTGTCTCCTCTTTCTGGCAGAGGAGGCATCTGGAGGGTCCCTTGACATGTCTTCTTCTGAGATTGAGAGCGGTGACGATTGTATTATGAGCTAGGACCCAACATAAGGCATTTATTTTAGGCAGTCCAAATGACGACCATATTTTCCTCCACATGTTTGAAACCAGTGGTAAGGTCAAGCTTTTTAACAGCACTTCATATCCCTCTTTAACTGTAAAAAAACCTTGTCTCCCCACCCTCTGGAATCCTTGGCTGAAATGCAGATAGAAGCAACTCCCTGCAAAAGAGAAAAAAGAACCTCCAAGGCGTATCTAAGATCCATAGGTGCGTTGATATTCTTCCGCCTGCTCCACCTACCTGTGGAGTTCCAATGTGAAAGATCAAAAAGAGTAGTAATGCCTTGATTGTTCATCCAGTTCATGAACTTGAGTAACCCAACTTTGGATTTTAGGGGAGCCCTCCCCATAATTCTGTCCCCACAAAGATCTTCTTACCATTCCCCAGAATCCAATATAGCCCATCCTGGATCAATGCTCCAGCTTCTCTGCACAGTTTCTAAATACTTGAACCTCCTCTGTCTAGGCACAATCATCTAAGCATCTCTTTATAGATCCTCACTAATACTTTTTCCTCAAAATTCTTTTCCAGAGCGCTTCCTTCCCAGAAATCATCCTCCATAAAAGCTTTGCTTCCAGAGCTATATTCATGAGCTGGGGTTCCTGAATTCCTAATCCACCATTGACCAACAGGGGACCTAACTGAATTTATCCAACAAGATGGTTTATTTTCCTATTGGATTTCCTGCCTTGCCAAAGAAACTGCCGTATTTTCTTTCTTATATTCTGCATAACACTATTAGGAGCAAATAATGAAGTACACTGAAATATAGGAAAAGATGAAAGAGCAGACCTTACTAGCACAAGGTGTCCAGCAGGGTTAAGCCAGTGAGCTGCCGAATTCACCATTTTTGGTTTCTTCTTTTGAATTATTGGAGCCCAAACAACAACCGTGGGCAATTTGAAGGAAAAAGGAACTCCCAGATACTTAAAACGACCATTTAGTCTGCCCCATTAATCCAAAAGTTGAGTAGATCTTGTGCCGCAATCAAGGGGAAATATTTCAGCTGTAAATTTGACTCTTACTGCTGTTAAATTTCCTCCAGAAGCCTCCTCGAAATTGTCCATTACTGCCTTAAACCTCCTTGCATTGACTGTAGATACTCCACCCAACATACCAGAGTTGTCAACAAATTTGGACATGATTAATTTCTTCTGGTCCTCTTCCAATAAGTAAGCTGGATAGATTACCCATCTCTTTTTCGTTGCACAGCTTCTGCCTCAGTGCTTTAGCCATGATAGTATAGAGAGGAGATAAGGGTGGCCTTGACTAATTCCTCTTGAGGCTTGGAAGAAAAGGGTTGGCTTTCCATTGATAAGCGGGGCCATCCAAGGTCGTCCAATACAAGCTTTCATCCACTGGATAAAGTCAGCTACAAACCCAAATTTGTCTAAAACATGTTTAAACCTATGACTTACTCTGTCAAACGCATTGCTAAATCGAGCTTAATGGCCCTCCCTTTTCTCCTTGACTCACACTGGAGAGAACGGCCTCCTGAACCATAATGATGTTGTCAGAGATTTGCCCATTGGCTTGAAATCCCCCCTGAAACTTGGAGATAATTTTTCAGAAGGAGCTTTTGGACTTGAGTAACCAATACCGTAGTCAAGATTTTATAAGATGAGTTACATAATGAGATTGGTCTAAAGTTTAAACTGGGCAAGTGAAAAAGGTTTCGACTCCTTGGGGATTAATGAAATTAAAGAAGAATTCGATACCCTTCTCACTTTCTCTTTGCCTTCTGTCCAAATAAGCATCTTGCACAAGTATTTCTTGATAATTCCCCAACAGCCTATGAAGAAACTGATCAAGAACCCATCTGGATTCTGGCCTAGGGGTTTTATTTGGTTCTAGACTCCATATTGCTTGTTTGGTTTTTCTTCCAATATAGGGCTGGTCAAAAGTATGTTATTTTCTTCTGAAATAATGCTTGGTATATCCTGTAGCATGTCTTCTTTGGCTGCTTGATGCTCCCTTCTTCTGTATAGAGTTGCTTGAAGTGATTGGAAACTTCATCCTTAAATAAATTTGTAATCTTCCAGCCGTCTGAGTCATTTCTTTCTTTAATCATGTTTTTGCTTATTCTTTCCTTGGCCTGCTTGTGAAAGTATGAAGAGTTCCTGTCCCCATGCATGAGCCTTAAGCTTCTGTATTTCATGCACCAGACTTCTTCCTCTTGCCTGTGTGCCATTTGGAGAGCCATGTTCAATTCCAACACTTTCCAGCATGGCTTTTGTTACTTCTTGAGTTTCAATTATCTACTGAATCTGCTCCAATTCCAATTGTATCTCTGATTTTCCTATCAGGTGGACAATAGGCAGACTTTACCCATCCCTTAAAAGTTAAGGGCCATTATAACCATTCACAACTTGGATTCTTAATCAAGCGAAGGGGAGCCACTCACAAGGGTCAACCAAGTTTCTTGAATAATTTCCATATATCCATCTTCCTGCAACCGAAGAGGGTTAAAAATTAAAATGACAGGCAATAGGCCCTTGATCTTTGGGAATCTCCAAAGAGGGAGCAATAGGCTTGTTGTTAGAGGTGGTCATAGGAATTATCATAGACTGAATAGCATGCCCCTTCAATAAAAAGGAAATATGAATCAAGATTCTATCTAACCTTGCTGGAATGTGCCCAGGTCCTAATCGCCTATTTGTCCAGGTGAACAAATTTTTCTTACGGGGAAAATCCACTCTCTCCCAATCTGATATGAGATCCTGTAACCGTTCTCCAAATGGATCTCTAACCAAGCTTCTTCCCCTTATCTCTTTATGAGAGAATGTTGTATTAAAATCTTTCGCTACAATGACATTCTGGCCTATACCCGAGTCTAATAAATTTGCCAGTGAGTTCCAAAATTCCACTTTCTGCCAATATAGTATATATTACAGGGCTGTACATATTGGAAATTATAATTTTCTTTGAGGTCTCCAAAGCTTCCAACTCTATTATAAGCCAATACTGTGATCCTTCATGCCTGACCTCCCTGAAGAATCCAGTGTCCCAAAGGGTAATCAATTCTCCAGAAGCTCCCAGGGTGCTAACTGCATTACTTTCACTATTTTCCCAAATTTTTTAAAGGGACTTTAGGGCATCTTCTTTGATCATCTTAGTCTCCTGGATAAGAAGAAAGGAAGGCCTTTCTTTAACTACCAAACTTCTTAGTGCTTCTATTATAGATTTACCTCCCATTCCTCTATAGTTCCAGTACTTTTTTGAGATGTGTCTTGCTTATCCTTTTCTGCATGATGCTGATATCCTGTCTGACTTGATGCTGGGTTGCTTTTCCAGCTTTCTGGGATTGCTATCTGCTTACCCAGTGTGTTATCTTTAGTTGCTTCTTCTTCCCTCTTCTCTTTAAACGTTTTCCTACCAGTTTTATTCTGAGCTATCTTCTCCTCTTCACTATCTTCTGATGAACCCCGCATGCTCTGCCTTGTCTTGGTTCGCGTTAAAACTCTGCTGGGGGTATCTTGCTCTTCCCTATTGCTTTTGTAGTTTTGATATAAGGTTACAATGGGAGGGAGGAAATGCTACAGTCCGTTCCCAATTCCTCCAAAACTGGTTGGGAAACCCTCGACGCATTTGCCCCTTCCTGCTGCTCTCCCATCGGAAACTTCTCTTCAAGGGCTTCATCCTCTTCCTGAGATGATGCTTGAAATTTTTTCTTGCCTGAAGATCCACTTGCAGCTTGGACAGCAGGTCCTTTTGCTGGTCTCAATCCCACTACACCCCATGAGCATCCATGCAATGAGTGCTAAGTGGACTATTCAAATTCATGAAATTTGATTGTTTTAATTAGTTCCCATGGTACATGGATTATGTATTTGTGACTTACTATATGCGTATCATCCCCAAAAATATATCTTAGATGTTGGACTGCAGAAGCCTCCAAAGCTTAAATTTCATAAGTCTTTGACCAAATGGCAGATTGCAAGGAGAAGTCTTATCTTTTATAACTTGTAAGTTACTCCTGCTTCCCAATTTCTGCTTGCAAAAAGAGGTCCACATTTTTTATCAGTCTTTTATTGCATGCAAGCTTCTGCACTTAACATATTCTCTTTCAGTTTCTCCATGTCTGTTCATGAGTCAATATGGTAGACTGTCAGGTATTTATCCTATGTTGAACTATGTTGGAGACGATTAATCTTAGGCTTTTGTGTTGAATTAGCTTGTCTTGTCTTCAGGGAAATTCAATTCTTGTCAAGCTGTTTCACATGTTTCACCTTGGGGATCTGTTTCTTTTGATTTTAGGCCTTGAAGCAAAGAAATCCACATGAAATGTTATAATATTCTTCTTGTTGAATTATTGCCTGTGCAAAAACTTAAAAATGCTTTATTCGATGCACCTATGGAATCTGTCTCTTTTGATTAACATTTTTGTGAAGAAGAGAAACTTGTATAAAATTTTATAGTTATTTTGACGGTATGGGGCCATGGGCTTTATTTTGAACTGTGTGGAGTACGTAAATTCTATGTTAAATCATTTTCATTATTCTGTGTTGAATTAGCTGGTGTTACTCTGGAAATTTTGGAAGTAATATTGTGCACAGGGGATCCTTTTGTTTTTTATTTTAGTCTCCATGTAAAATGCTTCAATCATTTCAAAACATTTCCCAAGTCAATTTGTTATTCTCTTGCATATTTCAACAAATGACATCTTACTGATTGGCGCTAATTTTTGGGTTCTTTTTACAGATTTGTTCCATATAGGCTTTGGCCAATCTTAAGAAGGATTGGGTGGTTCGTTGTGTATTTCCATGGCATTTGAATGCCAGAAGACATGGAAGGTATCTTCTGGATTAGCTAATGATGCTTGGGATGAAGAGATAGCATCCTGCCTGGAGCTCCCCAGTCCTCATTGCTTACGAGCAAATGAAGTAGAGAGTCAAGCTGAGATTAGCAGCATTGCGGAGACATCAACTTTTGCCTTAACAGATATTGATCATAACAGCAATTGCTCATTTCTTGAGCTTCCTCCTGTACTAATATCCGAGATCCTCAATCATCTCAATGCAAGAGAACTTGGCATTGTTTCCTGTGTATGTGTTCTTTTCCAGAGGATTGCTTCAGATAGCAATGGATGGAAGGAATTCTATTGTGAGAGATGGGGGCTTCCTGCACCTCAGAAACCTTCTGAAACATGTGCCTTGTCACCAGAAAAGTCATGGAGAGAGCTCTACCTTGAGAGAGAAGCTCGTAGCAAGGCTTTTCTAGGCCGATTCAAGATAGATGTTTTCCATGGCCATACTGAACCCATTCGGTCTGTTTGTCTTCTTGCATTTGCAAATCTCATCTTTACTGCAGGATATGATACAGTGATCAGAATGTGGAACATGGAGGAAGGTTTTCTTATTGATCAGTCACGACCACTTCGTAGCACAATACGAGCCATAGCAGCAGATACAGAGATGTTGGTGGTGGGCGGAACTGAGGCTTTTGTAAGAGGTTGGCGAGCAATTCCTGAGCTCCCACATTTGTTCAACATTTCGGGAATTACAGGTCAGAGCACTGAGTTTTGCCTTCGTGGACATATTGGACCCATCACATGCCTGGGTCTTGATTCAACCAGAATATATAGTGGCTCTTGGGATATGAGCATTCGTGTCTGGGATCGAGCTTCTTTGAGGCGTCTGAAAATTCTTAGGCATGGAGATTGGGTGTGGTCACTGGTTGTGAGAGGCCCTCACCTTATGAGCAGTGCAGGCAGTGACATTTACACATGGGATATCGAAACAGGACACCCGCTGAGGGTGAGGCTGAATGTACATGTAGGCAATGCATACTCTCTGGAATGCAGTCGTTCTGGCCACTTGCTGTTTACTGGAGGCGAGGATGGGGCTATTCATATGTTTGAGGACCGATCTCCCCGTCGTCACATAAGTCATTCTGGTGGTGACGTAATAGTCAATGATAAACCAGTTGCCTCATGGGTTCCTCATTCTTGCCCGGTTTATTCACTTGCATTTGAGGATCCATGGCTCGTTTCTGCATCTGGGGATGGCAAGCTTGCCATGATGGATGTCAGGAAGCTGCTGAAGTCGAGTAGTAATGTCAAGTCTAAGAAAGTTGTTAATCGTCATCAGTGGAAGAATCCCATGATTGGAACAATGCAAAATGTAGAGCCACCGCAACGCTTGCTGCATGGTTTCTATCAAAATTTGTACTCTGTAGACATTGGTGCTGAGAGAATTGTATGTGGAGGCGAGGAGGGAGTTCTTCGGATGTGGGACTTCACCCAGGCTTTGGAGATCGAACGCAGAGTTCAAGCCTCAAGGAACATCCGTTTGGAGAATAGGTCAAGGAGGAAAAAAACAAATGCAGAAAATGACAACAAAGCTAAGCAGGTAGATCCTTACTCCATTGTAGCCAAAAGCTGCGAGAGACATGGCGGGGGAAATAGGATTTGGCAAAGGCGTGATGAGAGTGGCGAAGTACAGGCTTAGATAGATGTGAAAGCTAGATGGGGGCACTTTGCCCTTAGCCTAGGTTTCGGCTAAATGTGAAAGCTATTAGAGGGCACTTTGTCCTTGGCCTGGTGAAAGGGCAGGCTTTTTAATTTTTATTTGAATATCCAGTCTAGTGTTAGATTCAGGTTAGGGGCACTTTGCCCTTAGCCTAGGTTTAGGCTAAATGTGAAAGCTATTAGAGGGCACTTTGTCCTTGGCCTGGTGAAAGGGCAGGCTTTTAATTTTTATTTGAATATCCAGTCTAGTGTTAGATTCAGGTTAGACATATTGCATTTTTTCTAATTATCTACTCTGGCTGGAGATTATCAAAAAGCTCTATAAAATATTGGTTTGTAACTTTGTAGTAAGGAGACCATCAGAGTTAAGCTATCAGTTCCTTTTAATGGAGGAAGATTTACTTACAAAATATTCATGGAACTTCTAAATATTATTTGCTTGACTGAGTGGGTTTCCAATGATTTGGACAGAAAATATGGTCTGGGCTTATTTAAATAGCCTTTTATTGTGTTTGTAAATCTAGTTGGATTCATACCTCTTACTGGAATCACAACGGGCTATTTTGGTGCCCAAATTGCAGCATCTTGCAGAGCTTTGATTGCCTATGTACTGTCGTGAACATAAATAGGTAAAGATTCAAGAAACATGCTGGGTAAATATAACAAATAGGTCAATTTGCATTACTATTCTATGGTTTTCTTCTCTATATGGCTGGGTTTACATCAGAATTTGAAGTATGGCATGCCGCCAAGAAAACTACTCACTCGGTGAGTGGGTTTCCAATGATTTGGACACAAAATATGGTCTGGGCTTATTTAAATAGCCTTTTATTGTGTTTGTAAATCTAGTTGGATTCATACCTTACTGGAATCACAACAGGCTATTTTGGTGCCCAAATTGTAGTATCTTGCAGAGCTTTGATTGCCTATGCACTGTCGTGAACATAAATAGGTAAAGATTCAAGAAACCTGCTGGGTAAATATAACAAATAGGTCAATTTGCATTAAAATTATATGGTTTTCTTCTCTATATGGCTTGGTTTACATAAGAATTTGAAGTATGGCATGCCGCCGAGAGAACTACTCACTCGGTGATGAACTCTAGTCTGCTAGGACTGGGACAACTGGCTGAGTAGGCCAGGGTATGATCGTGCACTATCCCCTCATGCAGTGTTCGAAATCTGTAGATTCTCTCAAAATCTTTCTGCCTTAGGCTTAGAGTCCTGTATTCCATCTCCATTCTGTACAAATAATCGCTTGTCAAGGCCAGGGTGTGCTGGGTCTGAAGATAAAGGAGCATACTGGTAAAATCTCTTTCGGATGGCCTGATTGGGCTAAGATGTCTATTGAACTTAATGAGAGATGAGCTCATTTGTCTTTTTGATTTCAACACTAATGTGAAGTTGGGTTTGAAGTTTGAACTATCATTTTTTATGAATTAGATTAGAATGTTTGTCTCTTTTGTCTCGAAGATAGAAATTATACATTGTTCTAATTTCTTATGCGCTATGCGCTCTGCTAGGAAATTGCTATGATATGAAACACAACATAAAGGTTCCGTACCAAATCGGTGGCTTAAACACTGATATTGGTCGACTTAAAGTTTGAAATCTGATATTTCTACACCAGATAATTCTTCTTATTTAGATTCATTTTAGCCGCATTTTACTGAGATAATCCAAGTTGTCAGGAAACTTGGGATGGGTACGGGTATGGGGATGCCACTTTTTGAAACAGGGTACTTGGGTATACTGGTTTACTATATCTATATATATAACATGTCATAATCACATGTATATTTCAGATTTCTTATAAATTATGAATCATGATGATATAACATGTCATAATCACATGTATATTTCAGATTTCTTATAAATTATGAATCATGATTCTTAATTCAATGATTCACTGAACAATGAACATTCACATAAAAAATTTGAAACATAAAATTTGATAAATCATAGTAGATATCAAGTGGAAGACTGGACGTTATATAATTAATAATATTATATGTTCATGACCCCATGAGTCCATTGTCATACTACATTCAAATTTTGCCTGATGGAATTTCCAGACATGAAATAGTAAATTCAAAACAGTAAACAATGAAAAAGATAGTTGGTTTGGCTTCCTCAAACCATGTCATGAGCATTCTCGAGATCAATGTCATCAACATCACTAAGATCCTCTATCAGCAAGCTCTCTAGATAGGCATAACTATCAAGTTGAAGCTCCTGCTCATCAATAATAACTGGAGGTAGTGTTTTAACTTTTTTTATTAATTTATTTCATTAAACAGGTGGTTTTTCTTCCTTAAAACTGACAGATTTTACTTTTGTTGAGTTGGTCGTGCCCCTGGATACGTTGTATCATTTAGCATGTAAGTAACTCTTTTTTTATAACAATATTTTGGGTAGTGGAGCCAGAAAGGGGTATGGCAGGCGATGTATCTTACAAGTGCACAAGTACCTGGTACAGGTATTGGTGCAAGCTCGTGTACTTTACCCTTGAGTACAGGCACCCATGCTACATATGAGCTAATTCTTATTACAGATTCATTTTAACCCTAAATATACTAAACACCAAAAGGCATTAAATAAATTCCAGGGCAAAATGGATATCTATTACTTTATTTATTTCAATATTTCTCTTTTGGATATCTATTACTTTATTTATTTCAATATTTGTTTTAGATGTAAGTGATCAGGTTAATTTTTTTTGTTTTTACTTCTTTTATTTTTACTCTATGTATGTGACACATCTCTTCCACCCACTCAATTTGTATATCTGCTTTTAGATGTTTTTACTTCTTTTATTTTTACTCCAATTATGTGACACATCTCTTCAGTTTCTGTATGGTTTCCAAACTATCATATATAATTTTGTCTGTCTTTGCTGCCCAGGTATAGAACTGTCTAGCTGTTATATACTGCTGCGAAATTAAGGTTTTTACTTATTCCAGTATCATTTCCCATAACAATCTGGTTTCTTTTACATACCTGACTGTAAGGCGATTTATTCCAACAATAAAATTACTAAGTCAAAGTGCTAAACTCAGCCTCCAAATCAGGGTTTCTTGCAGGAGGTTCCCTTATTATAATCTTATTATTGTGTTTTGTTATTTTGATGGTCATACACTGAAATTATCTTCGTTTTGGGCCGAGACTCTTTTCTCATGGAAAGGCAGTTTCCGTTGCATCCATTTCTTTATTTCTATGGTAAATATTATTTCTGTTAATTCTTTATTTTTCCAAGAAAAAAATTCTTTATTTCTACGTGAAAGTGTGATCGAAGACATGCAACCAAAAATTGTACTATTAGCACCGCTCATATCTTCCTAATCATTCTTAAGTTCAAATAATGTTAGGACTAATTCCTCAAATCAACGATTACAACAAATTCTGAAAATTATGGGGTGGCGGGTTATTGTTGACAACCTCTAGGGGAATTGTGAACGGACCTACGCTTGGTTTGGGGAGACTTTAACTCAAACTTCTATGAGCAAGACAAGTAAGATTCTTGTCATCAAGAACTCAAACTTCTATGAGCAAGACAAGTAAGATTCTTGTTTGAGCTCTTCATCAATATCTCAAATTCAAATTTTTATGAGCAAGACAAGTTAAAAATCTTATTGATTTTGATGATTTTTGCATCGAAGAGGTGTATCCTACAATCCAATAAGGAATGCGTGACTGTATTTATGCACATCTTACACTTAACACGTGCTTTTTTTAATAATAAAATATTATAAATAATAACATGTTGGCTCAAACTAGATTTAAAATATTTGCAACAAAATCTATATAAAGCTATACAAATTAGTTAAATTAAACCCTTTCTCAATATTTGCACTCTAAAAAAGGGTTTGCACCTCGAGAGATTTGGTCCCTATCGATGCTTGGTAGATCCCCTTTTAAGATGGATCTATGTTGGTTTAACAATCATTTGGAAAATGAATAACCCGACATTATCCAAATCATCAAGTCTTGATAGATTGAGTGATCAAATTCAAAGGTATTTTGATTTCGTAAAATACCATGATATCATTTGGAACCTCAATAATAAAGAGTGTGCTTATGAATCAAGTTTTGTTGAGAAAAATGAATATCGACCAACTCATTGCATTGATGGTGGTGAGGTGCTCTACAACCCAGTACGGGGGAGATGTAACGTTATGTAATGTTACAAAAATAAAAAAGTAATTAAAAAAATATCGACGATTCATAAAATAGAAAAAAAAATCCATGTCCATTTACAAAATAAAATAATTAAAAACCATCATAGATCTATCTTAAAACCAGATTTATCAAAGCATTAAGAGGGATCAAATTTCTTGAGGTGTAAATTTTCCTTGGACATAAAAAATTTTACATAAAAGAATTTTACACCTCAAGAAATTGGATCCCTCTCGATGCTTGATAAATCCATGTTTACGATGGATCTATGCCGGTTAATAAACATAGGATGCCGAAATGCATGCAATTTAAATTCCAAGACTGCAAAATTTTTCAAGCTCCCAAAATATTAAATGTGAAATTCTTTCTAGCTCAGGGAATAAAATATATGATGAAAATGTCACACAAAACGATAATATATATTATAATAATAACAATAAAGGTAACACACATGTACCTTTAGTTACAATTCTTTGTATTTGTGATTCCCACAATAGATACATGGTTCCTATGAATACGAGTCACGACTACTCAAATATCTCAACAACGCTTCACTTGAGATCAATAACTTTTAATAGGGGCATGAATCCTCAGAACTTCCTCGATGCACTATGTATTATTAATAAAAAATGGCGGCGTCTTATCAATATATGATCACGACCCTCTTTGAAAATTGTTTTATGATTATTGCCTTTATGGTGGTGGCTTCTTTTAACTCTGAAAATCGCTTTATGATTATTTCCTTTATGATGGTGGCTTCTTTTAAATTGGTGGCTCGATTTCGCAACAATGACTTCACACACAACCAACTTCACTTTAAAAAATTATGGCGGCTTCTTCGTTCATACGATGACTTGGCTTCAATTTAATATCACCGATGGCTTGAACATGTGGTGATAGGCCTCTTTCCTGCTTCCTTTGACCTGTATTACCTTGATCTCGACCCTGCTGCTCAATTCCTCACAGTGGCTTATGGCAGTTAGTGGCAGCTTAGTGTCTTATGGCTAGTGGTTTCTTCGTCATGAACACCAATAGATATTTCTTTGCAATTTTTTTCTGTCTTCCACAGAAAGCTTTGACACAATGGTTGATCAGTGCTACCATTTAGTGTACTTTTATAATTCTCCAAGGTGACATTGGTCCTCAAAGACAATGATTCTCCCCTTCATGTTGGTGGTATTGTCCACTATCGTTCTGCTCTTTATATATTTTGTCGAATTTATGAAAGTAGTCCCTTGGTTCCTTTTCTCATCAAAGTAGCAGTTTTGATACCATTTAAAGAATCAATTAATTCATTAGATGATGCAATGTTTCTCCACTGAATCAATTAATTCATTAGATGACTACATAGTAGGAGATAAATACCTAACTTATAACCACTACATTAATGGCTACCCCATTATTACATCTCTTTAATGAGCATTGATTATTCTCCTAAATCATAATACATTAATTTCAATTAAAGGAAAATGCGAACCACACAAAAAATATATTTATTAGGGAAGGTTATATCAACACCATTCTTTATCTAAATGATATCAAGTTATATTGCTTGACCATCATTTCTTGTTTGGATAGTGCATTTGCTATGCCATTCAATGCTTTGAAAATGTGGGTGTAGGGACAAGAGACAAACCTTGAGATTTGTGTCTCCACTTGTGCAATGAAGTGATCTAGTTTAGTATTGAGATTCCTACACCCATCACACAACTATTTTAGAGTCTCCAAAGATTTGGAGATCTAATATGCACTTGTCTGCAACGATACCCACTAAGAGAGGGCTTTGATTTTTCCCATATTGCTACCATTTCCAACCTCGTAGGTGAAGGTATAGTGATGATCCCTAGTCAAGTACATGACACCCCCTTGTTCTACATGGTCCAAAATTCCCTATGGAAACTCTATAAAAAAAATCCATTGTAACGTTTTGTCAATTGCCAAGAGCCCAACTTGCCTCGGTGCCTTGCTTAACAATTTCCCTATAGCCATCATACGCATGTTGAGTCTTATGGAAAATATGCAAGGGAGAAGTCTATTGGGCTTGGAATATCTTACCATTCCTAGTTGGTACAATGCCCAACAAACTATTTCAAGTGGGGCCCTATGTTCAATGATCATGCTATTTTCCAACCAGGGTTTGAGAGCTTCTTCAACCAAGTATCCTTCTCCCACACCCATCCTTCACCTAGTGAATGTTTTTGTTGTCTCCCATAGATCCTAGGAGTAGTGATGTTCTAGTAGTAGAGGATATATTGTAATTGAATTACTATTGGATAGAGGACACATGCTAGGACCTTGCCTTGTGCGTTTCATTAGCACATTACATGTGAGAACTTCATTGTACATGGCCATCAACATTAAAATTTTGGTCTTAAGGGGTGCTTTGATATGCCAAACTTTGGACCACCACCACTTATCTCAATCCCATGACCTTAAAAAAAACATGGTAATGTACCCAAAATGCACTATGTAGCTTCAACCAATAGGGTTTTTAGATCAAACCAATCTATCTTATTGAAAGAAAAATTTGACAAAGTTAGTAGTGAATCCTTGAATATATTTGTTACACTTCAATGCCTACTCTCCCATCGATGCTATCTCATCAACATATTTCCATCCTTCCCTCCACTTTGTGGGAGCATTTGGGCACTTAGAGTGAACATATAGATTATGTTATGTGTTGTGATGTTAAACAAACCAACAAGCATCTTGTACCCATCACCATAATGAATCCAAGCGATAAATTTGATGGGAACCTTCAACTCATTCCCTATTTTCAATGCGAGCTAGTTTCCCACTAGTGGAAATGAGAGGACGCTGGGTTCATGGCCATGTTTATTTTTCCATTCCTTTATTTAGATTTGGTTAGAGGATGGTATATTCTTTTGAAGACATGTATTTCAAATAATATATTCCTATGCAAATAGCCTTAGATACCTTATGCCTATCCTCCTCTTCTCATTGAGGATCCACTACCACATAGTCACAAATAATCACTGATTTGAAAATGTCATTTTATGATGACCTATTCGTAGACAAGTTGGATGACACTTATTTCTGGATAGATGAATATAATTCATGTTTTTTTTTGGAGACACACATACATGACAATTTTGGTACCTATTGTTTTGTTTTGATGATCGCATGGGCAATTGTGTGGTTATTGTTCACATGTGGTTCATGTATGCATATTTCATTGATTATTTCATGGTATATGTGATATTTTATGAATTTTATTACGAGGGGATAACAAGAATTTTGGAGAAATAAGAGATAAGTGGGAACAATGAAATTTTTATGGAGGTATAAGGTGATGTAACAACCATGGAACCTCCCTTTCTTATTTCATCTTGAATTTTATGTTTTGATAGTATCCTTGGTAACTTCTTATTATAAAGTGTTTTTTCAATCATGAATGTTCTTATGTATGAAGGCATTAAGAAAGACGAGGGGTATGCCAAGACTCAAAAGCTAGTTTTGATTACTTTAATTTTCATTCAGCGTTTTTCTCCAAGTCATAACAACTTTATTGGCAGTAGGATTTTTTCTAAAGGCATAAATGGATGTGTTTTATTCTAGATCTTTATTTTGAAAGGAGCCAAGAGCCTCAAAGCTATTAGCTGTTAATTTTGATGGGATGCTTGCCTATGTTCCATTTTTTTGATACCTTTAGTTTCACTTGGAAACGACGGTAAACTCTTCCACTTTGGATGATGATTGATTGTTTGCAGAGCTTCTCTTATTTCTAGAGACTACCTAAAATCCTATTTCATTTGGGGAAGGGGTTTTCTCTTGCTGAGATTAGGTCGGATGTTCTTTTTTCTTTAGACAATTTTTGAACAAAGTCTCCATGGGAGTGAACCAATGCTTGGAGGTGGCTCCACGCATCTAAGTTGATCCATATTGCTTCTAGAAGGCCATGTTCAAGATCTACCTCTACACATATATGGGCATAAGAGTAAATACCTTCCTTTGGATTTGCACTGGCAATGAAACAATCTAGCTTGATGCCAATAGAAGTTGTGGATTCTTTGTCCCAAAAAATCATCAAAAGGCGGGGGAGTCTTATCTAGACTGGAACACATTTTATTTCCACTTTTGGGCTGAAATCTAAGCTTGAGGGGGGCATGAACATCCCTCTATGCCCAATGAAGTATGAGCATGAATGAAATATTAGATCTTAATCTCTTTACATGAGAACAAAAAAGGAAGAAACCTCGACCTACAACCATAAAAGTTACATATGTTTTCACGAGATACGTTTAACATTTTGCTACCCATGAGTCAATCATTTTTGGTCTAGTCTAGAGGCAAATTTCCCTATCAGCGCTTGTTTTTCCAAAATCAGTGCTAATATGTCAGGTTTTGAGGAGACAATGTCCACCTGAGGAATTTCAGCTAGTTTTTTAATGAAGCTTTGAAACTGGGTGACATTTTTGGAGGGTGGGAGAGTAGCTAGGAGGTCTTTGAAGGCCTTGATCTCCTTCTTTAGGTTTGGATCCATTGGACTACATAAATTTGTAAGAGACAACTCTCTCACATCCTCATGATATGAGGCTAAACCTAAATCGAGTAATGGAGGCATGCACCTTCAACTGGATGATGGCAAACGCGACCTGCTACCTCCACCTTCAATTACTCAAGTTGATGAAAACCTTTGTGAACATCTAGATCTCGACCTGTAATCGAGTGACAACTGTAAACGTTGGGCGACGACTAGGGGTGAAACCCTAGCCTTACTAAAAGGCCTTGTTGCTCCCTCTCTATCCTCCCATCTTCAAAAAAATAGAGATTATTTTTTCAAGACAACCTTTTCTTCTCATTTTATTGTACAACTTTGTTTTATGTTTGTTAGAATCACAAATACCTAAAATACTCTTTGTATAACCTAAAAATATTTCTAATCTTTGGTTGTCCCTCGAATGTTCTCCTAGGGTATTTTTTAATGATATTAAGGTATAGATGAATTTATTTTTTTTTCATTAAATTTTGGAGAGTGACTCCAAACCATAAAGTATCATATTATTATCTTTACCAACATCCATGCTAATATCATTGTTATCATACTTGCCAACATCCTTACTATAGAAAAGATAGGTCGTAATTTTGGTCATTAATTTTTACAGTGATTTTTATTTTAAATAAATAACATTGACTAAAAATAGCCCCAATATTTAGATAATTATTTAATAACATAATACCGACACAACACAATTAATTGATTCATGAACATTATGAACTTCATAACATAACATAACATTCATCATAAAATATATTGATGGAAATAAATACCCAATCAATGACATCATAACTTCAAATGGGAAAATGCATAAGAAGAGGGAAACACCCACTATTAATAATAATAAAACTTATATGAATTGATTTTTTTTTAATATATTAAGGACCAAATTCTTTACATTCATTGTCCCGTTCGATAGTATAAACAGAATATTACCACACTTATTATACAATTTTCATTAAAACATATATCATTTTTTCTTTAATATATATACTATTGGCTTGCATGTGTTAATCCAATGACGAAACAATCCCCATTT
>LPNX010282553.1:411301-439775 GCA_001517045.1 Pseudotsuga menziesii
GTTTTTCCAAAATCAGTGCTAATATGTCAGGTTTTGAGGAGACAATGTCCACCTAAGGAATTTCATCTAGTTTTTTAATGAAGCTTTGAAACTGGGTGACATTTTTGGAGGGTNAGTAGACAATGTCCACCTAAGGAATTTCATCTAGTTTTTTAATGAAGCTTTGAAACTGGGTGACATTTTTGGAGGGTGGGAGAGTAGCTAGGAAGGTCTTTGAAGGCCTTGATCACCTTCTCTAGGTTTGGATCCATTGGACTACATAAATTTGTAAGAGACAACTCTCTCACATCCTCATGATCTTAGGCTAAACCTAAATCAAGTAATGGAGGCATGCACCTTCAATTGGATGATGGCAAACGCGACTTGCTACCTCCACCTTCAATTACTCAAGTTGATGAAAACCCCACCTTCAATTACTCAAGTTGATGAAAACCTCCGTGAACATCTAGATCTCGACCTGTAATCGAGTGACAACTTTAAACGTTGGGCGACAACTAGGGTTGAAACCCTAGCCTTACTACAAGGCCTTGCTGCTCCCTCTCTATCCTCCCATCTTCAAAAAAATAGAGATTATTTTTTCAAGACAACCTTTTTTTCTCATTTTATTGTACAACTTTGTTTTATGTTTGTTAGAATTACAAATACCTAAAATCCTCTCTGTATAACCTAAAAATATTTCTAATCTTTGGTTGTCCCTCGAATGTTCTCCTAGGGTATTTTTTAATGATATTAAGGTATAGATGAATTCATTTTTTGTCATTAAATTTTGGAGAGTGACTCCAAACCATAAAGTATCATATTATTATCTTTACCAACATCCATGCTTTAAATATCATTGTTATCATACTTGCCAACATCCTTACTATAGAAAAGATAGGTCGTAGTTTTGGTCATTAATTTTTACAGTGATTTTTATTTTAAATAAATAATATTGACTAAAAATAGCCCCAATATTTAGATCATTATTTAATAACATAATACCTACACAACACAATTAATTGATTCATGAACATTATGAACTTCATAACATAACATAACATTCATCATAAAATATATTGATGGAAATAAATACCCAATCAATGACACCATAACTTCAAATGGGAAAATGCATGAGAAGAGGGAAACACCCACTATTAATAATAATAAAACTTATATGAATTGATTTTTTTTTAATATATTAAGGTCCAAATTCTTTACATTCATTGCCCTGTTCGATAGTATAAACAAAATATTACCACACTTATTATACAATTTTCATTAAAACATATATCATTTTTTCTTTAATATATATACTATTGGCTTGCATGTGTTAATCCAATGACGAAGCAATCCCCATTTTGTGTTTGTTTTGTCTGGGAAAAAGTCATTTTGGTCTTGGTTTTAGGATTTTACCCCAATAACATTTTTCCTTGAAACACTAGGTAATCTCTTGACTACTCTTGTTTTCTTGACTTCACCTTATGATTGATTGTTTGCAGAGCTTCTCTTATTTCTAGAGACTACCTAAAATCTTATTTCATTTGGGGAAGGAGTTTTCTCTTGCTGAGATTAGGTAGGATGTTCTTTTTTCTTTAGACAATTTTTGAACAAAGTCTCCATGGGAGTGAACCAATGCTTGGAGGTGGCTCCACGCATCTAAGTTGATCCATATTGCTTCTAGAAGGCTATGTTCAAGATCTACCTCTACACATATATGGGCATAAGAGTAAATACCTTCCTTTGGATTTTCACTAGCAATGAAACAATCTAGCTTGATGCCAATAGAAGTTGTGGATTCTTTGTCCCAAAAAATCATCAAAAGGCGGGGGAGTCTTATCCATACTGGAACACATTTTATTTCTAATTTTGGGCTGAAATCTAAGTTTGAGGGGGGCACGAACATCCCTCTATGCCCAATGAAGTATGAGCATGAATGAAATATTAGATCTTAATCTCTTTACATGAGAACAAAAAAGGAAGAAACCTCGACCTACAACTATAAAAGTTACATATGTTTTCACGAGATACGTTTAACATTTTGCTACCCATGAGTCAATCATTTTTGGTCTAGTCTAGAGGCCTGTAAATTTCCCTATCAGCGCTTGTTTTTCCAAAATTAGTGCTAATATGTCAGGTTTTGAGGAGACAATGTCCACCTGAGGAATTTCATCTAGTTTTTAAATGAAGCTTTG
Organism: Pseudotsuga menziesii; assembly: GCA_001517045.1. Taxonomy (NCBI): domain Eukaryota; kingdom Viridiplantae; phylum Streptophyta; class Pinopsida; order Pinales; family Pinaceae; genus Pseudotsuga; species Pseudotsuga menziesii. The sequence goes on from LPNX010282553.1 coordinate 413,473, forward strand.
AAACTGGGTGACATTTTTGGAGGGTGGGAGAGTAGCTAGGAGGTCTTTGAAGGCCTTGATCTCCTTCTCCAGGTTTGGATCCATTGGACTACATAAATTTGTAAGAGACAATTCTCTCACATCCTCATGATTTGAGGCTAAACCTAAATCGAGTAATGGAGGCATGCACCTTCAACTGGATGATGGCAAACACGACCTGCTACCTCCACCTTCAATTACTCAAGTTGATGAAAATCTCCGTGAACATCTAGATCTCGACCTGTAATCGAGTGACAACTATAAACGTTGGGCGACAACTAGGGTTGAAACCCTAGCCTTACTACAAGGCCTCGCCGCTCCCTCTCTATCCTCCCATCTTCAAAAAAATAGAGATTATTTTTTCAAGACAACCTTTTTTTCTCATTTTATTGTACAACTTTGTTTTATGTTTGTTAGAATCACAAATACCTAAAATCCTCTCTGTATAACCTAAAGATATTTCTAATCTTTGGTTGTCCCTCGAATGTTCTCCTAGGGTATTTTTTAATGATATTAAGGTATAGATGAATTCATTTTTTTTTCATTAAATTTTGGACAGTGACTCCAAACCATAAAGTATCATATTATTATCTTTACCAACATCCATGCTAATATCATTGTTATCATACTTGCCAACATCCTTACTATAGAAAAGATAGGTCGTAATTTTGGTCATTAATTTTTACAGTGATTTTTATTTTAAATAAATAACATTGACTAAAAATAGCCCCAATATTTAGATAATTATTTAATAACATAATACCGACACAACACAATTAATTGATTCATGAACATTATGAACTTCATAACATAACATAACATTCATCATAAAATATATTGATGGAAATAAATACCCAATCAATGACACCATAACTTCAAATGGGAAAATGCATAAGAAGAGGGAAACACCCACTATTAATAATAATAAAACTTATATGAATTGATTTTTTTTAATATATTAAGGTCCAAATTCTTTACATTCATTGTCCCGTTCGATAGTATAAACAAAATATTACCACACTTATTATACAATTTTCATTAAAACATATATTTTTTTTTCTTTAATATATATACTATTGGCTTGCATGTGTTAATCCAATGACGAAGCAATCCCCATTTTGTGTTTGTTTTGTCTGGAAAAAAGTCATTTTGGTCTTGGTTTTAGGATTTTACCCCAACAACATTTTTCCTTGAAACACTAGGTAATCTCTTGACTACTCTTGTTTTCTTGACTTCACCTTATGGTTGATTGTTTGCAAAGCTTCTCTTATTTCTAGAGACTACCCAAAATCCTATTTCATTTGGGGAAGGGGTTTTCTCTTGCCGAGATTAGGTAGGATGTTCTTTTTTCTTTAGACAATTTTTGAACAAAGTCCCCATGGGAGTGAACCAATGCTTGGAGGTGGCTCCACGCATCTAAGTTGATCCATATTGCTTCTAAAAGTCCATGTTCAAGATCTACCTCTACACATATATGGGCATAAGAGTAAATACCTTCCTTTGGATTTGCACTGGCAATGAAATAATCTAGCTTGATGCCAATAGAAGTTGTGGATTCTTTGTCCCAAAAAATCATCAAAAGGCGGGGGAGTCTTATCCAAACTGGAACACATTTTATTTCTACTTTTGGGCTGAAATCTAAGTTTGAGGGGGGCATGAACATCCCTCTATGCCCAATGAAGTATGAGCATGAATGAAATATTAGATCTTAATCTCTTTAAATGAGAACAAAAAAGGAAGAAACCTCGACCTACAACCATAAAAGTTACATATGTTTTCACGAGATACGTTTAACATTTTGCTACCCATGAGTCAATCATTTTTGGTCTAGTCTAGAGGCCTGTAAATTTCCCTATCAGTGCTTGTTTTTCCAAAATCAGTGCTAATATGTCAGGTTTTGAGGAGACAATGTCCACCTGAGGAATTTCATCTAGTTTTTTAATGAAGCTTTGAAACTGGGTGACATTTTTAGAGGGTGGGAGAGTAGCTAGGAGGTCTTTGAAGGCCTTGATCTCCTTCTCTAGGTTTGGATCCATTGGACTACATAAATTTGTAAGAGACAACTCTCTCACATCCTCATGATCTGAGGCTAAACCTAAATCGAGTAATGGAGGCATGCACCTTCAACTGGATGATGGCAAACGTGACCTACTACCTCCACCTTCAATTACTCAAGTTGATGAAAACCTCCGTGAACATCTAGATCTCGACCCGTAATCGAGTGACAACTGTAAACGTTGGGCGACGACTAGGGTTGAAACCCTAGCCTTACTACAAGGCCTTGCTGCTCCCTCTCTATCCTCCCATCTTCAAAAAAATAGAGATTATTTTTTCAAGACAACCTTTTTTTCTCATTTTATTGTACAACTTTGTTTTATGTTTGTTAGAATCACAAATACCTAAAATCCTCTTTGTATAACCTAAAAATATTTCTAATCTTTGGTTGTCCCTCGAATGTTCTCCTAGTGTATTTTTTAATGATATTAAGGTATAGATGAATTCATTTTTTTTTCATTAAATTTTGGAGAGTGACTCCAAACCATAAAGTATCATATTATTATTTTTACCAACATCCATGCTAATATCATTGTTATCATACTTGCCAACATCCTTACTATAGAAAAGATAGATCGTACTTTTGGTCATTAATTTTTACAGTGATTTTTATTTTAAATAAATAACATTGACTAAAAATAGCCCCAATATTTAGATCATTATTTAATAACATAATACCTACACAACACAATCAATTGATTCATGAACATTATGAACTCCATAACATAACATAACATTCATCATAAAATATATTGATGGAAATAAATACCCAATCAATAACACCATAACTTCAAATGAGAAAATGCATAAGAAGAGGGAAACACCCACTATTAATAATAATAAAACTTATATGAATTGATTTTTTTTAATATATTAAGGTCCAAATTCTTTACATTCATTGTCTCGTTCGATAGTATAAACAAAATATTACCACACTTATTATACAATTTTCATTAAAACATATATCATGTTTTCTTTAATATATATACTATTGGCTTACATGTGTTAATCCAATGACAAAGCAATCCCCATTTTGTGTTTGTTTTGTCTGGAAAAAAGTCATTTTGGTCTTGGTTTTAGGATTTTACCCCAACAACATTTTTCCTTGAAACACTAGGTAATCTCTTGACTACTCTTGTTTTCTTGACTTCACCTTAGACTATATTAATTTTGGTTCTATTTATGTATGTGTTGGAAAAAATTGTGATTGATGTCAATAGGGTCAAGAGATCTATGTCATTGATATTACACCAATATAGATCCATTTTAACTATGGCTCTACCAAGCACCGGGAGGGGTCAAGTCTCTTGAGGTGCAAATCCTTTTTAATTTGCAAAAATGTCTAATAAGTATTCTTACTTGGGAGGGAAATGGCCACCTTGATTAAGTAATTTCAAAATAGGGTAAATATCAACAAAATAATGAGACGAGTAGCATTAATAATCATATAATCAAATAATTTTACAAAAAATTACTTTACCGGTCTTTCTTAGAACTAATAATGAATATTAAGAGTAGTTACTGAGTAAAATAACCGATATAAAATTCTAAAATCTAGATTTCTAGAATAAATTGGAATATAAAAAACATTTTACCATCAAACGAAGATTTAAAACATATATCCAAATGTTGTTGAGAAATTACTTGTTTTTCTCTATAACTAACAATGAACATTTACATGTTATGGTTAGCATTGACTTGGGAACGATCAAGGATGTAAGTGGTTTCGGGCACATGGTTTTAGTGTCCCGTGGTTTCTTTCTGGTTGTATTTGCATGTAAAGAACCTTATAAATATGGTTGTAATCCCCCATTGTATTGTGCCAAAGTGAGCAGGAGGGATGCTCTTATTAACCGTCGGTTTTTCCCTATGGGGTTTTCTAGGGTAAATCTAGTGTTGTTATTGTGATTGCTATTGTTTTGTAATTTATTTTCTATCACATTTTTTATCCATTTTATTCCTAACATTATGTTTGCTTAGGCTTCAAGTCGACGAAATTTTAAATTGAAATTTGATATATAATTACATAAATGTGTTTTACAATTTAGCCAATTTAAAATTCAATTTTATATGTTCTTGGTTTTATAATTTTTTTTTGCTATTCAAGTCAATTGAATTTTACTACTAATATATTATTATATAGATATATTTTGGAGCTGACAATGTGATAGATGAGACACATCTCACATATTCGATTATATGTGTTTTTTTTTACAAATATTTATTTTTGGAGCCGACAATGTGATAGACGAGACACATCTCACCCACATGGGGCTGTAGAAAGCACCTCTCGATGCAATCATGAGCTTACGAGATTGTTGAGTGACGTTGTAATTGATGTCAAAGTGGTAGTGATGATAATGATGTGGCAATGGTGACGATGTTGTGGCAATGATGATGATGATGATGTGACAATGATAAAGGGATATTGTTGAGTGATATTCATGAAGCCTTGAAGAGCCTTGGCATACATGTATATAACTCCAAAGTGGTCTCCTTATGGAATAGTGGTTAAGCATGGCCTTCACCGGATGAGATAACATGTGGTTTCTTCTAGATGCCCACTTTGAGTTGTACACAAATAGAGCAAGTCCTAAAAGAAGTCCCTAAGTTTGCTCCAAAGTAATATTGGTGTAAAGTGTGAAGAAACACCTCAAATAACAGTGTTGGGTCCACATGACTAGGAATATTGGTCCATATGACCATGAGAGGTAGCCCCTAAAGTAATAAGGATTGGTCCACAAGACCATGATGGTGTGAAATATGAAGAGACCCCCAAAATAATGGTGATTTAGTCCACACAACCCCAAAAATAATAGTGTTGGGTCCACATGACCTTGAAAGGAATAAATAGTTTCCCACTTAAGTATGATTATGGGGAGATGGCCCAAAATCCCCTTGATGATATTTTGGAGTGATCTAGAAGGCAAGATGAAGTTCCATGTTAAAACTCTAAAAATAGTCCATGAAGCTGAGATTGATTCATTAAAGTCCCCTTTAAAATACAGAGATCCAATTTATAAGAAGTAAAACGTTTGTCTCTCTTTTATAATGCTCAACTTCTAGGATAAAAGTGTGAAACATTAAGGAGAAGGACGAAATCTCAAGAGAAGATGAGCGAAGTTTTGAGGAGGATCAAGTAGTTTTATGAAACTTGCATAATTTTCTTATATGGTATCGGAATTGCAAACTTTTTTTCTCAGTGGAGAGATTGTTGTAAGGGCTATGTGATGACATGATCTAGAGTTTCTTTTGGTGAAGGGTATCTTTATTGTTTCTTCATATTGGAAAATGTATGGTTCTTGCTTATTAGCTTCTCTTGTGATGATACATGTCTCTCATCGAATAGGGTCAATATTGTTAGCTGGACAATGGTAGGAATCTTGTAAATGTTTTAGAGATTCTCCCTTGGTGAATATTGTTGAATATCTTGCATACATTATTGTGAACTTGCATAGATTATGACGATACTTGCATAGATAATGGCGACGATCTTGCTATAAATCATGGTGATGGCATAGATCATGGTGATGCTATAGATCATGATGACATTATTGGCATATGTTGTGGTGATGATCTTGGTATTGATCATGGTGATTGAATAGATCATGACGATGTTATTGGCATATATTATGGTGATGATCTTGCATAGATTATAATGAACTTGATATGCTATCGTGATGATCTTGGCATAGATCATGGTGATTATCTTGGCATAGTTTATGGTGATATTAGCAAGGATTAGTGTGATTCTATTGACACAATCGAGGGTTCCTCTCTTGGAATGACCTAGGTTTTGAAGGTGATAACGATGTTAAAGGTTTGAAGAAGCAAATAAATGAATTTTATGGTGTTTGTCTTTGGTATTTGATTACACTCTCTAGAGGCATTGTTTTGGTTCTATTCAAGAAGGTTTTAATGTAGATTTGAAGACATATTTGAAGGACATATTTTAGCCTTGTTTGTGAATATTTGGAAGACATTATTTGGTCTTACACAAGGGGATTTTGTTGCATATTGGAAGACTATCTTGGAACAAGTTTCTTGTAGATTTGAAGCATGTATAGGTTGAGATTGTGACAGTCACAGTGATAGTGATATTGATAGTGATAGTAATAGTGATAGTGATTGTGATGGTGATAGCTACAGAGACAATGCTATAGGTATAGGTTGATAGATACAATGATATATGTATAGATTAACAGATACAATGATACAAGTACAGGTTGACAGATACATTGATACAAGTATAGGTTGATAAAGATAGTGATAGGAACATGGACACATACATAATGATAGAGACAAGTTAACATTCTTATTCATATCGGGGTGGTAGGACGAGACAAGGATAGGAGATTGTAGTATCCTTTAGGTTGGAGCCTGAGAAGTGTGAGTTGGAGCACAATGATACATATCAAGGTGGTATGATGGGGCAAGGATAGAATATCCTAGTCTCCTTTGGGTTGGTTCTTGAGAAGTGTCAGTTGGAGATCACTGAGAACTGGAGTTCTCTTTATAGGTTGGAGATTGTCCATCAAGAGGTTGGAGATTGTCCATTAAGAGGTTGTATCCTTCTCCTAGTTTGTGCTAGAAAGTCAAGGAGTGGGTACTTCTTTCTAACTGGTGTTGAAATCAATTGAATGTAATTTTTATATTATATAAGAAAATAATTCTGTGGTTTTTTCCCATTTGGGTTTCCACGTAAAATACAATGCGGTTTATGTGATCATTAATAGTTAATGTTTACATGGTATAATTAATGTTTGAAATGTTAAAAGGTGCTCAATAATGATTCACCCCCTCTTAGTATTAGTGATTATTCCAACAATATTTCCTCATTAAGTTGGGTGTCCCATGACTCATGTTGTTGTTGTGGTGTTGACACTTCTTTTGAGTTTTTTTTCCTCGTGTCATCATGCATTTGTATTATGCATCCCATGGTATTTTCATTAGATGCTTATGATGTTTCTACCTAATTTTTCCAATGTTATTTTAAATGTATTTGTCTTTAATTTTTCTCTGATATGCTTGGTTGAAGGTTTGACTTCCAAATTGCTTGTATATTTGGAAAATATTATCTAGAGTTCTTATTTTACCAAATGGACTTTGATCTTGGCCTCTTGAATGCTTGATAAATATATTTGGTATCTTATGTATGATATGATCACCCTAATATGTGGTATTGACATCAATTTTTTGTTTTTTTAATAGTTAGGAAAGCCCCACACATGAAGGATCTATTTATATCAAATTGTTCAAGTCTCCCTTAAAAGACACTTCTACTATGAAAATTACTTCTTTTAGATATGATTAATTAGGTAGATGGCCAAACCCCCTCATTTTCCTGAATAATTTTATCCCATTCTCTCTTGTGAGTTTGCCACCTGTTGGATTGCCTTGTGTTTGCATACCTTCATTTGTTGGAATTATTTTTATAGGGTGGTAATTATGTGATATTTTCCTCTATTTTTAGTCTACATGCTTTGAAATATTCTTCCTTATAGTTTTATGTTGTGTTTTGATACCTATTTACATTGAGCATGCATATTGATTCATATATTTAAACACAATTAAACATAAAGCAATGACACACCACATCAACACAATACACATAAATTATCTTGGAAACCCATCTACTGAGGAAAACCAACAAACTGTTGATCTTTACCACTCATGTATTAATCAACATTTACAAGTGTGATTTACTAGACAACAAATCATACTTCATATCATCTTGCTATTTGCATAACCATTGCATCTTATTTAAAGATGCAATACATACACTAGCTCATGGTACTTGAGTTAGTTACAGCCAATTACTCATTAATGGAAACCCATAATTTCCTAACCAATTTCAATTATTTTGTTTCAATTGACTTGATTGCGATCACTCGTTGAGCTTCTAGGAATTCCAATGTTCAGTTGACTTCCCATTGACCAATAATTTTCTTTGAATAAACAACTATTTTGGTCCCCTAATCAACCAAAATTCCACTATTTGCTGATTTTCGATTCCAGTCAACTTATACCAATGGATTATTGACTACAACCATCAATTTCATGCAAAGAATACAACATTCCTAAAATTCTCCCATTTCGTGTCTTCTTTGCATAAATAAGAGATTCAAAACTTCAGTTCACTTAAGTATGGTTGGCAAGCCCAATGATTCCCTAAACCAAGAAAAAATATTGGTACTCACTAACTTGGTCAACGAATCCGTAACATTCTTCTCAATGTATACCTTTTACAACAACACCTTCTACTTCTCCATCATTTCTCTGATAAAATGGTACTATACATCAATGTGCTTTGTCTTTGAAAGGTATGCTGGGTTCTTTTCTAGGAAGATTGCATTGTACTTTCACAATCCAACTTAATAGCATGTTGACCAAGCCCAACCTCTGAACACAGTCTGCAACCAAATAACCTCCTTACACAGATGAGTAGATACTATGTATCCGTCCTTAGTAGTGAATAGTGCAACAATTGATTGTCTCCTTCTCATCCAACTAACCGCTTCATCAAATAACTTGAAAAAATATCCATTGGTCAACCGTCTATGATCAAGATATCCAACCCAGTCGGAGTAAAAAAAACCTTGTAAAGTTATTTCCTAGTTGTTCTTGGGTTTCCCTTGATAGTAGATTGCATAATCTTTCGTACCATGCATGTACTTGAATACTCTCTTGACCAAAGTCTAACTCTCTTTTCTAGGTGTTGGACATGTACTTGCTAAATACTCCCATTTCATTGGAATTATCTAGTCGAGTACAGACCATAACATACATTGCACTTCCTACATCACTCACATAGGGCACATATGACATTTACTATATTTCTTCATATGTCTTAGGCCACTATTCAACATATAAATTAACTCTCACGGGAATACGGACCTTGATCGGTTTGTAGTCCTGCATGTTGAAGTGTTTCGAAATTGCCTCCACATATTTACTCTAATTTAACCAGATCCTTATAATTGCTTGGTCCCTCTTTATTTCCATTTTAAGAATGAAATATGCTACTTCAATATCCTTCATGTCGAACTTGGAGGACAACTACAGTTTTACCTCCTTAATTGGATCCATGTTATTTATTACCAACAACATGTCGTCAGCATACAAAACTACATGTACAAAGTGACTAGTAACTTTCTTTCCACATACACAGAGTGATAAACCTAACTTCTCACAATCCATAGATGTTGGATATAAATATCAAACTTATGATACCACATCCTAGATGATTATTTTATACCGTAGAGAAACTTCTTGAGCTTGTAGACTGACTCCTTTTCTCCTTCCGTTGTAAAACCTCCAGGTTGTTTTATATAATTTCTTCTTTGAGGTCACCATGAAGAAATATTATCTTTACATCCATATATTCTACCTCAAAATCAAATCCTGCATCTAAATACATTAGTACCGTAAAGGAAGTTAACATAGAAACATGAGAGAAAATCTCACTAAAGTTGTCTCCCTCAACTTGGGAATATCCTTTCACTACTAGTTGAGCCTTGTACTTCTTGACTTGTCATATTGCATTCAAATTTTTCTTGAATAACGACTTACAATCAATGGGTTTCCTTCCATTTGGTAGTACAACCAGTTCCCACATTTCATTCTTTCTCAAGGATTCCATTTCCTCTTCCATGGCCATTTTCCAGAGTTTACCCTCTATTAAGTTGATTAATTCCTTTATTGACTTGTGATCGTATTCCATGACAAACAATGCAAAAGCATAAAGAAATTTGGGTTGAATATGCCTTTTTGATTGCTTCCTTGCTCATCCAAACCTTCAGATGGATGAAGTATTCTATTCCACCTCTTTGTCGGATTCAATCGACTCGGCTGAATCCATTTTTTCATTGTTCAAACTCTTGCTTTTGTGGTTCATCTTCTCTTCTAACTTCTTCATCCCTGGACGTACCTCTAAATTCCCTGAAGATTAAATCTCTACTATAAACTTCCTTCCTTATGATTAGATTCAATAAGTTATACTCTTTTACTCCATCCTCTTACCCGATGAAGATGCATTTCGCCAATTTTTTGTCGATTTTCATTCTTTTTTCTTTTGGGATATGCATAAAGGCTTCACACCCAACAATTCTAAGATGTGTAAGAGAGGGATTTTTACCAACCCATGCCTTATATGGATTCTTGTCAACCATATACATCGACGAATACCTATTCACTAGGTAACATGTCGTGTCGATTACCTCTGCTCATAATTCTTATGCAATTCCTGCACCACTAAGCATGCTACTAGATTTCTCAATTGGTGTTTTGTTCATTCTTTCAACAAATATGTTATGTTGAGGTGTGAATAGAGTTGTTTTTTGTTGAGCTATACCTTGATCCTTTTACTAGTCTAATTTTCTACAAGAGCCTTGAACTCTTGGAACTCATCAAAGACCTCATATTTCTTCCTCAAAAAATATAACCATGTCATTATGAAGAAATAATCTATGAAAGAGATGTAATACTGTGATCCTCCTAATGAAGGCACTAAAACTGGTCGAAACACATCATTCTGTATTAACTCTAGTATTTACTTATTCCTAGTAGCATCAAATGGGAAATGTATATGACTTTGTTTACTAAATAAAATGCTCATAGAAGTCTACTTCTTTAGAAAAGATAGGGATACCTTTGACCATATATTTACTGTGCATAGAACAAAGTCCTTTTTCACCAATATGTTCCATCTGTTGATGGAACAACATGGTCAAGTCGAATAGACAAGAAGATATTCTCTCATATTTAGGATAGACTACATTAGTACATCCGTCGGTGTATATTCTCCCCAATAACTTATACAGGGTTCTAGTTCAAACTCCTCTCATCAAAACCATCACTCCCCATACCATCTTGCACATATATTTCTTAAAGAAAGACTGCACACTTGCATTCTCCATCTTACTAATCGAGATAAGGTTTCGAGTCAAACCTAGGATACACAACACTCCTAGAAATGTTCCTATGCTTTCATATTTTAATAACAGTCAAACTTTACCTTGTCCAACTATTTGGGTCGGTGAATAATCTCCCAGAAGAACATCACCACCATCGAACTTCTCATATTCACAAAACCATTCTATGCAAGGTGTCATATGATATGACGCACCAGAGTTGATCAACCAAGAGTCATGATCCAAAAGTGTACTTGTGAAATCCAAACACACACCACCTTTATATTCTTGTGAATACTTACTGTCATCTGAACAACCTTCCTTAGACCCTTTGCTTCTCTAAAATTTCATCTATTTAAAATCTCGCTTATAGTTCCTGATCTTATTGCATTTCCAACATCTTCTTATCATCGGACAAGGAGATTTAGATATAGTCTTATATCTACTCATCTATTTTGATCTTCTACCAAAGGTTTCACCTTTCTCTATATTTGTTGGTCGACCTCTTACCATTGAGGCATCATGGGTCAAACCTTCCATGTTATTTCATCTCATCTCTTAAGACAACATAGATGCAACCACATTGTTGATCTTCAATGTGGTATTATTGCTAATAGCCATGACCAGGCTATCCTAGGAGTCAAACAAACAACACAACAGATTGATACATTTTCCCTCCTTAGCAATTTTAATATCCATAGACATCAACTGACTAATCACAATCTTGAACGTGTTCATGTGTTCTATAATTGTGTTTCCCTCACTCATCTTTAGAATATATAACTTATTTTGAAGAAACAATTTGTTAACCAGATATTTCAATTTGTACAAGTTTCCCAACTTTTTCTATAGCTTCTTTGTAGTGTCCTCTTTTGAGGCATTCACTAATATAGAATCTATTAAACAAATTTGAATTGTACTCCTTGTCTTTTGATCAAAATTTTTCCAATATTCCTTTGACATTCCTGTCAGAGTCCTTCTTGGGTCGATTGCAACCCATTGTTCTTGATCCATAAGGAGACCTTCGTTTTAAGCTTTCAAAGCTCAAAATTTTTCCCATTAAACTTTTCAATTTCTATCATTGAAGTCTTAGCCATTCTAGATATGAATCAACATTTTTCGGAAACTCCCATTAGAACAAATATTCACCAAATCTAGGACCAAGACAAACACTCAGCCACAAAGGCATCCCTTTCAAGCCAAATATAGCTTTGATACCAACAAACCAATGAGCTTTACCACTCATCTATTAATCAACACTCTTGACCAACGCTTACATCTGTGATTTACTAGACATCAAATGACACTTGATCTCATCATGCTATTTGTGTAGCCATTGCATCTTATTTATAAATGTAATACATACACTAGCTCATGGTACTTGAGTTAGTTACAACCAATTGTTCATTAATGGAAACCCATAACTTCATAACCATTTTTACTTATTGTGTTATAGTCAACTTGACCGGGTAAACTTTGTTGATCACCTGTTGAGCTTCTATTCCATTGACTTCCTCTCGATTAGTCATTATCTTCGACCAAACAACTATTTCTGTCAACTAGTCTACCTGACTTCCACCATCTACTAACTTCCAACTACAGTTGAATTATACTAGTTGAATATTAATTTCAACCATCGATTTCATCCAAAAAATATAACATTCCCAACGTTTTCAAGTTTGATCCATGCCATTTTTTTACACAACTATGATAACTTGTACAATCTCTTTTATAGTTATGTTTTGTATGCTTATTTTTACTATTATATCCTACTTTGTGCTCACAAGTTCTTTCATTATGTTGTAGATTTCTACAATTATTTTTGTCCATTTGAATTTTAGTTCATTCTTATATTTATATCTATGTTTCCCTTCTCAAGTGAATTCTTTATGCATATGTTTCAGGCAATTTAATTCACATATGTTGAATATGATGCATGGATTGGCAATTGAAATTGACATAATTGCATAATAGGACGAGCCATCTCAAAAACAACATGCTTCAAATGTACGAAATTATTGAAATTTTCTATTATGTACATCTAATTAATTAATTTAGCATTCAATATTAACTTTCAATTGTTTTATTGCAGAAAAGAAAAGAAAATGAAACCCCTTCAACACATAAGACACGTCTACAAGGAAAAAGTAGTTGATAGCAAAGTTTGCGAGTAGTTGTGATTTTAATTTGCATTCATGTTTATTATCTACTTTAATTTTCATTATTCCCAACAATGTAGAGACACTTTTTACACTTTATTTTTATGTTCATAGATGGAAGTTGAAGAGGAGGAAAATAATCAAGGTAGTCAACAAAACGTTCGTCCAAATCACACAAGTTATTCAAGTGGCTCAAGCATTGACAATGGTTCCAATGAAGAATGATGATACATATATTTTGGATATTAATGAAATATATTGTATATTTTGAAATAATTGTCAATGAAAATCAAACATTTTGTGTAATGTACTGGACATAGTGTCCCAGTTGAAAGACAACAAGTTACAATGTAACAATTACATGCATACTGACATTTTGATTATTGTGGACTTTATGTTGTCCCATTTTGTATGAAAAATGTCCTTTTATGGATATATAATTTAAAATGCAGTTTTTAATTTTATTGCATTCTTTAGTATCATGAAATGTTACACCAATAATTAAATATATGGATGATTACATATTACAATAGATGTGAAAATTTATGATATACCAAATAAATACAAACATCATATCAATTCACAATAATAAAAATTCAAATGAATACTACTATAAAAGATATTTCAATTTCTGATGAAAAATGGAATAAAAATAAAATAAAAATAAAACTTCTATATTCCAATATGATGTTAGCAGCCATTATTCATCAAAAAAAATCACTAGTGCATATGATTTTATTACTCACATCGGTTCTTTTCAGAAAATGTAGCACTGGTGCATTTGCTAAAATGTCGCACTTGTGCACTAATTTATATTAGCTGCACCATTAATTTTAAAAATACAGCAATAGTCATCGTCTTAGCCAACTTTACAATGTAATTGCTACAATGTAACTATTATGTGCATATAAACATTTTAATTATTGTAGTCTTTATGTTGTCCCATTTTTTTTATGTCAAAGGGCCTCTTATTGATATACAATAAAATGACGTTTTTTATTCTATTGCATTCTCCAGTGTCGTGAAATGTTGCATCAATCATTAAATATATGGATGATTAAATATTACAACATATGCAAACATTTATGACAACAAATTAACCCAAACATCATATCCATACACAACAATAAAAATTCAAACGAATACTACTATAAAAAATATTTCAATTTTTGATAAAAAATGGAATTAAATTGAATAAAATTATATATATATATATATATATGGGCAGCTAAGACTAGGGGGGGGTATTTCGAAGAACAGTTCGTTCCAAATGCGAAGATCGTAAACAAGGCTACATTCTTTTTCTCAAGTCACTTCAAGTTCTTTAGCTTTGCAATTCTTTACAAGGGACATAATAAAGCTCCACGATATTTATTGACGAAGTAGACTATGAAACTCCCTCTCCAGGGGTACCCATATTCTATCATGAAATAAATTGTGAAATTTCTATCGAGGCACAGGATGAAAAGACCCCCTTGTGCACACCTCGCCAAAGTCTGATAAACATCGATCTCCCACGAAAAATAATAGTGACTTGAGCCTTCTCAAGCTTGAAATAATTAAAGGTCGTGCACAGAATAAAGGAGTTCATGCAAAAAAGGATGCGGCCTCGTTATCTATAGGAAGGTAAATCGGATTAAATTAAATCCCTGAATACCTCGCTCTAGTATTGGTAGGTTGATTGTGCGAGAAAATTGTCGGCGAAGAAGCGTTAAGAAGGTGGATGGATCTCAACTGGAATCTGATAATGGACGAGCTTCCATAGTTCCATATCATCTCCATAGGTTGGATACTTTTCATATTTAAATCAGAAACATAAAGAAAAAATTTGTTGAAAAGGACACAGAAATGGGGACCTTCAGGACTAATTCTTAAAAGGTGGCAAGTCAACTTTGAAGTTGATAGAGAATCACAAAATGCGCAATGAGTATGGGCCTTACTTCCTGGAATCCTGATGATGTTCTGGAAGAAATATATCCTTGGGAAAATTGGTGGGAAACTTGGAAGAAGTTTCTGTAAGTACATCGAACATAGAGAAATTGATTGTTTCTTTACCTTCGTCACCTACCCCTGAATAGGCAGAGACAGACAAAAATTTCGTAAGTCCTAAGAAAACCCCTTATGACGTGGCTCCACCACAAGAGGAGACGATGGACCCCACCTTGGGGAAGCAAAAAACATATAGCACTAGATCAAAAATAGTGGAAATTGGAGGAGAAGAAGTAGAATCAAAGTGAGGATTGGCTTGAAACCCATTTCCGAAGATAATCTAGATAGGAAATCTCAAATTTCAAAATCCAAATCTCAAGCTGAGATGGAGGTCAAAGCTAGAAAGTAGTCAACGATAAGCAGGGCCCTTAGAGCAAGGATATCCCAGTACAAGGTCCCTTGATGCTTTTTTTATCTTTCAACTCAAGGGGTTTAGGGATATCCCCCAAGATAATAGCTCTCAAAAGGATGGTCAAGAATTTAAAACCCTCAGTCATCTTATTACAGGAAACTATGATGGACGAAGAAAAATCCCAAGAAGTTATTGAACCATGGCTGAAATATTGGTCCTTTGTGCACATAAAATTTGAAGGTAACTCAAGGGTTTGTTAACAACATGGAGTCCAAATCTAAAATAAATTAAGGTCGAAAGATATGAGACAATTATAAAAATAACCTTGGAAGATAAGGTTTCTGGGAGAAACTTATATTTCTACAATATATGTGGGATGTATCATAATAGAAAAACCAAGTTGGGAATCGTTCTTCTCTTCATGTCTCTTAGAATCTAAAAGTATGGTTATGGGAGGAGACATGAACCTTTCCTTATCATGAAGGGAAGTTTGGGGGTCCTCAGCAAGAATGGACAGTTTAAGCAATTTCTTTAGATTCCTTGTCGACTCCAACAGATTGGTGGATGTTCAACCTTTAAGTTAGAACCAACGTGGAGGAACAACAGAAGTGGAGAGAATGCTATATCCAAACGCCTTGATAGATTCTTGGTCTCATAATATTTGGCCTTAGGCCCACTCACAATAAAATCCTGGGTAGAGATTGGAGGACCGTCATATCACTGCCTTATCTTTTTGACTTTGGAAAAGAATATTCCAAACCCGCTCCTCCATTTAAGTTCAACCCTTAGTTTTTCCCAAGGAAAAAAAGTTGAAAGTTCAACCCTTATTATCTCAAAGAGGACGATTATAAGAAACTGGTTGAGGATACCTAGACTCCTCTACTAGACAACTCCTCAGAGACCTTTATGAAACAAATCTTTGATAATTTAATAATAACAAAAAATGCGTCAAAGATCTAGGAAAAGGATTATAATGCAAGACAATAGGAGGAGCTAAAATAAGTGGAGGCCAATTTAAATAAAATATATAGTCTTAACAGTTCTGGAAGGTTCTCAGAAGAATAATTGAAGGCTATAAAAGAGTGTGAATTAAAGTGAGAATATTTGCTGGCAAGAGAAGAACAGTTGTGGAGACTACAAAGCAGGTCCAATTGGATTTCCGAAGGAGACAATAAGTGACCAAATTCTTTCACATGTATGCCTCACATAGAATAAATGTAAACACAATTTCAAAAATTAAGGATGCAAATGGGAATCTAGCAAGTTCGTTCAAGGAAAACGCCAAGTATGGTAAGAGTTATTTTAAAAACCTATTCTTTGAGTCGAAAGGAATCCCTAGCCAAGAGATTTTAATAGTCCTAAGACTGTTTCCTAAGCTGGTAAATGATGAAACGAATAAGGACCTAGTAGAGAAGGTTACAGAAAAGGAACAGGAAAAGATAGTATACTCAATCCAAAAAGGGAAGAACCGAGGTCCTGATGGATTTTCAATTGAATTTTATCAAGGATTTTATGAGTTAATAAAGCATGACCCGCTAATGGATGTATAGGAATATCAAATATCCAAGAAGGTTTTAGGTGCTATGAATGCTACCTTTCTATCTCTAATCCCAAAAAATAAAAATCTTCCTCCTTTGAAGACTTCGGGCCAATCTTGTGTTGTAATGTAGTATATAAAATCATTGCCAAAATTATAGCACAAAGACTGAAACCAATTTTGAGCAAAATTGTCTCCAAGGAATAGTTCAGGTTCCTTTTCAATCGTCATATCCATGATGTGGTCTCCTTATTTCAGGAGGAAATACAATCCATTAACAATAAAAAGCTTCAATCCTTTGTCCTCAAATTAGACCTGTTCAAATCTTATGACAGGGTAAGCTGGAATTTTTTGATATTGCTTTTAGTACAGATTGGTGTCACAACGAATACCATCAATTGGATATTGCGATGTATTCAATCAGCCTCCTTCGCAGTGCTTATAAATGGATTCCCATCTTGTTTCTTTAAGCCCTCTAGATTAATTAGAAAAGGGTGTCGTATTTCCCCTTTTCTTTTCCTATTGGTAGCAGATGCACTAAGCAGGCTTATTCATCAAGCTAAACTCTATGGTTCTTTTAAGGGAATTAAGGTAACTAAGACTGAAGAACTGTCTCATATACTATTCATAGATGATGTGTTGATGATAGGGGAAGTTTCTTTAGAGAACTACAGAGAAATAAAGCAAATCCTAGAATTATAAATGAAGGCTACAAGGATGCACATCAACGTGGAAAAACCAATTATTTCAGAGAACTCCCTTCCAGAATCAATAAAGAGCAGTTTAAAATCTAAAGTCCCCTTTACCCTACAACCTCTAGAAAAGGGGCTTAAATATTTAGGCTTCAACCTAAATCCCAACTCTTACTATTTTAAATATTGAAAATGGATGTTGAGGAAGGTGGAGGGACAAATAGGGGTTTGGAAAAATAGGTTTTTTTCTAGAGGGGGAAGATTGGTTCTTCTCAATGCGGTCATTCAAAGCATTCCTATTTGTTTGGTGTCTATATAATATATCCCCAAAGGGATCCTCCATAAAATATGGAGGAAGTTATTCTCATTCCCGTGGACTATATGTAAGCAAGATGAAGGAATCCCTCTTGTCAATTGGAAAATTGGGGTATAAAACATCCATTTTTTCTGTCAATCTCTGGAAGCCAAGTCTCTATGGAGGTTGATAAAAAAATCCCACTTCTTTAAGACAAAGATTCACGGTGTTAAATTATTTTCCACACTCCTCCATCTTAGATCAGATACAGAATCCAGAAATATCTTATGAAAACAATTCCATTGGTTGGAAAGCCTTCATGCTCTCTTTTCCTTTGATCGGTGATCAATTGGCATGGGAAGTTAGAAATAGTAAGATAATATGTATTGGGTAAGATCCTTGTATCGAAGTAGGGAACATATTCAAACTCTCCATTGCAACTTTAGAAAATCTCAAAAACATCCAAATAAGCAACTTAATGTTAGATTTTTAACATTAAGCTAGCATTATATTAGGATCTTTAACTGAGAGAATAACAAGCACAACAATTAAACACAAGAGACAATGAACACAATGTTTTCCTCGGGGAAACCATAAATGGAGAAAACCCCACAACTTCCTCAGAGATAGAATCAACACCAAAAGAAAAACCCAAAACAGTAAGATGATCTCCCGACAGCAGTAACCTTCTTTCTTCGTAGCCCTAGTGTCTTCTTCTTCCTCAAATATGCGCTGCAACTGAGTGTGAGTGAGTGTGTGATAAATAGAGAGGCTAGCTCTCTATTTATACTAATTCCTTACTTGAATAAAACCTACTAGGGTCGACTTCACTAGGTGAGTCTAACAACCCTAGTGCCCCGAAATTGCGGGGACTTTAACCCTTGAACAATAGGAGGGTTACCCACCTTGACTTGACATGACTTGTTTACATTATAGAAACTCCTGATAAGAACATCGGGGCATGACATGACTAAAGTACATTACAAATGCATCCCAGAATAAACATCAGGTTACAATACATAATAAATACAAGTGAATACATTCCGAAGTTACAATTACATCAACACTCCCTCTTAACTAGGAAGGTTTTCTCTCAACACAATTTATCAGCACAAGTCTTCTTCTCTGTATCATCTGGATCATCATTAAGTCCTCGTCATCTTCACCTTCAAGTCATCTTCATCTAGATCTGGATCATCATCACTGTATCTGGATCATCTCTGGACTATCATCACTGGATCCGGATCATCCCTCGATCTGGATCATCACTGTTGGATCATCACGGGTGCTATCTCATGATTATTCTCGTCATAGGAAGTTCTACAGATCCAACCCTTTTTCATGTTAGTTGTAGGCTTAGCCTCCATGTCGGTCTTCTTCTATCACTTATATCTAACCCTAAGTCAGAATGGCCCACCCAACACTTATATCTGATCATGTAGGAACCAATCCTGTAATCATATCAGAAAGGCACGCCCAACACTCACATCTGACCATGTGGGAACACATCCCACAACCCTGTTAGAAAGGCCCAGCACTCACATCTGTCAACCAATGTCGGAAAGGCTCAGCACTTACACTCGGCCATGCGTGGAACCAATCCTCCTTGCCGAAAGGCTCTGCACTTACATCTGACAACCAATGTCATAAAGGCTCAGCACTTATATTCGACCATGCAAGGAAAAGGGCTCTACACTTACATCTGACAACCAATGTTAGAAGGGCTCTGTACTCACATCTGATCATGTAGGAACCAATCCTACAGTCACATCAGAATGGCCCTCAGTCCCAGACTGAGCTTTCTTGGTAACTAACCAGGTGCCTCCATTCCAAGAATGGCATTTAGCACTTATATCTGATCATGTAGGAACCAATCCTACAGTCACATCAGAATGGTTCATCACTCACATCTTAAATGGAAGGAACCAATCCTCTCACCATGATAGAATGGCTCAGCCCTTACATCTAACCATGGAAGGAACCAATCCTCTCACCATGTCAGAATGGCTCTGGGTCTCATCATTTCCCCTTGGAGGGAACCTCGATCTAGAGAACACCAAGCTTCTCCCTGAAGTACTCAAACTTCACCCTAGCCAATGGCTTTGTCAACACATCAGCTATCTATTTGTCCGTCGCAACATACTGTAGCTTCACTGCTCCCCTCTGCACCATATCCTTGATATAGTGATACTTGATCTAGATATGCTTCGACTTGTCATGGAACACCGGGTTCTCTGACAACTTTACGCAACTCTGGTCATCACAATGTATACAAGTAGCACCCATCTTGAGATCAAATAAATTAGATAGTAGCTTCCTCAGCCATACTGCCTCACAACTAGTTGAACAAGCTGTGACATAATTTTCTTCAGTTGTACTCGGTGCCACATAAGATTGCTTCCTGCTAAACCAAGAGATCACACTTGATCCCATACTGAAGTAACACCCTAAAGTGCTCTTCCTATCGATGGCATTTCCTGCCCAATCTGAATCAACATAACCCTCCAGGTTAATCTTCTGATTCACCTCATATTTGATCCCATAATCAATTGTACCCCTCAGGTACCTTAGAATATGCTTTGTAGAAATCAAGTGAACATGTCTCATATTTGTTAAGAACTGGATCAAGGTGTTCACAACAAAGCAAATATCTGCTCTCATTTGTCAGGTACATCAAGGACCCATTCATCTGATGATACATTGTAGCATCAACCGCGTCTGATGAAGCATCACTCAATAGCTTCAGGTTTGATGCCATAGGTGTGGTCATGGCCTTGCAGTCCATCATCCCGAACCTCTTCAGGATCTCTATCGCATACTTCCCTTGTTCGAGGGAGATTCCATCCGCGTTTTGCCACACCTCCATGCCTAGAAAATAGTGCATCATACCCAAGTCCTTCATTTCGAACTCGGTAGCAAGATTTCTCTTTGTATCAGTAATCAACCCATTCATACCTGTTACAAACAAATCATCTACATACAGTAGGAGCATCACTAGGTTGCCATCTTCAACCTTGTAGTAAAGGTTGGAATATGCTTTACTTTTGGTAAATCCCAAACTAGATAGAAAGCTGTCAATTCCGTCATACCATGTCCTGGGTGCCTGTTTCAAACCGTACAGGTATTTCTTCAATCTACACACATGAGACTCCCTGTCATGTGTCTCAAAACTGAGTGGCTGCTCTACATACACTTCCTCTTACACTACACCATTCAAGAAAGTAGTCTTGACATCCATTTGGTGTATCTTCCATTTCATCATTGTAGCTAGAGCAAGTACTGATCTGATGGAAGTGTATCTGGCTACAGGTGCAAAGGTTTCTTCATAATCTATTCCTTGTTTCTGTGAGAAGCCAAGAGCCACGAATATTACTTTATATTTCTCTATGCTGCCATCTGCAGCATGCTTAATCTTGTAGATCCATTTGGAAGTTACAACCAACTTCCCTTCTGGTCTTGGAACAACATCCCAAACATCATTCTTCATGATCGATTGATATTCTTCGATCATAGCATCCTTCCATTCTTTCCATTCTACCGCTTCTTCATAATTGGAAGGTTCTTTATTGATAAAGTCACAAAGTAAATCTACACATCCGGAGCAGGATCTGGTTCTCTTTCTTTCTCTGTGATTCTCTTCTAGATCCCCATATCTTTCCGCACCTTGGATAGCTTCTCGTACCCAAGCAGGTTTCCTCTTGTGAGGATTCTTCTCCTGAGGTGGATCTACAGGTTCTTGAGGTTCTTCAAATTCTCGATCTTCTTCTTGAGTTTCTTCGTTCATGGTTGTATCGTGAATTCTTGGTGCTTTTGCTTCTTCAGGTTCTTCAGTAGGTCTCTTTCTGGATTTGTTGTAAACTGTGTCTTCATCAAATGTTACATACTTGCTGATGTCGATCTTCTTGAATCTTGGGAAGTATATTCTGTAAGCCTTCAAGCTTTCAGAGTATCCCACAAATATACCCTTCTTTCCTGAAGGATCTAATTTTGTTCTCTTCTCTTTTGGAATGTGTATGTACACTGGACAACCAAATATTATGAGATGGTTGACTTCTGGTTTCTTGCTGGAAAATACTTCTTCGAGTGTCTTGTTCTCGAGTACTCTATGTGGAGTATGGTTCTGTACATACACCGTTGTTCTGGTAGCCTCTGCCCATAGATGCATGGGAAGATCTTAAGCATGAAGCATTGCTCTTGCAACTTCCATGATAGTTCTATTCCTCCTTTCTGTAACCCCATTTTGTTGTGGATTATATGGAGTGGATAACTCCCTCTTGCATAAGTCTTTGAATTCATTTGATGTGAATTCTCCACCATTATCTGATCGAAAGGTCCTGATCTTCTTTTCTGCGTGGTTCTCAATCAAGGCTTTGAATTCCTTGAACTTGCTGAAAACTTCATCTTTGTTCTTCATGAAGTAAATCCATGTCTTTCTAGAATAATCATCAATAAAAGAAACATAGTATACATACCCGCTTAGTGAACTTGATGACATTGGTCCACATACATCGGAGTGGATGATTTCCAAGATTCCTTTTGCCTTACTCTCGCTACTTGGAAATGTCTTCTTTGTATTCTTTCCTTTCGCACATCCTTTGCAGACCCCTTAATGTTTTGCTTGAATTTATGGAATACCTTCAACAAATTTGCTTGCAAGTGGTAGTGCTCTGTAATGCACATGTGCAAGCCTTCTATGCCAAATTTCATTTGGCTCTACTGTGTCATGGACCAAAGCTTGTTCTAGATGGCCCTTCAATTTGTATAATCCTCCTTCTTGTTCTCCAATTACTATTGCATCATCAATAGTCTTTCCTCTTGACCACATGAGGAATTGGCCATCTACAAATGTAACCCTCATGCCTTTTTCATCCAATGCTGATATGGAAAGAAGATTCTTCTTTAGTCCTGGTACAAACAAGACATCCTTCATTTTCATAGACTTTCCAGAGTCTAGCTTGTAGGAGGATTCACCACTACCTTTTATGGGATATTGGTAGTCATCTCCAAGTTTCACCTTATGGGGTGAATTATGTTCGGATAGTTTCTCAAAATATTCCTTGAAACCTGTCATGCGTTTGGAAGCCCCACTGTCAATAAGCCAATCTTTGCTTCCATGAGTGACAGTTCTCGTCAGAGCAGAGATCAGAACATATTCTTCTTCACTTGAAGAGTCTTCACTTTCTTGTTTTACTTTCTTCCTGAGAGGATCATAATCTTCAGCAGTGTGAGAATGATGTCTTCTTTTGGAGTTCTTCTTCTTCTTGGATCCATTCTTATTATTGGGACAATTTCTAGCAAAGTTTCATATTTGATCGCATGTATAATATCTGAGTTTGGATGGATCCCTTCTTACAAGATTATTTTTTTGATGAGAATGATTACCTTGGTGATGATGGTTTTCCCTTCTTCCTTTCTTGGAGTGTACTGTGAGAGCTTGATCTTCACTTCCCATCTTTTCTACTCGAGCTGTTATTCGAGCTTCTTCTTGTAAACATTCTTCCCACAGTCTACTGAACTTGACTAACTTCTTCCTAGCACAGATTCCTTGGATGAAAGAATCCCATGACCTAGGGAGACCATTCAAGATTGTCATCACAATTTCTGCATTCTCCACTTCTTCATCTACTACTTCAAGTTGTTCTTTGATATGGGAGACCCTTGTGAAGTATGACTGGATGGTCTCCTCATTCTGGATCTTTACATTCTTCAACTAGTTCCTTAGAGTCATTTTTCGGTTTATGTTCTTCCCTTCAAACAGTTTGGTTAGGGAATCAAACATAGCTTTAGGTGTCTTTAGGGAGGACACATGTGGTATGAGGTGATCCTTAATTGAATCAGCAATGATCCTCTTTTCATAACCAACTTCTTCTTATGTAAGGCCTTAGCCTCATCTCCCTCTAGAACTGGAACCTCCTCATGGATGTAGGAGTCCAACTCATTTTCTTCCAGGACCAGGGAGATCCTATACTTCCAGGCTCAGAAGTTATCAGCTCCCTCAAGCTTTTCATCAAGATTGGTATGATGAGACATATTAACTGAGAACCTCAAATGGAAATACAAAATATTTAGATCTTACCAGGTCAAGATGTCGGATCTGGATTTGGAGCTGAAATTATGCAGTGCTGGTTCAGGAGCATATTAGGGTTTTGATTTTCCAGAGTTCTATCCAACCAAATGATTTGATATTGATCTCTAAACTTCGATTTTGGGGAGGATATCAATCTAGTCTTGGGGTCATTGAAAAATTCCACTTCTGTGAAAATCCCTAATTTTCGACAGTAGTGTCAGGTCCAAAACTGAAAAACCTCATAATTGGATTCTGCTTCAACAAAAATATGTGCCCTAGGGAGGAAAGTTATTCCAACCTTCTTTTGCTGAAAATATGTGGAGAGAGATCCATAAAGTAGGAAGCCCTATTTCCCGCAGCTGCACAGTGTCTTCTTCTCAGGTTAGCTCTGATACCTTGTTAGATTTTTAACATTAAGCTAGCATTATATTAGGATTTTTAATTGAGAGAATAACAAGCACAACAATCAAACACAAGAGACAATGAACACAATGTTTTTCCTCAGGTAAACCATAAATGTATAAAACCCTGCAACTTCCTCAGAGATAGAATCAGCACCAAAAGTAAAACCCAAAATAGTAAGATGATCTCCCGACAATAGTAACCTTATTTCTTCCTAGCCCTAGTGTCTTCTTCTTCCTCAACTATGCGCTACAACTGAGTGTGAGTGAGTGTGTGATAAATAGAGAGGCTAGCTCTCTATTTATACTAATTCCTGACTTAACTAAACGCTACTAGGGCCGACTTCACTAGGTGAGTCTAACAACCCTAGTGCCCCGAAACTGTGAGGACTTTAACCCTTGAACAATAGGAGGGTTACCCACCTTGACTTGACATGACTTGTTTACATTATAGAAACTCCCAATAGGAACATCATGGCATGACATGACTCAAGTACATTAGAAATACATCCCAGAATAAACATCTGGTTACAATACATAAGAAATACAAGTGAATACATTCCAAAGTTACAATTACATCAACACTTAAATGATGCCAAATCCCAGACTTTTCCTAAAGAAGGGAAAACAATATGGAACAACGTTGGAGAACTAATACTGGAAGGTGATACAGTATTAGAATGGGCATCATTCACTTCCCTATTAGAATCATGCTACATTTGCTTAGAGGAAGATGATGAGGATAGATTGGTCTAGTAAAAAAACACAGCCACATGGGATTTTACTGTGAAGCTTGGGTATACCACGATGTAAAAATAATCCTTCAATATTGACAAAGAGTGGTGGTGGAGTGTTCTATTGAAGGAAACATGATCATTAAAATAAAATACCACCTTATGCATTTCCCTCGAAAATAATTTATTAACTTGGGAAAACCTCTTGAAAAGAGGATGGCAAGGCCCGAGTTGTTGCATCTTATGCCATTCAGATGAGGAAAAAATCTCTCGCATTTTTTTTATGTCACTATGTAGTGCCGGTATGGAAGGTTGCCTCCAATGAACTAAAATATCAAGGTTCACATGAAGGTTCATCTCTGGAACATAAAATTTATGCATGACGAACAGATAGATCGACACATCACTACAATGTCTTCCCTTCCTCATTCATTTATGGAATTTGGTGGGATCGCAACACATCTATTTTCCAAAACCATCTCAATCATGAAGATTTAACGAATGGCCTTATTGTGCAGTGGACAAAGGAAACAAAAAAGCTAAGGAAAAAAAAAAGCCTCGGATATTGGCTCCCCCAACCATTAACAAAGCTTCTCCATGGGATTTTTTTGATGGCGCAAGCCAAGGATATCCCTCTTTGGGAGGATATGGAGGAGTATTATATCTTGCTGAGAATCACAAATTTCTAATAAAATATGTGTCGGGGCATTGTTCAAACAATAAAGTAGAGCTTGTTTCTTTGCATTCAGTTTTGAAATTGGAAATTATAAGGAATGTAAAGTGTCTTCATCTATTTGGAGTCTCAAATTAAGATGGTCGTTGACTGGGTCAAAAACAAAATTCAGATCAAAGCGCCACACCTTCAGTAGCTCCTTCATGCAATTAGAAGGTTCATTGATACATTCCCTATTTTCTCTATAACTCATGTATATAGGGAACATACATAAGCTGATCTATTATAAAAAATGCATTACTCCTGGTCCCAGGGAAAACAAATATTGGAGAATTTCTAGATGGCATGCATATGTAAATCAAAAAAGGATTTTGTGAAAAGTATATGAAGTCATGATGATATGCAATATCTTTCTAAAA
>LPNX010282553.1:440137-469282 GCA_001517045.1 Pseudotsuga menziesii
CATTTCCACTTTACCACTTGCTCTTACCCCCATGGGATATATATATATTCCAATGTGATGTCGACATCCATCATACACCAAACAAAAAAAATCATCGGTGCATTTGATCTTATTAATCGCATCAATTTTTTTCAGACAATATAGCACTAATGTGTTTGTTAGAATGCTACACCAATGCACTACTTTATATTAACCACAACATTAATTTTAAAAATATAGCAATAATCATTGCCCTAGTCAACTTTACCGATGAATTTTCCTCTAGTTATCATGTTAGTGCTTTTTAAAAATTCATAAGCACCGATGCTTTTGAATAGTTCATAGTGATCTATGTGACTTGTAATTTAAAGCATTGAAGCGTATATTTATATAAGGCACCAATATGTTTTAATAGTTTGTAAGCATCGATGCTACAATTATTATAAATCATCAGTGCGTATATTTTTATAAAGCACTACTTTTGGTTATAATTTTGGGACGCATTGGTGCTATTTGTATTTTCAAGCACTAATGCAAAAATCTGTATGTGCACCAGTGCATGTACTGGTTTGAAATGCGCCAATGCATTTTACCTGTGTTAGCACTAGTGCATTTTATTCAATAAACCACATCGAAAATAATATCTCCACAAAATCTTCCAGCCATCTACTTTTTATAAGTTTATTACATTTTGATAAAATTCTCCAGTAAAACATCTAGTACCATTTGTGGAGGTTGTAGCAAAGGTTTTTTATAATATTTTTTACCAATATTGTAACACTAAAATCCTCTTCTATAACCTCCACTATAGGGCCTTTTACTTGTAGGCGATGCACTGTATTTCTCTCTGACTTAACCAACAATCCAGCTATTAGGACATACCATTAGCATATTTTATTTGAAACAACCAGGATAAAGTATGCTTCTATCGTTCATCATTTTTGAATCATTTCTTGTCACTATTCCATTCCTCCATTTCCCACGCATTCTAAAGAATGAATTTAATAATGGCATAAAATTTTGAACTTGTTGATATATTCATGAAATCAAACTGACATATTGTACGTATGAGATCAAATCAACATTATGAAGTTAGTATAAATAGTTACTCTATAGAAATTTGAAAAAAGATAAGAAACTTACTCTTTATCATGTTCCTTCTTCCATTTGTTTTGAGTATCTCCCCTTCCCTTTTGGTATCATTCATTTGGTCGTCTTAAATCATTGTTCCTAGTGTGCCATTTATTTGTTTGATGTACTCATTGAAATAATATAACGACTCATATGCTATGTAACCTTCTGCCATAAACCCTTTGTCGAATGAAAATCCCTTTATTTTTTTCATGTATTTCTCTAAGGAGAACATCCAACTACATGAGACCACCCTGGCTAATTCAAACTTATCAACCAAGTGGATTAGTCCTTCCTTCCCAAACATACAAACAATATCAATTGTCTCTTGATGCCACTGTGGAATGCTAGTCATATGAGCCTCCTTTGATGTAATCCAATGTACAAATGTAGATAGTTTAGATATGGCATGTTGTATGTCTCGGGGGAAGTCATGGTTTACAAACATGTGCACGAGAAAATGATAATGACACTACAAAATTAAATGTGTTTTAACTTGTGGAAGGAAAAACAAAACATTGTTTTGACATACATAAGTCTATTAGAAGGTTTAGAAGGTAATGTAATTTACCTTGAAAAATGTTCTTCTATAGTGAAGCAATGTTGTAGAGTAGACCCATATAAAGAAGAACCTTCACACCCAAAAAAAAATATTTTTTCTAGAAAAATATCATCTTTCTTCAAAATGCATGGGACATCACCTTTTTTAAAAGTCCAAGAGGGACTAGCCTCTCCTATACTTTCTTGTCTTAGAGAATTTTTTCTTTTTTGTATTTGAAGAAATAATATCTCTCTAGACAATCAATGAGTCATTTTTTTTTATGATATGTGACTCCATAAAGAAGGTGAAACATTTTTAAATATATGCATGGGGTCTAGTAAGTGGGAAATATTAAGATTCTCCCAATATGGGGGTTCATAAAATAAATATTTCATTTTGATCCCAATGGGAATTTTCTCAACATAGGTGCCGAATAATTTAGGATCATCAAATATAAGATACCCTTTTGAATAAAACATGTATGTAATATCCTTTTCCTTATATTTATCATTTACCATAATCTAGTCAACCAGTCTCATTATTTCAGGTCTTTGGGATTTCTTTGCTTTATCATTAAAAGCGGATGTTGTTCTTTTATAAGGGTGGCTTTATAGGATGAATACCCTGGAGCAGTTGTACACTAGATTTAGTATGTGGTCGGAGCACATAACTTTTATAAAATGTCCACAAAATTTACATCCATGATACCATTTTGTTACAAGACTTACAATGTATTGTATACATAGCATGTTAGCATTGAAGGTCAATATAGTAGCCCCGAATTAACTATGCCAAAAATAATTGTTACGAATATAAACAAATCATCAACATGTTTTCTAGAGAAAACTACTAATCTAAGATAACCATGTGTTGTGTATGCACATATTCCATACAATGTAAACATCCCCATAATCCTCTTTGTTGGGATGGGTCTTGATACATCGTATAAATGTATCCATTCCCATAATTGCTTCAATTCATCGATCGATTGTTGTAGGTAAACATTCATGTTCTTCACTTGTATTCTACCTGGGACTATAAGATCCAACTTAAGATGTTCATTATTAATGAAAACCATAGGGGGGTATTATTTTTTATCACTACTACATGCCAAATAGAATAATGGTGTTTTGGAGGGAATACAAGTTAATACTATCCATAGTTGTGCTTAATTGAAGGCTCTGTTTCATCCTTGAATTTATTAGGTCATGTATACTCTATATGTGTTATGGGTATTGAATATATTAGGATTCATGTAAATATTGACTCAATTCTATGTGAGGCATGCCATCCCTGCAACACAACTAATTCTTTGCAACGAAAAATAATTTAAACCCTTGGGATTATAGGCATGTGCCTCAATATCTTATGAGGAGGACCATGTGCTTTACCCTTGTTTTATGGTTTATGGTACCTACCCTACCCACATTTTGGACATATCTCTTTGTATGCATATTCACATCTATATCAAATACAATAATTTAGGAACACATGATATGATATATACTCAACACCCAACATTTTCAACATTTACTTTTCCTCTTCACCGTTGCTAAGAAAGACATTGCCACTTTGAAGTACCTTATATTTGAATAACATATAGTTAATGGGAAATAGAAATGTACAACGTCATCGACCATTTAAAAATTGATCATTTTCAATGTTGATTGTGTGACAAGATTCCTCAATATATAGTGGACTTGATGGTCAGATACCTTAAAAGTATTGAGAAACACATGTATGTCATGCCATACATTTCTTTCAAGTTGTATAGTAACATCGTTATTTCTATATGGGTAGAATTTGATTGAATAGTTCCAAAGAGGGGTGGTGGAAGCATACTTCAGTATTTCAAAGAAGGTATCAGTGATATGAACATCATCCCCTATCTCATCTTCTTGAAATTCATATATCGACATTTCCTCCATGGAACCCATATCCTGTAAAAAGTCATCTATACCAAACTTGTATTTCATTGGCTTCATTGCCAACATGTGAAGAACTGGTGTTATTGTAGATATTCCTATTTGGTGAATCATGACTTAGTGGGAACTGAATAGGTGATTGATTCAACCATGCTTGGTATGTTTCCTCTTCGAGTTGTGGTCTTTTTGCATCCTTCTCTTGATTTTATATTATAGGGGGTGCAAAAAAAGATAGTAGGCATGTTGCTCATCATTAAAATCTTAATTTCAAAAATATTGAACATTACATTGATGATAATTAGTAACATAATGCATACAATTTTTTTAAACATAATACCAAACACAAGCATTTATAAAACAAAAGTTCAAATTGAATAATACATTTACATTAATTCCATTGAAAAAAAATTACAATTAATCAATGAATTTTGTCTTATGCCCTAATGGGACGTCTAAAGGTAGTCCCAATGCAAGGTGTCTTTGACACACATTTGGTGGCTTATGGAATTGTTAGTTTATTAACAAATTGTCACCAAGAGACAAACTACATATTGCATGCACAATAGCAAATCTAGACGCTTTCATTTTAATAAATAACTCCTGATCATTGGAGTGTTACTTAAATGGACAACTTGCAAAAAAATAAAGAGCACCTAGAACTATTTATGAACCTTGAAATGTTCCCATGAGTGCATGGATGACCATCAATATATAATAGTTTCTTCCTATTAAATTTTCCAGAAGCATAACCATTAATGCACATACTATACATGAAAATGCTTGTTTGTATTTAACAATACTCAAGTAATCATATTCAGATACTAAAGAGGAGTATACAATGACATAAGTGCTATTAACTATTTGGGAGGAATGAGTACATGTGAAAGGATAAAAAGCCCAATCTTGTTGCATCTATTTTAGACTTGACAATCATACAATTGTCACCACAAAATGTGAATTCGATTCCAGCATTGGGAATAGGTAGAGAAGATGGCCAATCACCATACAAAGAATGGTTGTAACAAGTTTGGTATTTACTTTGCAAATGCATAGGAACAAAGAAGTCATCGATACCCTCCAACAATTGAACTGGCCTTGGTGTGTACTTGGACATTTTTTCTCCTAGATCATACAATTTTTGGATGTCCTAGTAAATATGTTTTTGGGTGATATTGATATCATACTTTGGATCACTAGAAATCTTAGTTGACTCAACAGTGGTAGAGGGGTTGGTCAATTTGTTTTAGCTTCCAATTTTTCAAAAAATGAGCATAAGGGAGTGTTCCTATGTGTATTTTATGTTGACGAAATTTTCATTGATGCCAACATGGACTTGAGGTGGCACCACAAGTTGTCATTGATGCCACCAAGTCCCACTTACAGTGCCTTTGATCCCTTACAAAGTGGGTTTGTTCCTTGAAGCACCTTGTACCTATTTAACAAGGTCCCTATACCCATAAGGCCAGATATTTAAGCCACCACCTTGTTGAAGATGTTGAAAACCCTGTTAATGGTGTTGAAGACCCTGGAGATGGTCCCGAAGCCTTTGTATATGATGGAGAAGCATTAATGGCCCCTTATGTGGTCATTCATGCTCTAATGGTGTCATGGTACCCAAGGAGAAGTCCTAGCAACCCCATAGGTGATGTCATGATGGATCTTGACCCTTCAAGTCCCCATGTGTGGTTATGGTGATTGAAGAAGCTCGTGAACTCTCCTACTTGATGAAGAATTCCTTGGAACAACAATTAGTGATGCGATTACCTTGGAACCCTTGTTGAGGCCATGGAACTCTTGTATGTTGAAGATGACCTTGTATGGTCTTTGACATGTTATGGAATCCATGAACATGCCCTTGCTTGTTGAAGACGAACTTGAAGAATCCCACCTTGAAGATGAGGAAACATTGATTATTTGAAGTCCTTGGCCATACTCTTTCATATGGGAT
This sequence comes from Pseudotsuga menziesii, assembly GCA_001517045.1. NCBI lineage: Eukaryota > Viridiplantae > Streptophyta > Pinopsida > Pinales > Pinaceae > Pseudotsuga > Pseudotsuga menziesii. The sequence goes on from LPNX010282553.1 coordinate 445,662, forward strand.
GATGTCATCTTGATGAGGTGGAGGACACTCTTGCTCATAATGAACTTGATGGCATACAACTAACCCTAATGATGACTATTTTGTGGTGACCTTGATGAATGAAGAAGTGTGGGGTAGAAACAAATAAAAATACATGCAACAAACCCTAAGACCTTTACTTATGGTAAGGAGTGGTTGTGTGACACAACAAATTACATGTATTTTTTTTAATGGTAAGGGTTGACCCTTGTGTAAGGAAAATTCAAATTAAAAAATAAAAATAAAAACATAAATAGAAATTCAAATTAAAAAACATACTTACCTTTCTCACCCTAGAAGTCGGCCTCAACTTGAGGAAGTGGACAACTTTAAGTGTATATAAACGTATAGCCTTCAAACAAATGACAACCAACGAATCGAGAGTGAAGTGTGCTCGTGGACTAAGGTAAAGAATTCGTTGGTAGCAACAGTAAGGATCATTGGTCGCAGCAACAATATTTTATTTTGGGGGAATAAAAAGCAACAAAGGAGAGGAGCCGAACCTTCCACAAAAGCACTTCCTTACCTCTTGAACATAGCTGAGATTTTTGCAAACTGGGGCTGCTCCTGGATCCAAGGTTACATCATAATGAAGTTTATTTTTTGTTGGGTTTTAACCTTTTTATTTTCTTGTTGTTTGTGGCAGTCCAGTTTTGGACTTAGAGCTTTTTATCAACAGGCAGAGTTCGTGACAAGTAAGTGTAGGTGAAGGAGCTCACATGACTGAGGGAGATTGCAATGGCCGAGGTAGATTTTGATTGAGATATATGAGGATGTTGATACATGAGCAGTAGGGTTTCCATAGACCCAAATTTGAGGAAGTCTGGATAGTGTTGAATTCTTACTGAAGGTCACCTACACAGTCAAGCCAAGTGAGTGGTGAAATATACAGTTATGTGTACAATATATATAGTGAAGTTTAGTATGTGATGATGTATGATGAAATTGAGGTCATAGTGCATGAAGTTTTAAAGAGCTATGATATGTAGTGCTTGAATGCATTCTTCAATGGGCATCCATACAGTTATAGTGAGGGTAGTATGACAGTGTTTGGAGGGCTCCTCATAAGCATTTAATCAGTCTGAAATATCCCTTGAAATTGACAATGATATACATACAATGAAGGTACAATATACAATGTCTTAATGATGAAAATGCAAGTTTTAAGGTTGATATATAATCCATTTCTGGTATGTATAACAATTTGATTTGATGAAGGTATGTTATACAGTGAAGTGTGTTGATATGAGATGGTGATAATGCATACTAGTACAAAATGATAAGATGGTATAGACCTTATGATGATGATGTTGCATACCTTGGTGATGTCGATACACAATGAACAGTGATGTGTGAGGATGGATACTACACACTATGATGATATGCTAAGATGTGTGAGAAGTGATGAATCATATATTGTCTGTATATAGTAGCATATTTGTATGTACAATGATATGAAGTTCCTTATACACTATGATGCATACTCTATACTATGCATACCCTATGTTGACAATACTACTTGAGGATGAAAATTATTGCACCCTATGATCATACCCTATGGTGTTCCAGACCTTGATGGTGATCTTGATACCTTGATTAGACCTTTATGTTTGACATACCTTGTTGATGATGATGATGATCTCAGCTAAGACATGAAAAGTTGATGGCAGCAGCTGACCAGCAATAGTCATGAGCATAGAATGACCAGTAGAGATTGATGAGTAGTGTTGACCAACAGAGTGATGAGTAGAGATGGTTGAGCAACATATTGATGACAATAATTGATTGGCATCAATATTGCAAGTGGAATCGTATACTTAAGGATTGAACTTCTCAAACCTTTCTTAGTTGGAGATAAGAAAACTAGGTTGGGTCATGTTGCAAGAGTTGGTTTTCTTTTCATTAGTTGGTGCTAATTGTAATCGAGAAGATTGTAGTCTTCCATGTACAATAAATCAATATCAAAATTACATATATTCCTTTGTCTCTTTTGATGTGATGTTGTGCTTATGATTCATAATGAATTTTACTATGCAGTTCATGACATAATGATTGATATACTCTGATTGATTAAAAGAAGGTAAAAAAATTATAATTTCTCTCACACCGATTCACCACCCCTCTCAATGTGGCCATTGTGTACAACAATTGGTGTCAAACCAGGCCTTCGTCACAAGCCTAGCAAGCTTGAAAAATAAGAGTCATCAAGCAATGATGTGCATGTACTTGATGTTACATACGATTTCAGTTGGAGAAGCAAAATGAAGACATATCTGAAGAAGTTTGGAATTTGGGAGATTGTGATAAATCCACCCACTCCATCAAATAATAAGGGCAATTCAGTTGTATAGAAGGAAGCAAAGAAGGAAAATGCTACAACCTTGAAGTTCTTGATGGATGGAATTCCCAGCTCAGTGAAAGAAAGTGTAGGGGAGTACACTTCAACCAAATACCTATGGTTCAAGTTGGAAAGTGAGTATCAAAAGGCAAGACCAGAACTAAAAAAGAAAGATCATGAATCAGAAGACAAGCCCCTGGAAGATGTCAATCAAGAAGAAGAAAAGAAAGAAGAGGACTCCAGTAAAGGTATAGACTCTTGTTATTGTAATGATAGCTTGTGTGATGAAATTGAGAAGCTTCTTGCGGATGATGATGAAGGGATATCAAAGGTTGAACATGAGATATATCTCACTTTGTTGAATATTGATCTCAGAGCCAATTGTTTCATGAAAACAGTAAATTTGAACCATAGTGACTTCATGAAGTTCAAAAAGAAAATCTTGGACTCCTTGAATGAGTATCAACAGAATACCATGACAATGAAAGTGTTGTTTGTGAAGCTCAAACACGAGGAAAAAGAGTTGTGGAATTGAATGAAAGACAAGGATGCTGAAGTTGAACAACTAAAGACTAAATTAATCAGTCAAAAGGAAGAACAAGAAGATCATGTTGAAAATCTTAAAGAAACTAGGGAGGTTAATCATGATCTGAAGACTTGAATAAATGAAGCCAAGAGGATAGAAGAAATCTTGAAGAATCAGTTGGAAGAAAAGGAGAAAACAATCCAAAGGTTGGAAATGGGGGTAGTTGGTCTCAGGAAGAAAGGTGAGAAGAATGATGCCTTTTTCAACTTCAAGGACAATTCAGTTTTCCTAGATAAGATCTTGGATTGCCAAATATCTCCATGTGACAAGATTGGTCTTGGTTACAAGAAGGAGAAAGAAAAATCTGAAATGAGACTTGGTCTCCTAAGACTCCAAAAATATATCCATCAACGTCCAAAGATGCTCCTCATGCACCTGTACAGGACAAAAAGGAATTTGGAAGTTCAAAAATGCAATAAGGAGTTAGGTTTATTCCTCAAAGAAAACTGAGAAGAGGAACAAGTCCAAGATGGAACCAAATTCCAAGGTATGAAAATGGATTTGATGGTTATTGTTATTTTTGTTCTAACTTTAGTCATAAAGCTATGGATTTTAGACTCTACAGAAGAAGAATTGTTAGAATCCCCAAGGACAAAGTTAGATGTTGGAAATCTAACCAAGTTGGACATATTGCTTCCACCTGTCACACATTGAGATGCTATCGATGTAGTATGTTTGGTCACAAATCCCAAGAATGTGCAAGTCAAAGAAGTTAACCAAGGAGGAGTCCTTCATACACATCAGTAAGAAGAAACAATGAACCTTGGAAGAAGACCAATGCAGGAAGATTTGAAGATCAGAATACAGAGGCCTACAGTCAGGGACACTTTCAGGAATGGAGACACGAAGTTGATTAAATAAGTGTTGTAAGTTCCAATAACTCAGTCAGGTGTTGGATGTACAACCATGTTGGTCACAATGCTGCATATTTTCATGCAATGAGGTGTTATAGTTACAGTGGCCTTAGGAACAAATATCAATATTGTCGGAGTACACGAAAATAAACCATGAGAATTTTATCATACAAATCACCAAGGAAATCCAGTACATATGAAGGAACAAATGCGGAAAAGACAAATGCCAAAAAGCAAGTATGGATGAAGAAGACCGAGCAATTGCAGATAACAGAGGTTGATCAGAGCAAGGAGGATGGTTTCCATATGGAAATCCAATTTTGGGGTCTCTCAAATACCTTAGCACACCTTGAGTTCAAAGAAGAAAGGATGACTACTCCAGGTTTACAGACAGGTCCTAGTATCGTGCATATTGACAGGAGGAGCGATGATCAGTGATCAATGATTTCAGATGCATAAATGTGGACAACCTTTTCCATTGATTCCAAAGGGGGAGAGATGAAGACAAAAGGGTAGCATGATTTGTTATCATCAATGACAAAGGGGGAGATTGTTGATGAAATTGTCATTGATGCCAACAAGGACTTGCAGTGGCCCGACAGGTTGTCATTGATACCACTAAGTCCCACTTGCAGTGCATTGGACCCCTTACAAAGTGGGTTTGTGTATTTAAGCACCTTGTACCCAATTGAAAAGGTCCATGTACCCACAAAGCTAGATCTTGAAGCCACCACCTTGTTGAAGATGTTGAAGACCATGCTGATGGTGTTGAAGACCCTAGAGATGGTCTTGAATCCTTTATGGATGATGGAGAATCCATAGATGGGTTGGAGAAGCATTAATGACCCGTTATGTGGTCATTCATGCTCTAATGAATTCATGGTACCCCAAGAGAAGTCCTAGCAACCCTACAGGTGATGTCATGATGGATATTGACCCTTGGAGGTCCCCTTGTATGGTTAAGGTGGTTGAAGAATCCCATGAAGTCTCATGCTGGATGAAGAATCCCTTGAAGAATTATTTGGACCCACACTTAGTGGTGTGATGACCTTGGAACCCTTGTTGAGGTCATGGAACTCTTGTATGTTGAATATTAACTTGTATCGTCTTTCAAATGTTATGGAACACATGAACATGCCCTTACTTGCTGAAGAAACACTTGAAGAATCCCACCTTGAATATGAGGAAGTGCTGATGATATGGAGTCCTTGGTCATACTCTTGCATACAGGATGATGATATCTTCATGATGTGGAGGACACTCTTGCTCATAATAAACTTGATGGCATACAACTAACCCTAATGATGACTATTTTGTGGTGACCTTGATGAATGAAGAAGTTTGGAGTAACAACAAATAAGAATACATGCAAAAAACCCTAAGACCATTTCTTATGGTAAGGAGTGGTTGTGTGACACAACAAATTACATGTATTTTTTTAATGGTAAGGGTTGACACTTGTGTAAGGCAAATTCAAATTAAAAAAATACAAAGTACATAAATACAAATTCAAATTAAAAAACATACTTACCTTGCTCACCCTAGAAGTTGGCCTCAACTTGAGGAAGTGGACAACATTAAGTGTATATAAACACATCACCTTTAAACAAATGACAACCAACAAATGGAGAGTGAAGTGTGCTTGTGGAATGAGGTAAAGAATTTGTTGGTAGCAACAGTAAGTATCAGTGGTAATAGCACTAAGATTTTATTTTTTGGGGGGAATAAAAAACAGTAAAGAAGAGGAGTCAAAACTTCCACAGAAGCACTTCCTTACCTCTTGAACAGTCCCGAAATTTTTGCAGACTGAGGATGTTGCTAGATCGAAGGTTACATCATAATGAAGTTTAATTTTTGGGGGGTTTTAACCTTTTTTATTTTCTTGTTGTTTGTGATAGTCCATTTTTGTACTTAGAGCTTTTTATCATCCTTAATATCTTGTGACAAGGAAATGTAGGTGAAGGAGCTCACGTGAATGAGGGAGATCACGTTGGTCGAGGTAGATTTTAACTGAGAGATCCAAGGATGTTGATACATGAGCAATAGGGTTTCCATAGACCCAAATTTGAGGAAGCATGAAGAATCTTGAATTCTTGTTGAAGGTCACCTACACAGTCAAGCCAAGTGAGTGGTGAAATATACAGTGATGTGCACAATATATATACCGTAAAGTTCAGTAATGTGATGATGTATGATGAAATTGAGGTCATAGTGCATGAAGCTTGGAATATATATGATATACATTGCTTGAATGCATTCTCTGATGGGCATCCATTCAGTTATAGTGAGGGAAGTATGACAGTGTTTGTGGGGCTCTCCATAAGCATTTACTCAGTCTCAAATATCCCTTGAAATTGACAGTGATATACATAAAGTGAAGGTACAATATACAATGTTTTGATGATGAACATGCAAGTTTTAATGAAGATATATAATCCATTTCTGGTATGTATAGCAGTTTGATTTGATGAAGGTATGTTAGACAGTGAAGTGTGTTGATATGAGATGGTGAAGATGTATACACTAAGTTTATATGCATACTAGTACATAGTGATAAGATTATATAGACCTTATGATGATGATGTCACATATGTTGGTGATGTCAATACACAATGAACAATGATGTGTGAGGATGCATACTCCACACTATGATGATATGTTGAGATGTGTGAGCAGTGATGAATCATATAATGTATGTATACATTAGAATCTTTGTATGTACATTGATATGAAGTGTCTCTATACTATGCATACCCTATGTTGACAATACTACTTGATGATGATGATGATGATAGTACCCTATGATCATACCCTATAATGATCCATCCTTGATGGTGATCTTGGTACCTTAATCAGACCTTGATGTTTGACAGACCTTGTTGATGATGATGATGATCTCAGCCAAGACATGACAAGTTGATGGCATCAGCTGACCAACAACAGTGATGAGTAGAGAATGACCAGTAGAGATTGATGATCAGTGTTGGCCAGCAGAGTGATGGGCAGAGATGGTTGAGCAGCAAATTGATGACAATGAGAGATTGGCATCAAGCTTGCAAGTGGAATCTTACACTGGAGTATTGGACTTCTCAAACCTTTCTTAGTTGGAGATAAGAAAACCAGGTTGGGTCTTGTTACAAGAGTTGGTGCTCTTTTCATCAATTGGTGTTGATTGTAATCGAGAAGATTGTAGTCTTCCATGTACAATAAATGAATATCAAAATTACATATATTCATGTGTCTCTTTTGATGTGATGTTGTGCTTATGACTCATGATGAATTTTATTATGTAGTTGATGATATAATGATTGATATACTATGAGTGATTAAAAGAAGGTAAAAAGTTTATAATTTGTCTCACACTGATTCACCCCCCTCTCAGTGTGGCCATTGTGTCCAACATTTTATATATCACCTAGCAACAGGAGGTATTATACCATCAACATTGGGTAGTCAATCATTAATATCATGATTGAGTGTGACACACTGATATTTCTCCTTTAGCCCTTGACGTTTTGAAAAACCACATAATACTAGTGTCATAAAAGAGATCCATCTCATGATGAATTACCATTGCCAATATAGGATTGTGGCTAGAAGATTGCATATTACAATCGGTGGGGTAAAGAAGTTTTTCCATTTTTATCTACTGGATTCTTATGGAATATTTCTCTTGATAATAACCTGTAGTATTTTTCAACTGCTAGAATATCTTGTGCAACCAAACTTGATCCTCAATCAGGATCCTACAAAATTTTATGCCTTGTTATTCATATTCACTTGGATAAATAACATAAATTTAGTCAGATAATGCAAATATAAATAAAATATGAACTTATTGGAGATATAAAGGGAGGGCTTAAAGAACTTTAAATAATATGAAATGAGGTTGAATTTGAAGAATTATCCATTTGATATTATAATTTTTTCTCCCTACAGTTGAGCCAAATCAACAATGTTGGCTTATTTTTTACTATCCCAGGTTCGACACCCAATCTAACCAACAAAACCCAAAGGTATCGACCCAACGGGGTTTATCCCCTTTGACAACACCTACGACGTAAGTGAAGTCTCACCCAAGATCACTATAGGAGCTACAGGAATTGATCTTATGCAATAGTAAAGGGGATCTTCTCATGTTAAGCATCGACAAAAAAGTCATCACATATCATTATCAACATGGTGTTACAAACCATGCATGGACTCACAACATATCCATAAGATATATTAAACCGTGTCGATTAAATTACTTAGTCAGAAGCTAACATGTTATCATAAGTCACATCAATACACAAAATAAAACATTCACATAATTATTATGCACCATTCAAAACATGAAGTTTAACGTGAAAACCTATATGGGAAAAAAAACAAAAGCGTTAATTAATTAGCAAGAGTCGGGTCTTCAACACTTTGGTATGTGCACACAACCGTCGGACTTCTCTCCACAATCTCCATTACATTTAGTCTATGCACACAACTTGCAGATCAACAATGCTTCCTCAACTCTTATTCATCTCTTTCATACAATGCACATAGTCTGTTGACATTATAAAATATTCCTCACATCAACATCTACTTTTTTCCATGCAAAAATCGACCAAATAGAACAACACATCACTCAACTTACTGAACTAAAGGGAACTAAACATAACTTACAGAATGTAACCGCAAAAAATCCCAACCCTTTTCATTTTTATAGGCTCTATTGGTCACATTTACATTCCACACCCACTACCCAAAAGTGGAAAACCCTTTTAACTAAGTCACTGAATTTTCCATCTAACTTTATCAACACAATTATTTTTACCCAAAAAACTGGTAAAATTGTCAGAGCCAACCGTTTAAAACCGTGCTCCCTCGCAACCCTATTCACACCATTCAAACCAAGTTTTCCATCTTAGAACCAAAACTTGTTTAAGTTTTACCTAGGACCAACAAGACCCCAACACTCACATGTGGCTCATCCTGAGCCACTTCACACAAAAACTTTTGTCGTGTTCAACTTAGCTTGAAAATCTTGGAAGATTTTTGTTTACATCCTTGGTTTGTCGTTGAACATCCTCCTTAACCTAGGAAACTCTTGCAAGAATTTTAAAACTGAGATGTTCTAAAACATCCACTGGATTTGTATCTATGACTTGCTTAAATTCAACATGAACTAAGTGAATAGTCATAGTTATTGGCTCTGCTTCAACATGAAGCTACGCGACACAATCAATTATTCATTGTTGTTGTGTTTAGAGTTTGGTGACCTTCTGCTACAATAGTTTAAGCTCAACAACCTTACCCATCTTCTTGACTAGTGACAATGTAGCTAGTTCTAAGTGTCCCTTAGAACCTCACCTCATTAGATTCGTGTACTCATCATAGGGGTTCTATAAAAGATCCTCATGAAGCTTGAGACAAGCTTGGATGTGAGCTGTAGATTACTTGTTAGAGTCTATTGTCTAGTGGTGGTTTCCTAAGCACTCTATCCCGTTTGTGAGACACCATCACCCCATATTGTTATGTATCATGCTTATGTCATTGTGTCCCATGTATCTCCTGCTTGTCCAAAGGATCTCAATGTCGAAGTTTGCAAGTCATCCCTTCTTCTATATCCTCTTCGATTATCTTTCGTCTCTCAGCTAGTACTTCAATAGGTCTACTAGGAAGAAGCTTGGCCTCTAACTCTGCAATATTATGGCAGAAATCATTAGCAACTTCCCCCAGTTTGAATACACATGCTTCAGCAAGCATTTTGGTTGTGACCCCAAACTTTGGAACTTCTTGACAAGAAATAACAAAATATTTCTTAAGTCGATGCCTATCTTTCTTCCATTTTTATGCGTGTTGATCTGTATCCTCCATTTGAGTTTGTAATGAGGACAATGTGTTCTTTACCTACTTTAGTTACTCGCACATCGTATGTTCCCGCGACTTGATTTATTCAATTGGGGCTTGTTGAATACTGTGTAACATAAACATGGCTATCACAAACATATCTACCCTGACATAGCCAATATCATGGACCATATTGTTGATATCCATTGTGTCCATATCAAGTTCTTTGGACACTATCTAGAGTCTGCGTTGTTGTCGAGACACTGGCAGCTCGATAAGACGATCATCAAACAGGAAAACTTTCTACGACTGTGATGTCCTGGTACTAACTGCAACTATAACTTCCTTCACAACCTTACAAAGAGTTTGAAGTAATTCAATGACTCCTTCAAAGAGATTAGTATGGTGAATATCAATATTATGCCTTGTTTCATTAATGACTTCAGTCATTCAAGCTACCAATAGGTTATAGTCATCATCAGTTAACCTGACAAAAGTGGAGTCCCTAGCAGTCTTCCACTTCTTCCTGTTATTTTTCTCTATCTCGGCCACTTTCCTCTTCGACCCCACATCCGGGTATGTCAGGGTACTGCTTGAATATTCATCACTATTGTGGTGAGAGCTAGGTAGGTTATCTTCTTCTTATGGTTCGTCTAGCTGGGTCCTGAATGTACCTTCATTTCGCGACTTAGTTTCAACGTATAATAGATCATCTGCAACAAGTTTCTTCCTTTCTTCCAGCCAATCCCAAACTATTTTATCAATCTCCACCTCTGATAGATGGAATGCAGTGGTTAACCACTGGTTCCAGGGAGCTCACCTGGGCTTAAGATATAGATGGTGAGCCCCTACAGTAAACTTAATGATGTTCATGTATTGTTGCACAGTCACAGCGAAAATACTTGACTGGCTCCCAATGTGATTCCTTAATGAATCTGTATGCATATAAGATTCAATATTGCTATCCTATTATCACCATTGATTCTCATCAAACCATAGGATTTGATAGCATGCCCCTTGACATGAGACATTCGTTTCCATGCCCTAGTAATTCATAGGTTCATCCCATGTGACAAAATAATCTAATATAAGCACGCAAGAATAAGTAAAAGGTGTACCTAGTATTTATCCAACAATGGCGTCGGATAATAATTCATTCAGTAGGAATGTTTCCCAATTCATTTTCCTGATTAGAGGAAATTTCAACTCAAAATGGGCCTTTTAACTTTGATTCAAATTCCATGTCATCATGTGTTATCCAATGAAATTGCTTTAAATTTGAAATACCGTATAGGTCTTAAACACTTTTTTAATATAAATTTGGGGATAGGTATCATAAAAAAAAAACTACTTTTTTTGTTTGTATTTTCGACATATCTCCCCGTATTTTTACTCAAATTTCAATCGCGAGAGCTCGTTGGATGCCGAATTAAATTCCGCATCCAACGAGTACCCACTCGGCATACTTTTGACGGACCTCGCTACCCCAAAAACAAGAAATACGTGGAAAAACATGATGATGACATCATCATCACGTTTTTTCAGGTATTTCTTATTTTTGGGGTAGCAGGGTCTGTCAAAAGTATGCCGATTGGGTACTCGTGGGATGCGTAATTTAATTCCGCATCCAACAAGCTCTCCCGATCGAAATTTGATTAAAAACACGGGGAGATATGTCAAAAATACAAACAAAAAAGTAGTTTTTTTCTTTTCTTCCTCCAAAATTAATAAATATTATTTTATTATTTTAACTATTATTTTATTAATTCTTTTTAGGAGACCCATTTTGAGTTGAAATTTCCTCTAATAGGCTCCTACAGCGCATTGCTCAAAGGTAGTGATGGTACCAGCAGTGCAATGGTTCGGTCACATTTTTTTGTAGTAGCTTGCTCAACAAAATGCTATCTACACATCTAAATCCTTGATTGTTAATGGAGGCTATATAAAATCCCCACATATCTTGCGAGAAAGTATACTTCTCCTTCATCCAAGCAGCAATGCTTTTGTCTTGCCCTTTGCAAGCAAAGAATGGTGTTGGATTAATATAGGCCTCTTGTCCATATACTAGTCGAAAGGGAGTTTGTCCTGTAATATTCTTACATGTTGTGTTGTAATATCGTTATACTGTAGGAATTTTTTGATCCCAATTATCATGAATCATATTGCAAATATTTTTAAGTGCATGTTCCAAAATCTTATTAAAAGCTTCAACCGTTCCATTTTCCTGTGGATGATATGTTGTTGTCTTCCTTTGCTAAATATAAAATGCTTCAGTCATTTCCTCAATCACTTTATTAAAAAAGTGAATAACCTTGTCGATTGCTAGGATCTTTGGACAACCAAACCATGTTACCCCATGATTAGACAAAAATATGGCAGTAGATGCTACAATACAATATCTGACTTGTGATGTTTATAAACTAGTCGAAAGGGAGTATTTCCTGTTAGATTCTTCATGTCGTGTGGTAAGCCCATAATATTGTAGGTATTTTGTGATCCTAATCATCACGACTCATATTGAAAATATTGTTAAGCACCAGTTCCAAAATCTTATTAAAAGTTTCAACCGTTCCATTTTCTTGTGGATGATATAACATCTAGTTTAAGAATAGATGCAATTACTGAGATGATAGATGTGGGTGAAATTGAAGAAAGATTATCTCAATTACTACAGCTGGAGGAAGATTGCTTCATTGTGGGTTACCACCAACGAGTTGAAAAGTAGTGAAAGAAGTCATGTCATGATCGACATATTAAGTTCAAGCAATTCCATCTTGGTGATTTTTCTCTTTAGTATGATAGTAAGTTTGTAAAACAACCTTGTAAGCTTTGAATAAATTTGTTACGACCATATGTTGTTGAATATGTTACATATAAGGGTGAAGTTAAGTTGTAAAAGTTATAAGGTACACCCCTCACAATTTAGTAAATGGAAGTCGGTTAAAACCCTATCGGGATAGCCGTACCTATCTTGATTTTGTTGATGTAAAAAAAAACTTGTCGAAGTCTTATATATAAGTCGTGTTTTTCATATTGAGGTCTTGTAGTTTGGGTGTCACATTCCAATTTATCTATCGGTCACATTAGTTTTGTTTCATAGTGGGATTTTGCGACATTCTTTTCTTTCAAATTCGCATTTAATGCATGGTAATAACTTATTTTATTGCACGTGGAGTAGTGGATTTAATGACACCTTTTCATAAATGACTGAAAATATTTTAGTGTGCGAGGGGATTAGCCGCCATCTTTCCTAATTTATCAAAAATCAAGTCAGAATAATTACAATGTGATCGGATCTATTTTCTCCATGCATAGATTTAGTTCACCTCTAAATGAGAGTTAGTTGTTTCATTGTAATGAAACGTGAAGTGTATTGAGCAATCTAGTCATCTGCAACCAACTATTATGTTTCTAAGTTTTCTCCATGGAGATCCATGTATCAAGCTCTAGCACTATTTTAGGTTCCACTGTAGAAATCCCATCTACGATACTTGTTGTTGAGGAGGCGCCTGAGGTTGTGTCATGGCTAGTCCCTATTATGAATCCTCGAAGAAAGAAATGCAAGATCGATCAGGTAATTCTTCTGAAATAAAGATTTAAATCCACCCATGATGTTGAAGCTTCTGTTTTTGGTTTAGCGACCATACTGTCAGGATATATTCCACCCAGGAAGGATGATTCTCCACATGTAGTCATCTGGCAGAATGCCAAATATCTGTTGGTAAAGTTAGTCATTCTGAAGCGAGTTCTTGTGATGACAAACATTATGGATAATTTAAAGAAATTGGCATTTTATGATCATGACTTGAGGGAGTTCCTTGAACTTCACATGTCAAAGTATATGATATCAGTGCATTTGATGGAAGGAGGTCATATTCAGTTGGTACCCATGGAATGGGCTTGTGGTTTATAGAATTTAGACATTCTATTGTTGTTGTACATGCCCCATTTCGGTTGAACTATTGAAATTAACACATGCATGAAGCAGTTGCTGGTTTGTTTTCATGGAGGGTGTATGTGGTTAAATAAAATAATTTCTATAAATGTCGACCACATACAGGCTTAATGCAGGATTCCAGACCTCATGTCCATAAACTAGTTGAAAGGGAGTCTATCTTGTAAGCTTCTTACATGGTGTGCGGTAATCCCATAATACTGCAGGTATTTTGTGATCCCAATCATCACGACTCATATTACAAATCTCAGTAAGCACCTGTTCCAAAATCTTATTAAAATCTTCAACCATTCCATTTTAATGTGAATGATATGGTGTTGTCTTCATGTGTTGAATCTGAAATTCTTCAGTCGTATCCTCAATCACTTTATTAACAAAGTGCGTACCCTATTTGTTTACTAGGATATTTGGACATCCAAACCCAGTTACCACATGATCAAACAAAAATATGGCAGCAGTCACTACAATAGAACCTCTGACTAGTGTTACTTCATCCCATCTTGTTAAATAATTTGTTGCGGTAATTATATACCGAGAACTTGTCCTTATTTCTAGTGGATTAATTGGACCCACAAAATCAACTACTCACTTATGAAACTCCTGCAATATTAGCTATGGAACCAAGAAACTTTCATCCCGATGAGATGGTTTCCTAAAGAGTTGGCAAATGTCACAACTGCAATAGTATTCAAGCACATCTGAATGGAGTGTAGGGCGACATAATCCTACTTGTAAAATTTTGTGTGTCATTGCTTTTCTTTCATAGTGTCCCCTACCACTCCAACATGAGCTTCATCTAAAACTATCGGTCGCTCATGTTCCAAAACACAACAACGTAGTATCTCATCTGGTCCCATCTTATATAAATGTCTAGTTATAAGTTGGAAATCCACTGCTTTTACAACTATTTTTTTTTTCTACGTTGTATTAAATCCTTCTGGTTCCCTTCCCATAGTCAAGAAATGCACGATGTATTGAAAATAACAATCAACCATTTTTACTACGAACAACTATGCATTGGGAAGATAATATGTTGATGTATTTGTAACTTCAGAATGTATCCATCCGTATATCTTATGTATTGTACCCCGATGTTTATTCTGGGATGTGTCTATAATGTAATTGAGTCATGTCATGCCCCGATGTTCTGATCGAGAAGTTTCTATAATGTGAAAGTCATGTCAAGTCATTGTGGGTAACCCTCCCATTGGTCAAGCGTTAAAGTCCCCGTAGTTATGGGGCCTTAGGGTTATTAGAATATCCTAGAGAAGTCGACCCTAGGTGAGTCATTGTAAGTCGGGGCAATAGTCCCCACCATCTAAGTCAAGGTTAACCCTCCTTGTTGAGCAGAGGGCAAAGTCCCCACAAGTTGTGGGGCACTAGGTTTATTAGACACTCCTAGAGATGTCAGCCCTAGTAAGTAATTGTTAAGTGAGGCCGACATGTTGGAGTGCACTTCAAGTGAACGAAAGAATATAAATAGAGAGTGAGCTTCTCTATTTATCACACACACACACACACTCATTGGGGCACATGAGTGAGAGAGGAGAATCTCTCTCAGTGTGAGAGAGAGAGAGACAGAAGTTGTGGAGATCATCTTACTGTTTTGGGCTTTTCTATTTTGGTGCTGATTATATCTCTGAGGAAGTTGTGGGGTTTTATCCATTTATGGTTTCCCCGAGGAAAAACACTGTGTTCACTGTCTCTTGTGTTTGATTGTTGTGCTTGTTATTCTCTTAGTTAAAGATCCTAATAATGCTAGCTTGAATGATAAAAATCTAACATGGTATCAGAGCTAACCTGAGAAGAAGACATTGTGCAGCTATAGAAGCTAGGAATTCTTATTTTTGGGTCTCTCTCCACAATCCATCAGCAAAAGTATGCTAGGTTGACTCTCCATTGAAGGGCGCATCTTTCTGTCGAAGCGGAATTCGATTCCGAACATTTTTCAGTTTTACTGCGAGAAATTAGGGATTCTTGCAAAAGAGGAATTTTTGAGTGAGCCCAGCATAGTATTTCTCTCCTCATCAAAATCAAAGTTTAGAGACCTAGATCAAGTTTTTTGGTTGGGTGGAACTTCGGGAAAGTCAAACCCTAGTTTGACCCCGAGCTAGAAAAACCCTAAATACTAAAACTGCTAAGTTTTGGTACATTTGCTATATCCTGAGATTGGTGAAGGTTCAAGAGCTAAAAATTGTAGAGGCCGACGATAAAATCTTGATCTACACTGTATCCAAAATGCCGCCTCAGATTCGCTATATTATGGGAGATATGATCCCTCCAACTTAGGGTTCCAGCCTCTTCTAGAATTCATTCCTAAACAGGACACCTGGGGCGAATTGCTATATCTTGGGATACAAAGGTCCAAATGAAGTTTCTAAAGATGTTCCAGAAAGGGCACAGACTGTACTTTCCGTGTTCAAAATTTTAGACTCAGAAGATGAACCAGTGACACGTGCAAGTCCGTAAAACTTCGTTGTTCTAAAGTCCTATAATAGGTCACCTTGGACAAATGATCACAAGTCCCAATTGGTGAACCTAATTCTAATGAAACCTATGGTGTTGGAACAGGGACATGTGAGGTTACCTCAGTGATAAATTTCAAACATAGAGGAGCAGTAATTTCGGAGATACCATAGAAGCAATGACATGCATTTCTGCATAAGAAATTGGAAAACTAGGGCTTCCTGTTCCGGGAGCTTCCCTCCACTGTTTTCAGAAAAGGAGTACATTGGACAGCTCCATTTGAAGAGATATATCTTTCTATCCAATCAGATCTGAAATATTACAATTTTTTAAAATTAGGGTTTCTCTGACAAACCCTAGATTAGCCAGCTCCAGAACCAGGACGAACACCTCAAATCGGTAAGATCTAATCTTTTGCTCTTTTCATTTGAGGTTCTCATTTCAAAGTGATATATCACAATAGCTTGATGATAAGCTTGGTGAATTTGACAACTTCCAAGCATGGAAGTATATGATCTCTCTGAAGAAAATGAATTGGACACCTACATGAGTAGAGAGATTCCAATCCTAGAGGGAGATGAGGCTCAAAGCCTTACACAAGAAGAACTTGGTCAAGGCCAAGAAGATCATTGTTGATTCAGTCACATATCACCTTATACCACAAGTGTCTTCCCTAAAGACACTGAAAGAGATGTTTGATTCCTTTACCAAGCTATTTGAAAGGAAGAACATAAATTAGAAGATGGCTTTGAGAAAACAATTGAAGAATGTGAAGACCAGGATGCAAAACAACTTGAAGCGATAGAAGAAGAAATGGAGAATGTAGAAGTAGTGATAGCCATATTGAATGGTCTCCTAGGATCATAGACTCATTCATTCGAGGAATGTGTGCCAGAAGGAAGTAATTACTTTCAGCAGACTCTGGGAAGAATAAGAAGCTCGACTCATAAGAAGAGAAGAGAAGATGGAAGCAACTGAAGATCAAGCTCTCACCATCCAAAGAAGATCCCTCAAGCGATGAGGAATATGAAGGACTCAACTCTTGAAGAAACTCTTATCCACCTTAGCATTTGGATAAGAAATGATGCTATTATGAATGAAGAATATGATGAAGTTGAAGGCTCAAGAAGGAGTCTACCCACAAAACAAATAAAGATAAGTATTCAATTGTCATCTCATGATATTGTTTTCTTATGCATTTGTTTATATTCAGTTGATGTATTATGCATGATAGGATGTTTGCATTAACGACAGTATACTACTAATATGCATGTGATGGGTAAGTAGCTCATGGTGTTATATAACTCTCCATTGTTACTTATCTAGAATGAAACCTCTTTGCTGACATATTGGATAAGTGCACAATCTCAATGTTGTCTTGGTAGAGATGGAAGGCATCTAGAAAAGTTTCTGTGAGATATGGATGAATGTTGTATTGGCTAAAGTAGTTGCATGATCATATATTTATGCATAAGAATTTTCTAGTATGAATATTCCTTATGAAATGTTTCTAACCATAAAAATGCATTTGACTTGTAGGAAATATCGCATACATAATCGCCTACAAGCAAAGAAGAATGAAGACTTGTTCCAAAGAACAAATGACGAAAATTCAAATATGAAGAATAATATGACGAGTGCAGCGACATCATTGATGCAGAACCTTCCAGCCATGAAGAAGTAACCAAGAAGAAAGGGAAGACCAGTTCAAGAAGAATGATGTCTAGGATGTAGTATCGATACATGAAGGGAAGTTCGTAGTTCCATCATGCGGTAGATGGAAACATCGTGGGATACAAAGCAAGATTCGTAGCACGAGGCTTCTCACGAAAAGAAGGCATAGACTACGAAGAGACATTTGCAGCCAGTAAGAATTGAAACACATACATGATGAACTTGGTGAAGATATTAACCTTTGCTACAAGGTTGAAGATGAAATTCTATACACTAGATGGATACATAGAATACTAGTAGCATAGGAAGCTACGTGTCACTCCGGTACAGAATGTTTCAGTGCATAGAGTACAGAAGACAGAGGGAGTATGATGCTCCGCTTCAGAGGGAGTGACTACAGAAGATCTTGAGGTTTGACATGGTACGACAGGATGGATAGATTACTGATGACTCTAGGCTTTACTGAGAGTAAAGCAGATTCCAACCTTTGCTTCAAGGTTGAAGGCGGAAGACCAGTGATGCTCCTGTTATGTGTCGATGCACTATTTTCTAGGCATGGAGGTATGGACAAAGGAAGTATGCAGTAGAGATCCTGAAGAGGTTTAAGATGATGGACTGCATGACCACACCTATGGCATCAAACATGAAGCTATTGAGTGTTGCTTCATCAGAGACGGTTGATGCCACGATGTATTGTCAAATGATTTGTTCATTGATGTACCTGACAATTACGAGACCAGATATTTGCTTTGCTGTGAACACATTGAGACATGTTCACCTAATGGTTGCAAAGCATGTAGTAAGGTACCTAAAGGGTACAGTTGATTATGGGCTCAAGTATGAGGCGAATCAAAAGATTATGTGGATTTGTATTGGGCAAGAAGTGCCATTGATAAGAAGAGCACTTCGAGGTGCTACTTTAGTATGGGATTAAGTGTGATCTCTTGGTTTGGCAGGATGGAGTCCTGCATGGCGCTAAGTACACCTAAGGAAAAAGATGTTGCCACTTGCTATTTGGGAGGTAGTATGTTTCTTTTGAAAACTACTATTTGATTTGGTTGATCTGAATTGCATTTGTTGTATGATGCAGAGAGGAGCAGTGATCCAGATCGAGATCTCTTGAAAGAAGGATTTCTAGCATAGCTGAGGAGACTGGTTGCCCTCGAATGTAATCAGTCCTGGTGAAGCTGGCAGGCCATACTTGGACGTAATCAGCCCTGATGTGATTCTATGCTAGAAATGGCCAAAGTGAAGTTTGAGTACTTCAGGGAGAAGTTTGGTGTTCTCGAGATCGAGGTTCCCTCTAAGGGGAAATGATGAGACCTAGAGCCATTCTAACATCGGAGAGGATTAAGTTCCTTCCATGGTCAGATGTAAGGGCTGAGCCATTCTGTCATGGTGAGAGGATTTGGTTTCTTACATGTCAGATATGAGTGTTGAGCCATTCTGATGCGACTGTAGGATTGGTTCCTAAGTGATTAGATATAAGGGTTGTTGACATTCTAGGAATGGAGGTGCCTAGTCAATTACCAAGAAACTCAGTCTAGGACCGAGAAGCCATTCTGATGTGAGAGAGGGATGTGTTCCCACTTGATCAGATGTAAGGGCTGAACCATTCTATCATGGCTAAAGGATTAGGTTCCTCCCATGTCAAATGTGAGTGTTGGCCATTCTGACGAGTAGGTCAGATGTAAGGGAAACTACCATTCTGGGAATGGAGGTGCCTGGTTAGTTACCAGGTAGCTCATTCTGGGACTGGGGGCCATTCTGATGCAATGGTAGGATTAGTTCCTCCATGATCAGATGTGAATGCATCCCCTTTCGATGCGGTGCTTTCGAGCATGGTCGAAGATAAGTGCAGAGCCCTTTCGATGCAGTGCTTTTGAGCATGGTCGATTGTAAGTGCTGAGCCCTTTCGATGCGGTGTTTTCGAGCATGGTCGACTGTAAGTGTTGTGCCTTTCTAACAGGATGAGGTTTGATCCGGATTTATGCAGGAACGCAACAGAATACATAAATAACCATAGAAACAAATATGCAGTAGAAATAACACTTCATTTCATTAATCAATAATTAAAACTTGTTTACATACAGAATGGAAATAAACTAGCTAGAGTGTTGGTAGCTTATCTCTAAGAAGAGATGTGGCGGCTACATGCCTCTGAACTCTATGTTCCAATGAGGCTCGAAGGCCTATATATTATTGAGAAAAAATGGAAACCCTACACATCCAAAATCCTAACCCTAGGAGGTGAAACGCCTTAATGTGGACCCCGTTGGGCAACTTGGTACATCAATTTCTCGGGCTCGTAACTTTAGCATACTACCTCCATTTGATGCGCATGATATATTGTTATAAAGATCTGTTTATGCCAAGTTCAGTAAGTGCGACTTCTTCAAAGATAAAATACAATACTTGGGTCACGTAATAACTAAAGATGGGATCTCGGTTGATCTAGACAAGATAAAGGAAATTAAAAAATGGTCGGTCCCAAAGGATGTGATTGATGTGCGGTCATTCATGGGGATCACCGGTTACTATCGAAGATTCATTGAGGGATTTTCAAGGATCGCAAATCCCATCAGTTCTTTATAGAAGAAAGGGAAGAAATTTGAATGGAATAAAAAATGTGAATAAAGTTTTAAGAAATTAAAAGAATTATTAAATACTGCACCAATTTTAAGAATTGTTGATCCTAACAAAGACTTTGTTGTATGCACTGATGCATGCAACAATGGCCTTGGTGGGGTCTTAACTCAAGAAGGACACGTAATAGCATACGAGTCCAGGAAACTTAAAATTCACGAGAAAAATTATGCTACTTACGATTTAGAGTTGGCCGCCGTGATACATGCTTTAAATATGTGGCGCCAACACTTGATCGAAAGAAAATTTATGTTAATGACGGATAATAAAGGTTTAAAGTATCTGTTGGATCAACAAAATTTAAACGCAAGGCAAGCTAGGTGGCTAGCTTTCCTTAGCGAGTATGATTTCGAGATCCAACATATCAAGGGAAAAGAAAATAAAGTAGTCAATGCTTTAAGTAGAAATGCAAGATTGAATTTTGTGGCAGCAATCAGTACTTATAAACATATTTAGAAGAAGCTCGAAGAAGGAGTAAATTTGGATGAAAATTATCATAAATTACAAGCTAAAGTGGCAGAAAATGTAACTGAAAGTTTAAGTACGGGTTAAAGTCTAAATGAAAAAGGGCCAATACTTTATAAATACAGGCTGCATATACCTAATGTACCTAAAATTAAGCTGCTAATTTTAAATGAAATACATACGACTCCGTACTCGGGACATCCTGGCTATCAAAAGATAATAACCGTGCTGCAGAAAGATTATTTTTGGTTGAATATGAATAATGAGTTGGCATAATATATTACTAGGTGTTTTGAATGTCAACAGGTTAAGACTGAACATCAGCATCCAGCCGGTTTATTCAATCGTTACCAATCCCTAATCGGAAATGGGAAATAACCAACCTTGATTTTCTTACAGGTTTGCCTAGAATTCAAGAATAAGAATGATTCGATAATGGTAGTCGTTGACAAACTCAGTAAAGAAACCCATTTTATACCCGTAAAGACCACTCATAAGGCTTCTAATATTGCTGAAATATTTATGAAACAAATATTTCAATTACATGAACAACCAAAAGTTATAATTTCTGACAGGGACCCTAAATTCACGACGAACTTCTAGAAATATTTATTTAAAGGTTTGAATACTACTTTAAATTTTAGTACATATTTTCATCCGTAGACGGATGGACAGACTGAAAGGATAAATCAAATCTTGGAATATATGCTAAGGATGTATGTTAGAGAACAACCAAGTAAGTGGGAGGACTACTTACACTTGGTTGAGTTTGCATATAACAACTACTACCAAGCTTCAACAAAATGCAACCCATTTAAAATTTTGTATGGCATAAAATGCAATACTCCCACCTCATGGAATAACCCAGTTGATAGGTTAGTAATAGGACTTGAGTTATTAAAGGAGATGGAGTTAATCGTGAAGCAGGTACAAGGTAATTTGAAGGTTGTACAAGACAGACAAAAGAGTCAAGCAAATCTTAAATGAACTCAGAAAGAGTTCCAGGTGGGCGAACATGTTTTCATAAAGGTAAAACCTAAAAAGAGTTCTTTAAAGTTAGGAAGTTGTGCTAATTTAGCACCCAAGTATTGTGGGCCTTTCAAAATACTGTCCAGAATTGGATAGGTGGCACATCAACTGGCCTTACCATCGAATCTTAAATTTCGTAATGTTTTTCATATCTCTGTTTTAAAAAGATATGTACATGATGCTACTCATGTTATAAATTGGAATGATGTGCAGGTGGAACCCGAAGGATATGTTATAAAGTTGTTTCAGGCTCAAGGAGGCGTTCACCAGTCTAAAGTTGTGACACTTTCCAATGTGGTAAAATTCGAGCTAGATGATTGGCTAGTAGGTTGACGACCTGGGGTTTGTGCCAAAATTTAATATCGCCCTCAATCGTGGCAATTTGCAGATTTTAAGTTCTAGTTTTTCGTCATTAGTGTGAATTGAAGGTTTTTAGATCTCGACGTTCAAGCTGAGATTACTTTGGTAAGCTCTAGGTGTTTGACAGAGTGGTTCATTTAGTTTTTCATCACGGCCGTAAGCTCCTGAATTTGCAATGTAAGTCTTTTAATTTTCTTTTGTTGTGCACATATATTTTTATTTTTATTTTTAAAAACATCAAGTGTTTTATCTACGAGCATAACACTAATGATTTGTTACTATTCGTTTCAATGTGGTCGCAGGTGAAGGCTTGCCGTTATACAGCTAAAGGTGGGAGCATTTTACTTGAAATGCTACAGGTTTGAACTATTGTATACAACACACATTGATCTGGGTAAGCCTCAGTTTTACACCCTGAGGTTCCCTTCAGCAAGATATGTAAGGATCTGTTGGCAAGGTTGTGTGAAAAGTATCACTGCGTTGATGGAGGGTTTCACGACTGTGTTTGATGTTTGAAGGCTTTGTAACTTTAAAGAAGTCGTAAGGCCTTAGGACTCTTATGCTAGGTTATTAAATGGATATGAAAGGTTTTTGAAAAACTCGTAATGTTTTAGTCTTTAAATTAAAAAGTGATCATTATTTTGGCCTTATGCTTGTTTGAAAGAATTGTAAAATGGCTCTGGTTTTTGTTTTGAGCCTTACGGTTCCAAGTCTAGAATGGCAATAATGTATTTAAGGATTTCTTTTTGGTTTTATAAAAACCACGACACTCTGTGAAAAATGTATTTTTAAATAAAAATCTATTAAAAGAAAGGAAGCTTGGAGTTTTGTTTTAAATACGATATTTAATTGGTAAATCTATTTATTACTAAAAGATTGTGTATCCGTTTGTAAAAGATAAATTAGGGTTTTTATAAAAGACTGTTTATTTATTTCTACTCTAATTTTTAATTTTATAATAAACTCTGTTTAAATCTAGATATTGCAATTACGACAGTTGTGGTTGAGCTAGACCAATTGGCAACCAATTGGAGTAATTTTCTTTACCCTGTAAATAATATGAAAAGTTTTAATCTAATCTATTATTTTTTTGTTTTTAAGTGAGTGGTTTGGTTAAAAGAAGAATTCTTTAACCTTGAAAAGAATTCCGGGATGAAAGTTTGTGCTAACAAATTAGGTTTTTGACAGTTAAAGTAATTATGTTTTATAACATTGTTTTACTTAATATTTTACTGCTTTAGCTTTATCTTATTTAATATTACTAGTATTCATTACTAAAGTCGTTTAACTTAATGGTTTAATAGTAATATTCATTTTATTATCGTAATTACAATGTATTGTCTGTAAAAATATAACTTTTATTCCACTAAGTTTTCTGGACTGTTCTGTAATAGTTTATAAATA
>LPNX010282553.1:469766-494155 GCA_001517045.1 Pseudotsuga menziesii
AGTATTTAAAAGTAAAATTATAAATAGATATAATGGAAATGGATTCTAAAACTAAGGGATTTTTACTATCATTCCTAACTTTAAACTAACAGTAAAAGATTTCTAAATACACAGATTTCAAACACATCTTAACTTGATATACTCATTCTCCTAAAACACCTATTGTACTAGAGTACTTCGTCATAAGACGAGTGGAAAAATACAGGAAGGTATTTCATCAAGTAATTAATTAAATCTAACCCTAGAACATTTATTCAAAGAACTTTAACCAGTAACTTCTTGAAATAAATCAGGTTTAAAACCGTTTAATTTGTAGAAAAATAATTTATCGAGTCCTATCAATAATTCTAATCTTAACTTCATTCAATATAGTACTTTCACTTGCATAAGGTAAAATAAAATAACATTTTAGAACCTGAGAACTTGTAGAGGAGACAACATCCTAAGGAGCCCGTTCCACCCAACCAATTCATGAAGATAGCTTAGCTGCTTGTCTTAGGACCCCCGAGCCTGTCCACTGGTCCACTTAGTTGAAAGAACTGGGTGAGAGGATGGGATATAAAACCCTTGCAACTCTATAGAAGTGTTCCACGGTAATACTTCTTCCTTCTGCAGTAAAAGAACTCAGCAAAACAGTTGCACTAGTTCTGTAAAACAACTTTCACCCTCAAACCACATTTGCCTTTCCCCTCTATCAAATCTCTTGTGCCCTTTTCTCTTCAGAAATTTCACAAGTAAAATTGAACAGCCACCTGCTGAATTCGATGGGTAATTATCAGCATGCCTAGGTCTTTTGGTCAGTTTTTCACTTAATGAGCCACCTTCTCTTGTTCCACTTTCTTGGGGAACATGACCACAAAATTAGGGAAGTTGCCCCCTGCAACAACTAGAAGTGGTTGAGGATGTTGCCATGTGTCAGTTTGCAATCACCCCAGTCTATTCCACCTTGTGGCCAGTAGACACTCATTTAATAGCCTCCTTAAGTTGTTTGTCTCATATTTTATTTATTAATTAATAAAATATTCAGCATAATTAATTACAATCATTCTTGACCCTACTTGGTCAATAATCACAAACTTTACAATAAAAATAAAATATAATGTTTTCTTGAACATAAAATGTCTTTGCAAATTTGGGGTATGTGACACTTCATGTTGTCCCGAGCCATTTTATGCCTTTGGGGTACTGATGAACCCAAATTAAATGGACCACTAGTAGGAATTTGTTTACCACCATATTGACTATTGTTATTACTTTGATTCGGCAAGAAACACTTTGATGCACTTTTAGGTCTTACCTCTGATACCATATATGTACATGGAGTCATAGGTATGTCATAGTCTTGGGTCTGGTATGGATATGGAACCTCTTCCTCATCTTCATAAATAAGCAGATACTCCTAGTCCATGTTGCAAGACTCCTCATCAAGTTGTGGCACCAATTTTGTAGTCTGCTCTTCCAGATGCACTGCAACTCTCTCTCCTTGTCGTAGTCCTTATCCTATTATTTGATCAAAAATATTTTTCCAATCCTTAGGCGGCCACCCTCTTTGTCAATCTCACTATCTGCTTGGAACATTTCAACTGACTCTTCCCATCTTCTCTATACCTTCTTCCCAGCACTACCCATGTTCTCTTCACACAATGATTTACTCATTAGACTCCATCTATAGAATCCTTTTTTCACATACCAACATTTTAATCCACAATTTTAGGGACTTCATCTATCTACCTCTGGGTCCTTGGAAAAATTATCTCTATCTCACTATATGACTTAATAGTATCCACAACGATATCAATAATATACCTTTCTAAAATTTTGTCGACCCAAAAATCAACAGCCCTGGAGATGGTATTATTAACACTCTCCAGTCGTCGGATCAGTTGAGGCATCCAACCCCTAGGTTCACCTCCTTGGAAATTTCTCTTCTTGAGTGCTAACCTTGCTAACTATTCATACAATATAATAGGGAATTCACTAAATAAAATCTCATGGATATTTGAGTAAACACACCTTTGTAATCATTCCCCTGTAGTAAGTCGTGACCCTTTATTTTCTTCTTGCGCAAATTCCTGAGCCTTTTATTTTATCTATTCCTGAATCGCATGCTTCATTGGGTTCCAAAATATGTCCCCTTCACAACTATCTCGGTCCTGACAACGAAACCATTTGTTGGCTTATCTTCGACTGTCCCAAGTTCAACACCCAATCTAACCAACAAAACCCAAAGGTACTAGCCAGACAGGGTTTATCCCCATCGAAAACACCTACTACGCAAGTGAAGTCTCATCGAGATACCTATAGGAGTTGCAGGAATCAGGTTTCTACAATAGTAAAGGGGATCTTCTCATGTTAAGCATCGACAGACAGGTCATCACACATAATTATCAACAATGTTACAAACCATGCATAGATTCACAACATATCCATAAGATATATTAAACCTTATCGAATCATTTACTTAGTCAGGAGCTAACATGTTATCATAAGTCACAGTAATACACAAAATAAAACATTCGCATAATTATTATGCACCATTCGACACATGAAGTTTAATGTGGAACCCCATATAGGAAAAACCAAAAAATCGTTCATTAATTAGCAAGATTTGGGTCTTGAACGCTTTGGTATGCGCACACAACTGATAGACATCTCTCCACAATATCCATTACATTTAGTCTACGCACACAGCCTACGAATCGAAAATACTTCCTTGACTATTATTCATCCCTTTCATACAATGCACATAGTCTGCTGACATTACAGAGTCTTCCTCACATCAACATCTAATTTTCTCCATACAAAACTCGATCGAATGGAATAGCACATAACTCAACTTACTAAACTAAAGGGAAATAAACAGAACTAACGGAACTGAACTAAAATCGACAGAATGAAACCCCCAAAAATCCCAACGCTTTACATTTGTATAGGCTCTATTGGGTGCATTTACATCCCATGCCTGCTTCCCTAAAGTGGACAATCCGTCTAACTAACTCACCGACTTTTCCATATGAATTTATCAACACAATTACTTTTTCCCAAAAAAATTCCAAAACTGTCGGAGCCAACCATTTCAACCCGTGCTCCAGCGCAACCCTGTTCACACTGCGACTAGGTTTTCCATCTTAGAACCAAAACTTGTTTAACTTTTACCTAAGGCCAACAAAAAATCAATACATGTCTACTTTCATAAATTAAATTTTGTTAGCCATATAAAAATCTAACTTTAAATATAGTTTTGAAACCATTTTTTAAGAATATGGTGACTTAGCAACATATATATACTATGAAGTATTGTAATTTATGTGATTTTATTTTCAAAGAGCATTTGTAATGAATATGCCTTTTTAATTTCAAGCATACATTCATAGGGATTTTTAACTTGACTGTTGCACTAATATGAAATAAGTGTGCAAGTGCGTATATAATACAAAATCACATCATTGTGTATAACACATATGCATCGAACAAATACATCCACATAAAAGCTGCAAATGCAAATTTATGCTATGTTCAAAAAGTGGATATTTACATATACATTTCTCAGTATTATGTATGTATGGTGCACTTGTTATATTACAATGCAGTGCATTGTGAAAACTCTATTGCATCAGTGCTCACATATGTTCTAGACACGCCAATGCACACATAACGCAACATGAAATTACCTATTTGGACTACATGTTTATTTTTCCATTTTATGCCCATATGGTGCACTTTAAAAAATATAGCGTACCAAAGCAATCATATGGTATAGGCGCACTGTTAATGGGAAAAGGTAACAAGAAGTTATACATTAGATCACACCAGTGCACTTATATATTAAAGCACGTCGCTCTCTGGAAAATGTGAAAAAAAATGCACATATTTTTTTCCATTAGCAAAAATATCCAACAAAAAGAGGAGTAGGAATTTATTTTTCATAAAATTCGTTTGATAAAGTGATTTTACTAAAGAAAACCTAATTACTATTTCACTATTTTGCAAAAATTTTGAGGGAAGAGTTTTGCAAGAGAGGTCTACTAGGGAGGACTTTAGAGCAACTAGATATTTTTGAAGATCATAATTTGTAAGCTATGGTGAGTCACACAAAATTAAGATATAGTAGAAATTTCAAGTATGTAACTTCTTACGATTTATCTCAATGCCTGATTTATTTATGTTCCTATTAAGATTTAGAGTAAATTCTGAAAAAATAAACAAATTCATAGTTACCTTCAATGTTGTAACCCTTGCCTTCTTGTTACTTATTTTTATTTTATGTGGCTACAAACTTAACATTAGGTTTTAACTCCCTCAACTACATCACAATTAGTTTTTTTAGGCACTTTATATTTATTGGGTTTGTGCTTTTACGTATAAGGCAATAGGCATATAATGCAATGGGAGGTCACTTATTACATCAGATCCCAAACCATGTCCCTGCTAGTTTTTTTCTAAAACAATGCTTTTGTTGTTTTCAGTGTGAATAGTAAATAAAATTCACTGATGCACTTGTCATCATACAAGCATATGAACAAAACACTATTTTTGTGTGAGTCTACAACTGTCATACTCAATCTGCAATTGGGATATGTCTGTAACCTATCTATTTCAATTGCAACTTTTCACATAGGCATCAATTCTTCTCCTCTAGCTTATTTACCAAATAAAGTGACTCAATGTTCCCAACATGTGAATTGCAGTATACACAAGACCATGTTGTCTTATTCCTTTTGGATCAAATGCAGCTATGTCCATTGCCAATCCTTGTGCTCTATGAATGGTTCATGCAAATTCTAATCGCACAAGAAATTGTTGTCGAATAATAATTTGTTTATTTTCATTTCTTAAGTGGGTACAAATTCTTGTAACAAGTGTCCAAAGATGAGGGATGTCAACTACATACAACTCTTGCATTTTGGTTTGTTGAGCAATTCCAATTGTTGGATCTTGAAAATCAATCCATATGATATTAATTGGGCCTTTTATGTAGTGTTTTAAAATGCCTTCTACACCACTAAATGAACCATCCTTAATTGCATAGTTGACACTGATTCGTTCAACAAACATATTCTTTTTAAACTCAAATATAGAAGGCAAAAGCACTTTATGTTGTTCAAACATTTTTAGTTCTATTGCATTGGCTACCTTATCATGAGCGACTTGTAAGAACAAGAGATATTCTTATTGCTTGATGAAATACAAGAGAATGCTCAAGGCATTATATACACGAAAATAACAGAAAAGAAAAGGAATGCAGAAAATTACAAAGGGAATGTTCAGCTATATTTACATACAATACTAATTACATTTCCTCTTTCCTTCATACTGATGCACATGATTTGGTCATGCCTTGGATGAAGGGTGGAATGATTTGGTCATGCCTAATATAGGCTGCTACGCAAGCTGTGAGTCCTTGATATGCTTCATTGATTGTGATTCCTTGATCACAGGTTGTATCATTGGCATTGGCGTGATCAATGGAGGAATTAATGGATGATTCTATGGATGCTTCTCTAACAGCCCCCCTCAAGCTGACGGGGGAGGAAGTCACCATGAGCTTGGATCGAAGAAGAAAAAACCGCGCAGAGGAGAGACTCTTAGTAAAAATGTCTGCAAGTTGATCATTGGTGGAAATAAATTTGAAGAGGATGTCATGATTGAGGACTTTTTCATGCACAAAGTGATAGTCAATCTCAATGTGCTTAGTGCGAGCATGGTACACAGGATTGGAAGCCAAGGCTAATGCACTTATATTGTCACACCATAGGACAGGAGCATGTAAAAGAGAGAATTGACTTTCACAAAACAGCATCCATAACCAGTAGAATTTAGTGGTAGTGATTGCAAGGGCTCTATATTCAGCTTCAATGCTGCTCCTAGACACAACCGCCTACTTTTTGGCACACCAGGAGATCAAATTTGAGCCAAGAAAGACATCAAAGCCAGTGGTGGAGCGTCTATCATCAATGCTACCTGCCCAATCACTGTCATAGTAGGCAGTGAGATTTAAGGAACCTTTGGAGTACATTAAGCCATGATCAACTGAAGATTTGAGGTATCTCAGCACTCGCTTCATAGCAGGCTAATGAGCCATGGAGGGTGCATGCATGTATTGGCAGAGCTGGTTAACAGAGAATGCAATTTATGGCCGTGTTAAGGTGCAGTGTTGGAGAGCACCAACCACTTGCCTATATTCAGTAGGATTGGGCAAAGGTTCTCCATCATATTGATAAAGTTTCAGACCAGAGGGAGCAGGAGACTTAGATGGTTTTGCATCCTGCATATGAGTGTGATGAAGAAGATCAGAGATGTACTCAGCTTGGCAGAGGTGCAGACCTTAAGGAGTGCGGGAAACTTGAATTCCTAGAAAGAAGTGAAGAAGGCCAAGATCCTTAAGAGGAAATTCTCTCTGTAGTTGAGCAATAATGGATTGTATGAGTTATCGGATCCAATGAGAATGATGTCATCTACATAAACCAGCATGAAAATGTGAGCAGATCCCAAATGTAATGTGAATAAGGAGGAATCCAAAAGTGAGGCAGCGAAGCCAATGTCCAAAAGGAAGGAAGAGAGGTGATTAAACCAAGCTCGAGGAGCTTGTTTGAGGCCATAGAGGGCCTTGTGAAGCTTGCGGACAAAGTCGAGATGTTGATTGTCAATAAACCCCCTTGGTTGCTCCATCTAGACATCCTTAAGAAGGTGGCCATGAAGAAAGGCATTAGAGATGTCCAATTGTCGTATGGTCCAGTGAAATTGAACAGCCAATGAGAGAATAACACAGATGGTAGCAGGCTTGATTACTAGACTGAAGGTCTCAGTATAATCGATGTCATTTTGCTGATTTAATCTTTTGGCAACTAGTCTTGCCTTAAACCTCTCTATGGTGCCATCAGATTTTTGTTTGATGCGATAAACCCACTTGTTGCTGATGATGTTTTGATGAGAAGACGTGGACATAGTGTCCAGGTTCCATTATTTTGGGGTGCTTGAAACTCTTATGTCATGGCTTGAACCCACCAAGGATCAGAAGCTACCTTGCAATAGCAAGATGGTTCAGTGGCAGAGATGGTGAGGTGAAACAATTGAGGGGGATATTTGGTAGCTTTGTATAACTTGAAATTAGGGAATTGTTTAGGTCGAGTAGAGCCTGTTCTGGATCGAGTGTTCATAGGATGTAAAGAGGGAGGTGCAGGAATGGGATTGTCAAGGACAGGGATGGAGAGTTGCATCTCAGGAGAAGGATGTGAAGGCAGTGCAAGTGAGGGTACAACAGGAGCATTAGGCAATGCAGATTCAGAATGGGATGTAGAAGCAGGAGAGCCATTTACATTACTTGAAATGTGAGAGGTATTGTAAGGAAGAAAGGGTGAGTTAGGATAACCAAAAATAGAATTAGGAAGAAGACTTACTGGAAGGATGAAGGGCGCATCACCAATAGCACTGATCTTGGAGGGCAAGTGAGAAGAGGCTTGATCCTTTGCTGGAAAGTTCTACTCATCAAAAACCACATGTCGTGACAAGTATACCGTTTTAGTAATAGGATATAAGCATTTGTAACCAGCGTAGCTGCAACCAAGAAAGATGCAAGGTTTGATCTATATTCAAGTTTATGTAATCCAAAGGGACATAAAGGAGGGTAGCATTTACATCCAAAGACCTTGATTTTTTGATAATCGGGGTCTTTATGATATAGCTTGAAGTAAGGAGAAAGATTATCCAAAGTTTGAGTGGGAAGACGATTTATGAGATTAGATGCTGTAAGGAATGCATCAACCCAGTAAACATTAGAAATATGTGAATGTGCTAGGAGTGTCAAGCCTATTTCCAAAATGTGCCTTAGTTTTCTTTCTGCTAAGCCATTCTGTTGAGAGGTATAGGGACATGATTTGCGATGGACAATGCCATTCTTGGTGAGGAAGGATTGAAAGTGAAGTGAAGTGTATTCACCACCTCCATCAGATTGAAGTTGTTTGATGGAGGAGGAGAATTGGTTCTCAACAAGAAGTTTAAATTTGATAAAACATTCATAGACTTCAGATTTTTTATAAAGAGGGTAGAGCTAAGTGTATCTTGAGTGATCATCAACAAATATAACATAGTATTTAAAACCACTATTTGATGTGACAGGGGAAGTCCGTATATCAATGTGAATAAGATGTAAAGGGAGAGAGGTTTGTCGATTGGAAGAAGAAAAAGATTCCTTCTTACTTTTTCGCAATTGACAAGAATCACACAAATCAATTTTATTGGAATTTAAAGATGACACAGAAAGCTGAAATGCTTTAACAATTTGAGAAACAACATCATTTGTTGGGTGACCTAGTCTAAAATTCCAAATCAAGGCTGAGGTCTTTATTTCTAAAAAGGCTACAATGGCACGACTGGATTTGTGTGAGTTCCCTTGAAATCACAATGGATAGAGTCCATTCTCACTCTTGCCTTCCAAGAGGATTGCCTTGGTGCAATTGTCCTTCACAAAAAAATGAGATGAGGTAAGTATAAAGTGACAATCATTATCTAAGCAAAATCTTTGAATGGATAAAAGATTAGCAGATACATTAGGACAATGAAGCAAATTTTTAAGATGGAAATCAGAAGAGGAATTAGAGGAATGGAGAAGAGTTGAACCAGCATTGTCAATCTTAAGACTAGATCCATTTCCTACAGCAACCATGTCATTGCCTTCAAAGGGTTGCTGGATTGTGAGATTCTCCAAGTTATTGGTGATGTGGGCATTTGCACCACTATCAGCAAGCCACCCTTGTTCATCATCATATAGAGCATTTGATTGAGCTGCCATGGCTGCCAGCTGAGGAGGAGGATGTCTACCTTGATAGGAGTAGTTCATCCTGTGGAAGCAATCAAGGGCTTGGTGGCTTGTCTTGCCACAGATCTGACAGGGAGCACGTGATGAGTTTGGTGCATTGTTGGAGGAAGCCTGTGGAGTCTTGCTGTTGGAGAATCCTGGAGCATTGTTGAATCTGAGAGCACTAGAGATGTGATTTCCTTGTTGTGATCTGAATGCAGGAAAGCCATTGGTTGGTGACTTGGCATATTGATTATTGCGTGGTTGTTGTCTGTAGGATTGATATGATCCTTTGCTCTTCTGATTGAAATTGCGAGGACCTGCCTTTTGAGAAAATAGAGCATAGGTGGTTATATCAGGGGCAGAAACGTGCTGGTTATTGAGCAACATTTCATGATTCAGTAACATTTTCTGAAAGTCATCAAAACTAAGAGACTTTTCACGAGTTGCAAAAGCAAATGTAGTCACAAAGTGAATGAAAGTTGGATTAAGACCATTGGTGATGACAAATATGATATCTTCATCATCCAGTGGTTTACCAATGACTGCAAGTTGGTCAGACCAGGGTTTGGCTAACTGCAGGTATTCTAAACATGATTTAGAACCTTGGCACAGATTCTGCAGCTGTTGTTTGATGTGAGATACATGAGTACGAGACTGTCTGGAAAATCTGTTGGCCAGTGCAATCCATACCTGTCGAGAGGTATTCAATCCATACACGGTTGATAGCACTTTCTCAGAAATAGATGCATTGATCCGGCTTAGTAAGTGTTGGTCTTTCTTGATCCAAACAGAGTATTCTGGATTAGGAATGGCTTGACCTTGTTCATTGATCAGAAGCTTTGGGGGACAAGGTTCAGTCCCATCGATGATGCCAACCAGTTCATTGTTGCGTAGAACAGGTAAAAAGATTGACAACCATTGGAGATAGGTGCCAAGACCATCCAATTTCACTCCATCCATTTGAGTGTAATTGGGAAGGGTGAGGGATATTGTTGGTGAAGGTGAGGATGAGGCAGAGTTGGTGGAGGAATCCATAAGAACTGAAGCTTAAGAAAGATATTGAAATGTGGCGTTTGCCTAGGGCTTTGATACCATGTAAGAACAGAAGATATTATCATTGCTTGATGAAATACAAGAGAACGCTCAAGGCATTATATACACAAAAATAACATAAAAGAAAAGGAATGCAAAAAATTACAAAGGGAATGTTCAGCTATATTTACATATAATACTAATTGCATTTCCTCTTTCCTTCCTACTGATTCACATGATTTGGTCATGCCTTGGATGAAGGGTGGAATGATTTGGTTATGCCTAATATAGGCTATTGCGCACGTTGTGAGACCTTGATCTGCTGCATTGATTGTGATTCCTTGATCACAGGCTGTATCATTGGCATTGGCATGATCAATGGAGGAATCAATGGATGATTCTCTGGATGCTTCTCTAACACGACTAGCGTATATGCTTATGTTTGAACAATTGCCATCATTTTCTTATTATGTTCTTGGATATATTTGTTTTTATAAAATAGGTAGGGAAATACTGGCTCTTCTAGTGGATGTCTATAACAAAGTTTGTTGATGAAATTGGTATTGTCCTTTGTTTTCGAACAAGTTCATATTCTATTTAATATGGAAGTGAACTTCTTGTATTTTTGTCTCATAACCATTTTTAGCTCAAAGTACTTTGACATTAAGCAATATGGGATTTTTTGTTTTTGAAACTTTGGATATTCAAAGATACAATAATTAAGTACTTGCTATGGTTGATACAAATTACCACAAAATATAATATCCAAATTTTCGAATGGGATTGTTGGCATATGCATCTCTCGAAGTCTTTTATCTATGTTATAAAGTTTCTGTGAACCAATCAACGATGCATCATCTATAAAGACTAGCCGAAGTTGTTGGTATTCTTTTCTCAATAAATCCAATTTATTTGAGCTTAGAGGAAGAACATTTGTTGAATTCAAAGGGAGTTGTAGAGATGGATGAATTGTAATGTCATTTACATTGTAAGCAACTTTTCCAATCAACGTAGCTATTATACCTTTTTTCAATGGATCACTTTCAATAAGGCATGATAGAGAGCAGTTAGAGTAAATTTTTTCCCCGTACTTGATTCTCCAATTAAAAATAGATGAGATAGGTGTAGTTAGATTGTTATTTTTTTCATTATGATCTCTTTCACTATTGATTGGTGTTCGTTGTAAAGGATTTTTCTAATTCTATAGTATTATCTTTGTCTAGAACAAATGGTTTTTTATTATACTCGCAATTTTCAAGTTGCTCTACACGTTAGAAGCGAAGCTTAAACGAGAGGTCATGTTGAATATCATATTTTTATAAAACATGGTCAAAGGGCTCTCGTTCTAGAACATGTAATGCTTTGAATATTTGTTATGGATTAGCGTTGAGTGTTCCTGGTGCAGTATCAATACTGCCCCATTTATTGCTTACTTCTGCCACAAATATTTTTTCAGTATGATCCATTTACGACACATATGCTTGTAGCCATGTTCCATGGTTTCCTAGCAAGGCATTTTTACTCTCTATGAGGTTGGTACAACATCATTTTTTATTTGTAGAAGTTCTCTCGGTCTTTTCTTTGTTGTATCGAACATATCATATTGTAGATGCTCATTTTCTTGCTCTTGTCAATGTATTTATGCATGTTTAACAAGATGCAAATCTGTTAAACATATATGTTCAAAGTTCAATTGACTAACAACTATAGCTTGTTATAATTGAAGTACATAGCATGCTCTCGAAGTTATGAGGTTCTTCCTACAATAGACACAGTCTCTATAGAACATATGTTTATTTGTTCTCCGGTGAAGTGTTAATGAAAATTATTTTTCTTAACGAAGTGTGCAAAGGCAAAAGGATAATATGAACATCTTGTCTAGAGAACATTTGTTGCATGTTCAAAAGTGCATTCCCAAGTTTTTGAATTGTCTTTATTTTCCCATCATTGCTAGAAATGCATTTGTACCATATTTTTTTAATGCACTAGTCAATGTTCTGTCCAAATTTGTTATGTAAGAGCTACAGTATGTGCTCACATCATATGCGTCTAGAATAAACTATGCATCTGTATTTTCTTCCTATAACTTAGGTACTTTCTTATCAAATGCATTTATCCATATATCAGTTGGCCTTATTTTTAACATAAGAACAAGGTGTATTAGACATGAACATAAAACAACAATGTATTCTTCCATAGTAATCTCTAGCTCTGATATAAAATTTGCACGAGATATGTCTTCCTGATAAGTCTTAAGTTCCAGTAAAAAAAATGTTTTTGTTTTCTCAACAATATGTTTTTCTACATGTTTTGATGCATATAAAATGCACGTTTTATCCAGTGGAGGAAAGGGGAAACTGAATCTACAATTGGATAATCATTGTTTTCTACATGTTTTCATGTGATGATGAGTTTGCATCTTCAAAAGGTTTCATTTAGCAATGATGAATCAATAGATATATATTGATCAACAAAAGCTATTACCTCATTGTCATAATTATTACCATAAACTGGTGCATTTTCCACCCAAAGCAATTCATGCTCATGCTCGATGCCTCTATTTTGTAACTTTGTAGTAAAAAAATGGTCTCCCACTTTTTCAAAGAAATAACTATTGTTTAGGATCAAGGATCTAAAGGAAACTATTATATGCTTATAGCATCGATTACAGACAATAGGATATTTTCTAGTCAATGAATCAATGTTTTCTTCAACAAAATTCTCAGAATGTTTTCATGGACTAAATTGCTAAAAAAAATTGGTAACAAATCACATAGTCTAGTCCAAATATGTTCAACACTTGTGAAAGTAACAAAAATGTAGGGAGCCCAAGCTAACGTAACATAGTAAAGACATCCTTTTTCATATTTTCAAAATAGTCTATCGATGTTTAGATTGCTTTTAAGCAACGATAAACAATTGGTGATTTAAATATTTGTTCAATACTCTTTTCTTGTTTCACGTCTTTTGCAAGAAGTTTTTTACCTTTCAGCTCCCCTTTGTGAATGGATATCCATGCAGAGCTTGAGACTTGGTTTATAATATACAAACTGCTTTGAAGAACATATTTGTGTTGTGTGATTCAAAACCATTGCTAATATGCTCTAGTTCCCAATCTACTATTTGTTTGTGAGAGAAACATTGCAAGATGTCTTTGGGTCAGCTTGAACCAAAAAAAAGAATAGGAAAATTCATCTCTTCAAAATAAATTGTCTTGGAAAATGCCTAGAGGTCGAAATGCTTCTAAAGGTGCAATTTCTATTACTTTGTTCTCTAAGTCATATATCAAATGAGTTTGCCCATATCCATTTACTATAGACTCGGGTATTTGTTGGATTTCTTTGTTTATTTCTTCTATATCTTGTGTTTCTATGCTTATAGCATCATTTGATTCTTTTTCAATGTCTTTGGCCAACATTTTTCCCAATCATGTTTAAAGCTTATGCTTTCATTTTTGTAAGATTTGTTTTACAAAAGTCATAACATGTTTTGGTCGCACATTTCCCAGTAAATAGGCATTTTTGTATACAAGTCTCCCTTTTAGCATTACAACAATTGTCATACTCTCAGACAAGATCCTTGGTAGTGTTGTTTGGATTTTATCAAAACTTGCAGGGATATTAATTAGTGGTCCAATTAATCCAAGTTGTGTTCTCTTGTACCCAAGTTGTCTTATTTGTGTAAAAGCCATCCTTGGTGAAACTAAGTGTTCTTTCAATGGGATCAAAACCAAAACACTAGGTATTTTGCTATTACGATGGATTTGCAAGGGAACCATGTACTTTTGCAATTGTTGACTAGAGATTGATTTTTTGCATTGGTCACAAATATTATCACCAAGTTGTATTACTTTTGTAGAATTGTTGAATGAGACTATGACAATAGCCAAGAAGGCTTTTCCATCAATCAGATGTATGTTCTTTTGGAAGTGCAATTGCTCACACAAAGAAAATACATATGTTGGTGTGCCTTGAATTGAATCCAAATTTGCAAAAATTGCATTTCTCTTTTTAACATACTCATATTGCTTTTGTCAAATGCTTTTACCATGATTTTGTACTTTTTTTTAACTGATGCAATGTTCTTATCTCATTACCAAGAACCTTTTCCTTGATTTCTTGGACTTTTGAAACACTAAATTTTCCTAGTTATGAATGTTGCAATTCTGCTTTTGCAAGTCTATGATGTTTTTACATTGTTTGGTTTGTTGCTATCTACACCAATTGTTGTGATGCTAGTTGTTTCGGAGACCAAAATGGAATCAATGCTTTTCTGATATTTTGTTTCTATTTGCAAAAGTTGATAGGAGTATACACAATCGATATCAGGATGTCAGATAAAATAGTTATGGAAAGAGAGGATGCATTTTTTCAACAATGGTTGGTAGTGCAAATGCGAAGAGTCTAAGAAATTGCAAAGTAGATACAAAAACTTTTGAATATTTGTATGTTGGATAGAAATTTATATTTGTTTTGTTGAGTCCATTATTCCAAATGCATATATTAACATGTAGTAACTCACATAACCATTGTAGTTCTCTTGTTTTTCCCCAACTTTCCTCTGTCAACAATCTCCCTAGGATTTCTCTACATCTGAAGAGTCTGTAAATCAAATATGATTATTTTATCAGACAATTGCACTAATACCCTACCACAAACAAACTTATAAAATTAAATTATTATTTTTTCGCTCTGAGATCGGAGATGGTGCCGCGCTTGTGCGTCCTATGCTAGGGTTTCATGCCGCTACACGCTTTGGCAGGGCTCATTCCTGCCTGCTCTCGGCGCCTCCTGGTGGAGGCTGCTCTGTCTGAGTCGTCATGCCTGACGGTGGTTCTTGCTCGCCCTCGGGCCCGTGCGATGAACTAACTGCGTTCAAAATCCTGATCTCTAGCAGATCCAAGAATCTTCAGACTGCCCCGATCCCTAAGTTTGTGAAGAAAATTGACGAAGGCCCTGTCATTGACCTCCCACCTCAACATCCTATGCATGTAGCCATTTCTCTGGCAAATTGAGCTTTGGTTGGTCAATTTACTGGGCTTTGGCCCTCGCCAAAGACCATGGAGAACTGGATTCAAAAGAACTAGAGACCTCTGATCTCAAATAGCGTTACCTACTATGCTGTAGGCAGAGGTTTCTTTCTCTTTGAATTTATTGTCAAAGAAGACCGAGATCTGATCTTTAGAAGCGACCCATACTTGATGGGGCCTCAAGGCTTATACCTAAATATATGGACCCCGAACTTTGACCCTACAGTTGATGTCCCCAAACCTATTCTCGTTTGGTTCTGCCTCCCTAACCTTCCGATCCATTACTGGACTCCATCGTCCCTGTAGGCTATTGGGAACAAACTCGACAAATATATTGACAAAGCTCACCCAAAAGAGAACTATTATTGTGCCAGAATCTGTGTTGAAGTTGATTTGGAAGCAGGACTATCTGAAGCAGTCAAACTAGCGGTAGGAGATTGGCAGCATTACCAAAATATTGACTACGAACAGCTGCCATTTAAATGCCGTCATTGTCATGAGTATGGTAATTTCCAAAAGAGTTGTCCTAAGAGGATGATTGATCTATAAAAAGATCAAGAAGAAGGATGGATCTAGGAAAAACGAACCAAATCCAATTCCAAGCATGGTCATAAAAAAGACGAGAGAAATCATGGAACCTCCAGGACAGAAGATGACCCCAAAATCCCTCCAAATGAAGAACGCATCAGCTCGGAGGCTCATGCAAACAAAGTCCCAAACTCAAGGAATGAGGAAGTTCTGGATTGGGAGGATAGGAACCTCCCTAGCTCAAATGCATAAGTAATAAGCCCTACTATTAAAGGAAAAAACCATGAAGAAAATAGTCAACCTGAATCTATGGCCCCGTCTTCAGATGAAGAGGCCTCGAAGGAAGAGGAAGGTGAAGTTGGGCAGTCTCATCCCTCACCAATAAAAAAAAAGAAGCAAGGAAGGAAGACGGACAAGGAATGAAGAGAAGAAGCCACATACAAAGATAAACTTATGGGCGTGCAAGCCACAATTGAGGCCATGATGAATTCCAGGTTCACGAGACAAAAAGGGCAGTCCAAAGGGGCTACCAAAACTCCAAAAGGTAAGTAATAAAGATTGTCTCCTGGAATTGTAGAGGATTAGGGAGCAAGAAAAAATTGGAATCAATGAGAGATCTAATTCGCATCTCCAACCCTGATATCCTTATGATCTAGGAGACAAAGATGGAGGAAGATAGCTTCCTCCAAACTGCCCAATTATTCTGGAAAAATGGTGACAGCCTAGCAAAAAGCGCTTGAGGCGCTTCTAGTGGTATCGACACTCTATAGAAAAAAGAGGCCTTTGATTTAGTCCAGTCCTCTTCCCATACGCATTGGATCCTTCTCACTATGCATCATAAAGAATCGGGCATCCAGGTAAGCATTCTCAGTATCTATGTTCCTGATTTGATGTCGAAAAATAAATATTGTTGGCAAAGTGTTCAAGACTCTTCTCTCTTCCCAAAATCCAGAAAACACCATCCTGGCTGGGGATCTCAATATTACTCTAAACGAAAAAGACAAAAATGTGGCTCAATTGTCAGAGACCCCTTAAGAGAAACAATGGAGGACGTCATGAGGGATTGGGATCTTGAGGACATCAAGCCAAATCGGGGCATCTACACTTGGACTAATAGAAGAATTGGCCCTGGTCATATTGTGGCCAGGCTCGAAAGGTTTTTATTCCAACAATCCATTGTTATCCTATGGTCCAGATAGGATTCGTCCATATTACCCTTCAGCATGTCGTATCATAAGCCAATCCTGTTGGATCTTACCGAAGAAAAAAACCTGGGACCCATTCCATTCAGATTCAGCCCCTGTTGGATTAGTCAAGACGGTTTTCTGGATCTAGTCAAATCGGTCTGGGACGCCCCAGTTTTTGGCTCCCCATTTTTTATTTAGGAAGAGAAGCTTCGAAGACTTAAAAGAGCACTCAAGACTTGGGCTAAGTCTTTAAAATCCCCAGCTTCCCAAAGGATAGAAGCTCAACAAAATTTGGAAAACCACCAAAGATGGCAAGAAGATCAGATGTTGGATTATGCCAGTCTTGAAAAAGAAGCCAATCTT
Organism: Pseudotsuga menziesii; assembly: GCA_001517045.1. Classification (NCBI taxonomy): domain Eukaryota; kingdom Viridiplantae; phylum Streptophyta; class Pinopsida; order Pinales; family Pinaceae; genus Pseudotsuga; species Pseudotsuga menziesii. Next base: position 486,703 of record LPNX010282553.1, read on the forward strand.
CATCGTGTCCTTCATGCTGCTTGTCGAAACGAGGAAGAAAATATTAGGTAGAAATCTAGATGTCTTTGGCTAAAAGTTGGAGACAAAGACTCAACCTTCTTCCACAAGCAAGCGGAAGGTCAAAAACATTATAAAGTCGTAAAGGAGATCCAGAGTCAGAGCCAAACAATCCTGGAGTTTGAAGAAATAAAAAAGGAAGCACATGATCATTTCCAAAAAATTTACACTGAAGAGGATCCTTGTCCCCCCCTTTCCCCGATCCTCGAATCGGTCCCCCTGTTGATCCATCGATCTACTAACAAAAAACTTACGGCCCAGGTCTCAAAGAAAGAAGTGAAACAGGCTCTGGCGACTATGGAACCAGACAAGGTGCTAGGGCTTTATGGGTTCACGACCATATTACACTGAAGAGGATCCTTGTCCCCCCCCTTTCCCCCATCCTCAAATCGGTCCCCCTGTTGATCTGTCGATCTACTAACAAAATACTTACGGACCAGGTCTCAAAGAAAGAAGTGAAACAGGCTCTGGAGACTATGGAACCAGACAAGGCGCTAGGGATTTATGGGTTCACGACCATATTTGTCAAATTTTGCTGGAAAATTATCAAGCACGATCTTGTTAAAATGATCCTCAAGTCTCAGTCCTGCGCTAAAATTGGAGGGAACACCAACTCGGCCTTCCTAGCCCTCATCCCCAAAGAAAAAGGAGCCACGTATTTCGATAGGTTTAGGCCTATCTCATTATGCAATATTGGTTATAAAATCATCACCAAAGCCATCGCTAATAGGATTAAAGAGGTGCTTCCTTCCATCATCTCGGATAATCAAGGAGGATTTGTCAAAGGGAGGAAGATCGCTGATAATATCATCCTAGTTTAGGAAGCAATCCATTCTAGTATTAAGCATCAGGAAAAAGGTATTATTATAAAATTTGACTTAGCTAATGCCTTTGATAGAGTTAGATAAGGACCCCCCGTTGTGCCACCGTCTAGTATGGAGCACTTAAAAGATTACATGTAAAGAAGGAACTTGTTAACCCTGTGGGACGTTTCAAATTGGAATCCGAATGATTCATGGAAGAGCTGGGAAAGCCCTTGCCCAAATCATTTAGAAAGAGATAAGGAGCAACTCTTAATCAATCTAAAAGGGAAGTCCCCAATTTCCAGAAATACTAAAGACTCAAGAGGTTGGGGGGACAGTTCAATACATTACTCTACCTCAGTTGGATACAAGTTGTTATCAAATCCTGGGAATATGGAGAATCCTGCCTTTTGGAATAGTATTTGGGTTGTTAAAAGCCTCCCAAAAATTGACTTCTTCACGTGGACGGTTGCCCAAAACAAAATTCTAACTGGGTAAAACCTCAGGAAAAAAGGATGGGAAGGCCCAACGAGATGTCAATTCTGCCTTAACAATGAAGAAATCGCAGTCCATATCCTTATTTCTTGTCAGCTTGCCAGAGAAGTCTGGAAAGCGACCCTCCTTAAGGAAGTTGAGCTTCCCCCGGGAAACTTCCTCTCTCTTTTTCTAAATTGGGCTTCCAATGCTCCCTTCAGTCTCAAGTCTGGTAGATCCAAATCATGTTGGATGGCTCTGCCAAAGGTCATTATATGGAATATTTGGCTGGAAAGAAATGCTCGAATTTTCAGAGGAAAAGTGGGGAAAGTTGTTCAGGGTGCTGCAAAATTTAATGGCCTTCTAGGTGACTGCCTTTCTCACCTCTGGAACGAATCAGGTCCCATTCCCTCCTCTGATGAAGCTTGGATTCATAGCTTGTCTCCTAATCTCCCATTGGTCATTCCCAACCCCAAGGTGGGGAACTCTTGGGAAATTAGGATGGAGGAAAAGGACCTAAATTATTGGCTTAGATGACTGTGAATGGTGGTCCTTTTCACAGACGGAGCATCTAAAGGTAATCCTGGGGGGGAAATGGGGTGGGGTTTCCTTCACCTCGGAAGGACATTTGGAAACCAAATTCGCCTAGGTACTAGGCTCGTAAACCAACAATATTGTTGAGGCCCTGGCTCTCTGGCAAGGACTTTAGACTGCCAAGAATCAAGGTATCACCGAGCTCACAATTCTTGGAGACTCGAGAATAGTTATTCAAGCCACGGTTGAGAACTCTCTACCTAACCAAATGCATCTCAAGCACCTGAAAAAATAAATCAAGATCCTAACCCTATCTTTCCTTAAAATCGAGTTCTTTCATGTTTTGAGGCGGCATTACAAATAAGCTGATCTAGAAGCGAATTTGGGATCCACCCTAGGCCTCGAAACATTATTAATTAATGGGATTAACAAATTTTGTGCTCCTCCATAGGACCAGGGCTAGGACTGCGGTGCCTAAATCCCCGCGGGCCCTCCTCTCCCGCGTCCTCGACGGGCGTTCCTTGGTTGACAGGGCAGGTGGAGTTGGGCATGCACGTGGCCACACGCTGGAATGCATCAGAGGTATTAATGCTGGTTACAATGAAGTCCCTTCACCGGTGTGAGTTTCTCTGCATGTCTCATCGACACCGGGTGAATGGAGTGACGTGAAGCCTGGTTCAGTGGATCGCACGCAAGGTTCAATTATGGTGATCATTACAATCCTGAGTCGCAAAGATTTTAAATTGTGAAGAGACAGGACAGGAGGCACCAGAATTTCGCTGAATGATTGCATTTTCAATTTCTTGGAAGAGTCATAGCTGTGTTATTCTTTCGTGAAAGGGAAGCAGACCTTGGTAATCAGCATGGAAGCCTCGTCTGAGTCCCCTGGCTCGTCCTCCCCTCCCAATTTCATTGAAGCGTATATCAAGGTTCTGAAGAGAGATATCATGATGCTGCAAGATCAAGTCGAGGCGATTGATACTGAAGGAGGTAGGCGATTTGAAAACGTGGACAAAGATCTTGTGTATTTGTGGAAGAAAATCAGCTGAATAGTGAGGAAGTCCGAGATTGTTGTAATTGGCTTGATCACGGAACTGGAAATAAAAGTGGACAAGCTCACCCTAAAGCTCATCAAGAAAGAAGCTCCTTCCAAACCAGGTTCTTCGTCCAACTTTGATGCAAAAACAATTAAGAAATGGGGATTGGTATGCATTTTTGGCTATGACGTCTGCTCTGTTTGTTGGTTTCTTATGTTGTTAAAAATTCTGTTGTTTGGGAACTGTGAAATGTTAGCCTCTGTTAATAGCCTCCATGTTATTTTTTGCCATGATATATTGTAAATATTGAATGTTGTTAAAGTCTGAGTATGCTTGGTGGTTTCAAAGACTGTTAAAACTCGCTTTTTCGCTTCCATAATGACGTAATTAGAGAAGAAGAAAACTTATTGCCGCTTCCATAAGGGCGTTGCTGAGAAGTTGAACTCATATTACCGCTTTCTTAAGGGAATTTTGTATTTTGGTTTGGTTTATGTGGTTATACCACCTTTTTAATACAATATAACCGTTTCTGTTAAAAAAAACTCACATAACCATTGTATCTCAAATGCATTGCCTTGTATTTTACCTTGCCTATTTGGCTTTGAAATATTTATAAGGTATCCTTCGAACTCATAAACAAGAGGATTTTTTGAATTACTACATGGGTAAGGTATTTGTTAAAGCACATGATTAGTCACATTTTTTCCCAAGAAAGCTATTATAGAATGTTTTTCATATTTATTTTCTTAATGTGTTAACATTAAATAATGATATAAATTTGCAAATAGATTAAAATAGTGAGTCGTGACAATCATTAGATATAGATTCAACATACAAAGATATTTTTTATTTTTTTTTCAACCAGGAACCTGTACCCTATACACAGCGGAGCTAGAGATGGAGTAGATCACTGAATCCAAGTATATGTAGCAGTAAACCTGAGTCAGGGATAGCCTTAGTTTCAATGTGAGAACGATATGTCCAATGGCAAGTAGAACTATTATCATTGTTTCACGAGGCATTAAAGGAAGACAGCATCTCCTGCAAGAGAATACTATGGTCCCCCCGCAAAGAAAGTAACATGGGCTTCCATCGGGTCAGCAAGAGACCCCGTCGCTAGCTCACAAACTCAACCCCTCACCATGATTTTTGAACATGAGACCTCATGAGGACCAAAACCCACAAAGAATACTGATCTACACCCCATGGCTACAAAGATATTTTACTTGTTCTTGTTGTTGAAAAAAACATACTTCTCGAGATATTAGATCTACACCAGCGGTCACCTATCCTTCTGGCTTCTTTGATGGTGTTGCAGCTTCAAATATCGGAGGTGCAGGTTTTACACTGCATATCAGTTCCTCTCACTACTTTCATGTCCAGATGGGTTGTGGTGTCAGCACAAACACCAGGGCAGAGTTGTTGTCCCTTTGGACACTATTAGTATTTGTGGTTTCTTTAGGCCTTCCTTCCCTCTTTGTCTGTGGAGACTCCCAAGTAATCATAAATTGGGAAAATTCGGGGGCACGTATTGATGTTGTGGACCTGGATCATTGGTACGATCACATTTATGAGGTAAAGGTTTCTTTCCTCTCCATAAAATTTCAGCACATTTACAGGAAGCACAATATGAGTGTTGATACTTTATCCAATGAAGCACTTACACTTGAGATGGGAAAACTCTCCTATATTGAAATATTGGATGGAGAGTATATTGGTAGTAATACCATCCAGTTCTTTTAAGGGATGCGTATCTATTCTTGTTGTGGCTACTCTTCTTTAGTCGAAAAGATTTGAGTATTTTTTATCCTTTATCTTTGTCATGATGAGTCTTTTATATGGAAATTGTTTTTACCTTAGCTCGGGGGATCATCTCTTTATCCCCTAAGTGCTTCCTTAGATAATCCTTCAGGGCTTGTATTGTGCTTCTTTGGACTATGTGGAAGGGTTTTTTATGAGGAAGTGAGACTTTTTTGAAATCCTTCGGTGTTGGGCTATAGGCCTCCCTATATTTGGTCGGGGTTTTTTGTTATTATGATAGTTGTATATGATACTTGGTATCATAGTAATGCAATTGTTACTTTTAATTCTTATGAATATCAAGGAACTCTCTTTTTTCAAAAAAAAAACAAACAAATAAACTAGTTGCTAATCTATCTATTGGGTGCAGCCGCCATTGTCCTCTATTTGAATGAGAACATGTTCCATGTTTCCAACTTTCAATATAATCTTCTACATAGGGAATGCATTGGAAAAGGTGAAAAGGGCCAAAAAAAAAAATTCAAATGCAAAAAAGAGGTAGGTTTGGCACTAGAAACATGTTAATGGAAATCTAGCAACAATTTAGTATTAACTTGATATAGTATCAAGGGAAATAATTTAGATTTAAAAAAAACAAGAAATAGAGATTTAAAATGCATATTTGATGCAAACAAAAGAAGAAGAAAAGTATGCTTAATTCAACAAAGCTTAGGATCCTCATGCCTGAATGAATTCACTATGGAAGAAGGTTGAAGGAGAAAGAAGCAATTCAATGTACATTGATCAAACATTCATGGTGAAATTGAAAAACCAAGGAGACAAAATTTGTTAGCATAACATTACATCCATTATCATTAACCTATGTGTAATACAATGATGATACAATAGGAATAATTTGAATTCACCAACTTGGATGAACTCTGGTGCTAACTCAATGTGATAAAATCACCATTGAGAGCTCACTAATATAACTCAAGACAACTAAATCAGTTCACAGTCAGTTAGATGAATAAGGTAGGTAGGAAAACGCGCCTAACCTCCTTAAATCTAGCAAATGTGACGCTAGACTAACTCAAGATGAACTAACTTATTCCCATATGAGGATAACTCAATAGTGACTAGGGTGAACTAATGGTGGGACTCCCATGACTCAATGTGGGTTTCTAAATTATAGAGATTTCCCTTTGGAGCTCCTAAACTCATGCAAACTGGCGCATCAAGTGTTAGGTGGTCCCCAGATGAGTTCCCAATGGAACTAGTGAGGTGGCAACATGCTCATAAGCTAGGAAGTGAAAATTATACTATAATTAGATGTGACACAATTAGAAGGGGAAATGAACCTATAAATTTCCCATCCTCGGTCTTGGGTAACTTTTTTTAGAACTTGAACCTGGAAATTATCAAGCTGATGAAGTCAGTCATGAGGCAGACACACGATCCGAACTCCTTCATTTTTCATGGACTGATGATATTGATTGTAATATAGTTAAATTAGTTTATAACGTAGAAAGAAACACTAATCCAGTAGATTTAGAAGATAGATTTTGGTTGTTGTATTTTGACAGTTCCAAAACACAAGAGGGATCAGGAGCAGATTGTGTCCTGATTGATCTTGAAAATAACAAACAATTTCTCTCTTGTCGATTAGAGTTTGAATGTATGAATAACAAAACTGAATATGAAGCTCTAGTCCAGGGCCTAAGAAAAGCCATTGCTCTTAAAGTTAAGAATTTAAAAGTATTTGGTGAATCTGAGGTAGTTGTCAGACAAATTAGAAATACAATTTATTGTTTGTCACCACATTTAAAAGGCTATCAAACCAAAGTTTGATATTTGATAACAAAGTTCAATGCTTTCAATATTATTAAATTCCTAGAATGTAAAATGTTGCAGCTGATTTTTTAGCTATTGTTGCTTCAAGATTGGTACCCACTAATAACAAATGCTCTATTGAACTCATTTTCAGGCCATCAGTACCAGACAATGTTACAAACTTGAGAGTATATGATGATGATCAATAATTCATAGATTTTCTAATGAATTATGGAACTTTCAAGGATTCAGTGATTGATGATGAAGAGCATCAAGCTAATATTCAATGTGGAAACTTCATGCTAAAGGAGTGATAACGTTGGAAGGGGTGTTTGATCTAAACAACAAGTTCAGAAAACCTGCCAATGTCAAAAATAAATAGTTTGTCTATGCAGTATGAAATAATTAATCTCGGGATAGAGGCAGAACCCAAGTATGTGAACTTGGGAAAATGTTGTTCACCAGGAGAAAGAAACATATTTATCAGTTTATTTCAACAGTATAAAGATGTTTTGCTTGGACATATGTAGACTTTAAGACCTATGATACCTGCATCATCCAACTTATCGTTCCTATTAAAGTATGTGTGAAAGAGATTGCTTCCTGTGTGGAGACTGCAACCATGCTGAAGACTGCGTTGAACACTGTAATAGCGTGGAGACTACCTCAAAAAGACCCTTCCAAGGGAGATTGCAGCAAGAGAGGACGAGGAAGAAGAAATTTCAAAGGTAGAGGGGGCAGAAGCAAAAGATCAGATTTGCAGTGCAAACGTTGTGGAAAGACTGGGCACACATCATATCAGTGTTGGGCTTCATGGGACTCCATCAAAGACAAGCATAACCAGAAGAAAGACGACCAAGATGCTAGTAAATCTTCTGATTCTTGTATTGTTACACATTGTAATCTTGGATTTAATGAAATGACTTCACTTTCATCTTACAAAGATTGTTGGCTGCTTGATACTGGTGCAACATC
>LPNX010282553.1:496710-563481 GCA_001517045.1 Pseudotsuga menziesii
CGAATTAAGAGGGGGATTGTTAGAATATAATCCGTCAGGATTATTGTAAATAAATAGGAAGCTGAACAGTTACATAGGAAGGTGAAAAGGCTGGTTCTCAACCGCCACATGAAATGTATAAATGTACATGCATTAGCAATGAAAGGAGAATTGAATCGGGAGTTATTACCAACAGAAGTTACTTGATGCAAAGATCATTTTCAGAGTCAGGCACTCAAAGTGGGTGGCTAATATGGTACCGCTAAGAAAGAAATCTGATGAGATAATATTATGTGTAGATTTCAGAAATTTGAACCGAGCTTCAGATAAAGATAATTACCCCGTTCCACCGATGGAACAAATCCTACAAATGGTCTCAGGTTCTGAACTATTCTCCCTATTAGATGGGTTTTATGACTATAACCAAGTGTTGGTAGTTGATCAAGACACGCTGAAAACCACATTCCGAACAAAGTGGGGAACATTTGCTTACAAAAGAATTCCCTTCGGTCTCACCGATGTTGGAGCCACTTTTCAAAAGGCAATGGATATAGCTTGTCGGGGTTTAATTGGCCACAGTGTGGTAGTTTAACTAGATGATGTAACCATTTTCTCTAAGAAGAGAGAAGATCATGTGTTTCATTTGAGACAATTTTTTTACTGTTGTCGTAAATATGGCATATCTTTAAATCCTAAGAAATGCATCTTCACGGTATTGGAGGGAAAACTGTTGGGACGCATTATTTCTAAAAAGGGAATCTCTATGGACCCGGAGAGAATAGAAACCATATCTCATATTCCCTTACCCCACGATAAAAAATGTATGCAATCATTCATAGGTACTAAAAATTTTGTTCGAAGTTTTGTTCCCGACTTTGCACAGATAGTAAAACCTTTGCAACAAATGGTAAAGCAAAGTGTACAATTTAAATGGACCAATACAGAGAAAGGTGCTTTTAACAACATCAAAGAAGCAATAGCTCACACACCTTCTCTTAAAATTCATGATTTTGAAAAGGATTTTATTCTATACACTTTTTCCTCTGATAAATCACTCACAACAGTGCTCACATAGAGAGAAGAAATGGGAGATGAGTACCCCATATCATTTATGACCACTAGGTTACAAGGTGTTGAATCGAAATACCCTGTCATTGAAAAACATGCGTATGCAATATTTAAAGTAGTGAAACAAATCAGGCCTTACATTTAAAAAAATAGAACCAAGGTAATTGTCCCACATCCACCTGTCAGAACCATTTTTGTACAAAAGGAATTGGGTAAACGAAGATGGAATTGGGTGACAACGTTACAGGAATATGACTAAGAATTCAAACCAACCACCATTATCAAAGGACAAGGGTTGTGCAAGTTAATGGCTGAAAGTAAAAACAATGAAGATGATGATTGGGAAAATGAAGTTGAATTTCATATGATTGATATGTGTCATGTCTTTACAACTCTTGAATCTTGGTACAGGGATTTGATACATTACCTCCAACAAGGATATTTACCAGAACATTGGAATTCTAAAAAAAAAGAGCGCTTCGTTTAAAGTCATCCTCTTACCAAATAATTGATGGATTTCTTTTTAGGAAGAACTATGATGGGGTCTTTCTAAGATGCCTAGAACATGAGGATGCCTCTAAAGTTGTTAAAGAATTGCATGATTGTCTTGTTGGAGGACATATTTCATGAGACGTTGTTGCCCACAAGATTCTAAGAGTTGGATATTACTAGCCAACATTGTTTAAAGATGCTCATGCTTATGTAAGGAAGTGTGATATATGCTAAAGAAGCGGTGGAAGACTAGCAAAAGTGGCTGGACCATTACAACCAGTTATTATTTCAGAGTCATTCGAACAATGGGGTATTGACATCATTGGAGAAATTAATCACAATTCTTCGTTACAACACAAATCTATCCTCGCAGCTACTGATTACTTCACAAGACGGGTAGAAGCAATTCCATTACGCAAAGTGAATGAGGATGCGGTCATAGACTTCTTGCAAGAAAATATCTTGACCAGGTTTGGGGTTCCAATTTCACTTGTCTTTGATAATGCGTCTTATTTTTCATCAATTAAGCTAACTGAATTTGCTAGTGAAAAAAGGAATTAAGTTGCATTATTCTACGAATTATTATCCACAAGGTAATGGGTTAGCTGAATCAACTAATAAAAACCTTACCAGAATCTTAAAGAAGACTGTTATCGAAAATCAAAGAAGTTGGCACATAGCTCTTCCCATTGCACTATGGGTAGACAGGGTCACCCCCAAGAATTCTTTAGGAGTGTCCCCTTATATTCTAGTATATGGGAAAGAGGCTATCCTACCCCCAAATATTTTACTCCCATCTTCTCAGTTAGCCCAAGCTTCACGAGGGTCTGGTAGCGAGGTTTTACAAGCTCGAATTAATACCTTACTAAAACTTGAAGAGTCTAGGCTAAAGCCCAAAGAGATATTTAACCACAAGCAGGAGATTGTCAAAAGATGGTTTGGTAAACATAAATCTGGGAAGGGAATATTTGAAGTTGGAGACTTGTTTCTTAAGTGGGATCACCTGCATGATGAAAATGGCAAGCATACAAAGTTTCAACACCTATGAGTTGGCCCATTTCAAATTGCTGAAACGATAGGCCCCTCAACTTATAAGTTACACGATTTGCAGGGGTGGGAAGAGAATATGCTTGTTAATGGTCTGGTTCTCAAACCTTATTTCACCTAGTACCGTAGGAGCTCTTTGTACATAAATAAACCTTTTCTTCTTGTTTGTTGATTTCTTTTAGTTGTATTTGTTTTCTTTCTGTTGATTTATTTTTCTTTGTCATTTTGTTTCAGCATTTGGATTTCTTCCAATAATTTGCTTTAGTTTAGTTGTTTTATTCCAAAATAAGTCAACTCAATCTTTTGGTGCTTGCGGGACATTGGAATATGAATAAACAGTCAAATGTTTTAATCTAGGAACTTCTCATTGAAAGTTATCTATGCAAAATTTTGATCAAAACAAGATTCTTTAATTTAATAGACTGCTGAAGGGAAGTTAAATTATGAACACATTGAAGTCTTATTTAAACCCTATAAAATAACTAAGGTAGATGAGGTATAGAATACTATTTTGGGGATCCATCCAGTTTCACACTAATATCTGTCCTAGGAAGCTCGCCACAAACACCCACGGAAAGGAAGTAGGACGGACATGTGTATGGTATTCAAAATAATCCTATGCCACAAAATGAAAGCCAAAAGGATTATTATGAAGAGTCAAAATTTCTGAACAGAGAATATATATCAAAAAAGATATACTGAAGACATAAATTAGTAAAATGATTGGATTGCTCAAAAGGTTCTTCTCCATCTGTGAGCTGAAACAAATCATCACTCACACAAAAGGACACTATGGATGGAAGAACCTAAATCAAATCTCAAATATAAAAGAAGCAAACCAGGAAGAGTCAAAAGATAAAAAGTCTTGAGGATCAAAAGAATGCAAAAGGCCCAGGAATGAGGAACAAATGAATGCATCTGTCTAACTATGCCACGATCATGTGGTGTCATATATGGCAGCAACCAAATATAGAGGTAAATGTTTCACATTTTGGACCCAAGAGAGTTATCGAGACTCCTAAGCCTGGTTAGCATACCCCAGGCGACTACAATCAATGTGATGTTCTGAATCTTATATTTCTGGAAAAGTCTAGACTCTTAAATAATCTTGGAAAAGACTAGGATAGCTTGCTCTAATCGAATGCCATAAAGCAGTTTGTGTTTTGAAAAGATAGTTTTTTCAGAGATCTATGTCCACCATCCAGTTGCTGTTGCAACCACTACCCCAATTTTTTTGTGATTTTAGGGCCTCTCCTTAGAATTTTTAGCTTCTAAATTTTCCTAGACTACTTTTGCTCTCTGAAGATCCTTTCCATGACTTAGTCTATTTTTCACAAATTAGAAAAGGCTTTGTCAAAAGTTAAAACTCAGGTTTTTCACCTGATGTGTTGGCTGAACTCATCGAGTCTATCCGACACGTTGGAGAAACTCGAGTTTTCCATCCGATTTTTTGCCTATTCTTCTTTGAGTCTCAAAAACATTTTTTGAGTTTGTCGATGCATCAGCGAAACTCAGTCTTGGGAGCTGACATTATTGGTGGAGAGATTCCTTTCTTTTCGATAGTTTGATCAAATCTTTTGCGAAGGTTGTCGAGAGATCTTGCTTATTGGCGTCGATGTTATCGGGTAGACTTTGAGAGTTGAGCCGATTTGATCGGGCGAGAGGGGGAGGGGGGGATTTTATCTTTCATATATGACAGCCTCCCGTCGGGAGCTTTCCGTGAGATTGCTGATGAACCTTTTTCGAAAAGTTGTGCAGATAACATCGGCATGATTCATATTTTTTAGTCAATACGTTCGGCTCGTCTGATTGTTTGCAACCAATGGGATTTTATTTTGTTTGTGAATGAGGTTTTCGGGAGAGTATGATGAGTCTCCACGATCGTGTTGGAAGAAATCCAATGTTGGAGCCAATATTGTTGCAAGTTGTTTTGTCTTTCACTACCGATGGAAGTTTGAATCTCGTCAATAGCCTTATTGTCGGCAGGAGTTGCCTGTAGCCATCCGATAACGTCGGCAATCCTTCACGAGTTCAATCGACATGGTCGTGGGCGACTTCGTTTTCTTTTCTGATTCGAAAAGTCGTCGATAGGGCCTATAATTTTGGCGCCAAACAACATTTTAACTCGTGGGTCATTAAACCTCCCAGTGATCACGTTTAATGCTCTTTTTATGTTTTTCCTATATAAGCTTTGGGAGGTTTTAGGACTGTTCCCACTATCCGTTTTGAACGCTTCCACTAAAGACTGCAATATGGATTTTCTTCGGACCAATTGAGCTAGTTTGTTCACCAGCTACCACGCCTCCTGTTTGCCAGGTGTTTTCAAACCTCATCGTGGTTTTATTTTTGTTAAGTGGTTTAGTAACATGGCGTTTTAGGGTTTTAGCATTTACGGGATTAGGGTTTACCTGGGCCATAGTGGTTAAAAAGAATTTCTCGACTTCATAAGTTTTTATTTCTTTAGGATCTCTGACCTTGGGATCATTTTCCCCAAGTCAAGACGCGTCGAAACCCTTGGTATTCTTGTTTTTTTTTTGTTGCTAGCATGGTCATGGGGGGGTTTCTCACCTGCTATGCACCACCCGTCTTCGACGCTCAGGCCATGGACGTTGGTGTGTTAGGATTTTTCATTGATAAGGTTTTGTCGAGTCGAGCGTTTCGCCAGCTGCGCCTCCTTTGGTTCATATTGATGCGTAGCGCGAGGGATAGGGTACCAGCATTGGTCGGCCTAAGGTTTCACGAGTTAACCTGGTTTACAAAGCCATCACAGTTTTTTTTAGCTTCTGCAAAGAGAAGCCTTGGCGTGTTTTGTTGTTAGGGAAAAGTGTTTGAGTTGAGCCAGTAAGGTAAATCTTGATCTGATGCACCCATGGTATTTGATTTTCAGAATCGGATGTCTAAAACCCCATGCAAGCCTGTGGAGCTTGCATTTGAACTGGTCCAGCCTTAACCTAATGTACACCTGATTGTGTTTGAAGTAGCTGGATAATGTTTGTTTTATCACAGAACATTTGGAGATGTTCAAAGATGACTCAGTAAATACAGTTTTATTGTTCTCCACCATATTCAATACTGGATACAATCTACGTTTTGTCATCTAGGTTTCATCTGCCATGTTGCATCTGAATAATAGTTGTTTATCTCATTATATTCTATTGATGATGCATGCATACTTTTGATCATAGTAATTCTAAGACATGTCTTGGTATGCTGCATCCTAAATCATCACACAACACCATGCCGAAGAAAGGAAAAAAGAAGGCTCGGGCCACAGGAGATGACGTGGATCTAGAGATTGTGTCCAAAATTGAAATTATTTACGAGGACACGAAGTCTGTCACATGAGTTGAGCCATAATTTAAATGGGGGCATATTTATCGGACGATCAAAGACAAGACTATTCTAGATGCAGGCTTGGAAGACATACCATTATATGTAAACATTAAAAGATCCACTATCACAAAAGTGGCTACATGCTCTAAGCTTTTCCCTAGTGTCAATATGATCGGTTGGATCCTATATTGAGCAGATGCAGCTACTATGATCGTGTCAAACACAGAAAAAAGGTCATTTGCTTCTTTCATCCCTGCCTATATTGCCAAATACTGTAAGCTGCCAATACCCCAGATTTTTTTGACAGATAAATGGATATAGGATCTGGATTTGGATGTGTTCGACTGTGCTAAGCGAATGATGATATTTGGGAAGCAGTTTTTCCATAAAGCCTCATGAGAATATGAGACTGCCAATTTGCGCACCCCATACCGACTCATAGCCCTGATGCTCAATCAGATCTTCGGTCGGGCAAATGGGAGGTTCTATAAGATTAGATGGATTATGTTGATATATCATGTAACCATGCAAGGCACTATCCTCAACTGGGAAGACATCGTGGCATATAGCCTGTCATCATGCACAATTGCAGCATTAGGAGGTCTAACCCAAAGGAGGTCTGATTTCTACATGAACTCCTTTTTTATTGAGTGTATATTATGTATGCACCAATTCCCAAAGCTAAATTATGATTGGGATCCCACCAGGACTCTTGTGCACTCCGCGTATCAAATCCTGTGGGCGCACAAGTATTTCAGTTTTTACAGGACCATTTGTGAAGATTTTTTGATACCATTGTACAGGTTGATTTTCCTTGAGGAATACAATTGCATGTCCAAAGGCTCATTGGAGATCGTAATCGAATATGGAGATTATTTTTTTCTCTAAGGAGGGTTTATATTTGAGGATGTAAGGAGGATCATGGGCTCCTTCACTATTTCCAAGATACGTCATTGATTATGTCATCCATAAGGAGGTGGAAAGACAGTTGTACACAAATAGTTTCGGGAACTTCTTGTTTGATATGAAGAACGTTGTCTACCCACCGCTGCCATTTTGCATTGGTAGTTATAAATTTACTAAGGTGAAGAGTGCCCCTGACTTTCTAGGAGACCTAGAAAACTTCCATTTCGGGGAGAAATGTTTCCACAGAAACGACACTTGGGGCAAAGTTTCAAAATACTGTGCATCTGTAGGCATAAATTTTGGATACTCCGATCACTTTGACAAGGATGAGCAGATATACTGAAATGCATGTAATATGATTGCCTTGAACAAAAGGTTCAAGAATAAAATCATGACTATGGGAGGCAAAGGCAGCAGCAGTAGTACCACTAAACAACAAAAATTGAAAGAAGAAGCTGCCAAGAAGAAGGAAGAGGAGGCTCGAAGGTTAGTTGAAGAAGCACAGAAATTATTGGCTGAAGAGGCCCAAAGGAAAAAGGAAGAAGAAGGACAAAGGAAAAAAGAAGAAGAACGAAGGCAAAAGGAAGCAGAAGAAAGAATGTAGAAGGAATCAACTAACATAGAAAGAGAGGAGGCAGAGAAGGAAGCTGAAGAATTGAAGGTGAAACAGCAGGAAGGCTAGGACATGGAGGATTTAGAAAAAGATACTGCCCAGGACAACCTAGGAGATCTTCCTTCTACATTGGGAGACATGATTATAGGAGGTCACCTTCCTTTTGTAGAATTGGCGTTAGTTCCCTTTACTCCATCCAAACAACATGTAGTTGCATGCCTAGATAAGGTATTTTTCGAATCCAACCAGAAAGCCATTGTTCGAAGGTCCGAAAAGAAGTTAAAGTGGGTACCCAACCTGAGGTGATCATAGTTGTTGAACAAGCTGTCATGAAAGGTACCGATGAAGATCCACAAATGATGGGTTCGATCGGTGTCGCAACCACCCAAGCATATACCTATAATGTTGACAAACTGAAAAAACTGTAGATCAATACAAGGAAAAGATGGTAATAGTGAAAGATACTCTGATGAAAGAAAGAGGGGAAGGCCGAGAGATGAAGAGGAAACATGAGGCTACTCTTTCAAAGTTCGAAAGACTCCAGGAGGCCTACCAAGTTTTAGAATCAGAAAAGGACGCCTTGGTGCTTTCAAATGCCATCACTGAGGGATAAAAGAAAGACCTCGAAAATAAGATTGCAAAGCTAGAGACGCAAAAGGCTGCAACTGATAAACAAGCAGAAGAATTAAATGCCCAAGTAGCAGAGTTGGAAGTAAAAAATAGTTCATTGGAAATTCAGCTCAAGACAACCAATGAATGTCAGGTTTATATTACTCCTCTTCGAGAGCAAGCCCTCCTGATTAGAAGGAAAACATATCAGGTCCAGCTACAACTTGTAGAAGAAGTTTATAAGATTAAACGGATAGAAACCAAATTACAGGAAATCTCAACTGATTTCGGAACGAAGACACAAGAAGTTGCAGAAGTTATTCAAGGTCAACTATTTTGGATGGAAACTAATGCAGCATTCCTGAAACAATTGCCATAGAAAACTACTAAGAACTTGAAGATAGAGTTTGAGCTCATGCATTTCAGTAGCAAGGATACTGCTAGATTGACTGCTGGAGTCGGGAAAACTTTGGAAAGGTGTATTGATATAAGAGGGTGATAACAACACATAATAGATGTCAAACCTCTACATCAAAAATAATCCAGGAGTTTCCTAACCAAGAGGGACATTTGAAATACCTCCAAGACAGATTGCAGGAGGATGAGCTAAGAATACAACAAGTTAAAGGAATCAATAAGAAGGTGGTAAAGAGTTTGGTTGCACAAGCAACAGTCAGTAATTTCCTTATAGAAGACCAACAGAGGGTAACTCCACCCAAAGTAGCAGGAATACAATGACAACTTGTCATACATGAAGTGACAGTTAGACTATTGGAGCCTACGGATTACAAGACCATCGCTGCATAAGCTGCTGCATGGAAATATTTCATTGGAGGATCAATTGGGCCCTAGTGCAAGTCACTAGAGGACGAATTTTGTTAATCGAAGAGTTAAGGAAACCCAAAGGGTGGGGGTAACCCAAAAGTCATTTGTAAAAGTATAAATAGGGGTAGAATAGAGATTAGAAAGGAATTTTTATAGCACATATATGTTGAAGCTATTTGTATGAGAACTACTTCTTTTATAAATAAAGAGAACCAAATTTTGTTGGAGGAAGGACTTTATGAGTTTCCAAATGGATTGTGTGGATTGCTGAATCTTTAACTATTTTTGTTTTAGCCTGCTACACAACTGTGAGATCGTTCTAACTTGTTGAATTACTTCTACAATGTTCTTAATTATTTTACCTTCTTTTAAGAATCTTGTACATATGAATGAGTAATGAACTTGTTAACATAACAGAGCTATCTTTGTTTATATTTTCTGTTGTGATTATGTATGTAGAATTTGAACAACTATCTGTAGGATTCCACTAACAACATTACAGTGTAGTACTCAGTTCATTTTAATCTCTGCTCCCCTGGGGATAGGTAGGATAGTTTCATTGTTTTTTTTTCTTTGGGTGATTGAGGAACAATTGATTCATGTAAGGTGAGAGGTAAGACCCTATGCAACTCACTTGTGTTTTCACTTGGGAGGTTCTTGTTTTGGCAATCAGCTGCATTTAGTATAGGCACTTGCATTTCATCACTTAATACATAAAATACCTAAATAGTGGACCAGGTCGCAACCGGTAAAACTGATTTAAAACATTATTTTAATTCTACGGTAGCCGGGTCACTTACCCAACAGATTCCCCATACCAAACAGTAAACGATCTAATTGGGAACGATTATTGGGGATAATCCCCACTGTCGGTACCTAGGATTTTCCAGGCATCAACAGAGATCTAGTGAATTAGAGTAGCTATCAGTTAGTTAGAGTCAGACTAGTTAAGTGGAGTTGTCCTTAGTTAACTAGCATCCAAGGTCAGTAGTCCCCAATTAATGAGATGAATTTAAGTCATATTTAGTTAATTTGGGTATCTTTGAGTAAATTTTAATTATCCTGAATGCATGAGAATAATCTTGGGCGAATTGGAGTCATTATTTGTGAATTTGAGTTGTCTCTAGTGCATGGGAGTAATTTATGGGTGATTAAGAGTCAATTAAGGTAGATTGGAGAAAATTTGATTAATTTGAATCAATAAGGGACTGGGAGTGCCTTTGTTAATGATTTAGAGTCAGTATTATTGGATTCAAGTTAGTTGTTTGAGAACTTGAATAAGTCAATCAATGGTTTTGATAAGCCTTTGTGAATTGGAGTGCTTCTTGATGATCTGGAATCCATCTCTTGTGGGAAATTCGAATTAGGCTAAAGGGTTCAAATTGTTGGAGAGCACATTCATCCATTCATTATGGAGTCACTTGGAGAGTACAAATAGAGCTATGGCAAGTGTTGTGAATTCCAAAGGGAGTTTTGGCCATCATTCTTGCACACTTTTGTAGTAATTCTTGCTTAAAGATCTAGGAGGATCTGGCGAGCAACTCTGTTGGTCATGGAGATTAATTCTCCAATTGATTCAGATGCCCTGGTAGGGGTCTAGAGGGTGATTTTGTGGTAGGATTATTTGATTGATTCGAATTCTGTGGTAGGGATTCAATTTATGGTGTTGGGAGAACCGCCCCCCTTGTTTTCAGATACTATAGTAGAGATTTGGGTTGTGATCTAACCTAGGAGGTCCTAAGTGTTGTGAAGGGTGAAGGTGTATCTTCACCAAGATTATCCAACAGGAGACGGGGAAAATTCTATGTGGATATCTCATCTGGAAGTGCTAGAAATTAAGGGAGAGGGGGACAATCCCTACCAAGTATCTAGACATTGCATTCATCTTGTAGGAGAGGGGGACAATTATGTCAAGTGAGCTATTTTTTAGTGGTAAGTGGTGATTTGGGAGAGGGTGACAATTCTAAGAAGGAGACCACACCAGCCAATACTTGGGTTTCTAGGAGAGGGGGACAATCCCAAGAAAGGAAGCGCTTGATTCTAATCTTGTCTTCTGGGAGAGGAGGAAAACCCTGAGGAAGAAGTCATTGGTATTTCCTTGAGGAGGAGATATCTCTTATGTCATTCATTAGTGTCCATTCTATAAGAAACCTTCTCATGTGAATCCCAAAACCTTGACTTGGGGGTGGTATATGAGAGTTGAAATAATATAGGTCGAGCAAAGACCTATGGCTGGGAGGAAAGTTGTTTGTTTGGCGCCAGTTGCTTCCCTATACAGATATGTACTTGTGCCTATTAAATTTATATCTCCCATTGTTAGATGGTTAAACCCTACTTCCTAGGAAAGACTATATGTTGAATGTTTTTTTGTAGAGCATGGGGTTAGGGGGAGGAGTTAAAATCTGATTTGGTTTGCTGAATATATGACAGTCCACAGGCTCATAGTGTAGTTAAACAACATGTAATAGGATCAAATGTATCTAGGTGTCAATACAAACAATTTCATGTAGATTGGGAAACTATGTTGCCTAGTTAGAGCAATCCCTCCTGATAGGTAAATGTTTTTAGAATTTTTAAAATTGTTTGACATGTTTGCATGGAAATATAACCTGTTCTTATGTTGCATTTAGTATTAGAATCAGATATTCCCTTTCATAAATAGCCATTTACCTAACCACATGTAACCCAGGGTTGGGGTATATTACACCAATGAAAAAAAGGGAAGAAATTTATTCAAACAAATACATGGAAAACCAAATGGCGTCCAAGCACAACACACATGATTAATATGGATCACAACCTAAACCAAAAATTTGCATATGCACAAAATCAACATATCTGGGAAACCAATATACAATAGACATATATCCAACATAAGTGGCAATAGTTTAGGCCAAGAGATGACATCAATGTCAATGCAGACATGGCCATGGCATTTGATACACAATAGGGTAAACATCACCATACATGTGTAGAATGTAGAAGCAAATCAATGATTCCTAGCATCTACCCAACACAATACATCAAAATACACCAAATTTGCATATAACTGTATGTAAAATGCATCATGCAACACTAGCAAAACATGAGACAACAATAGCAAAACAAATGCAAACAACCAAGGAACAAACAAATTCAGTTGAAAACAACATTAGATAAATGCACCATTCAAATATAATAATGCTTGACAAAAGCAAGATGGCACTAACAACGCCAATGACAATGCAAAAATTAAGACCGAATTAGAAAATGGAGTGTTTGTTGTTTTTTGTCGTACTTAGTCCGACAAGCATGCAATTGCAATTTGCAAAGTTTTTCTCTATGTATCATTGCTAGTGTGCCAAGTGATATAAATATATGAATGCTTTAACAACCACCACAAGTCTATCGTAGCTAATGGGATTATACAAACAATTGGACTATTGATAGAACACAAAATAGACAAAGCTCAAGTAGTTTTTCACCAAATGCAAAGGCTCCACTGAAATTCCAAAGAATACAATAAAAGCATATAGTGGGAAATGTTGGCCATCCCATTTATGCGAAATAACCCAAACTTCCTAACAAATAAGATCAAGGAAAAAATAACTATCATTGGGGCATTATGTAAAATTGACACCAACGAAAACCTGAAACAGGACTCGACACATGCATAAACCAACATACATTACAATGAAACATATAACATATTTACAAAGTTTCGCCAATTTTTTTCCCCGTGTATGATTGTAGCCTCGCCAAATGCTCGCATCCTCATGGTTCCAAGCTAGAGGCTCATTAACATGTCGATGAAGAGCGCTTTTTCTCTGATGGTAGTGCAAGTGAATGCTATTGAACTAGAGTAAATGAAAGGTTCGATGCAAAGGGAATACACAAGTTTTCTATATATATATATATATACCCAACACAAGTGATAAGAACACCATTATGAACAAAAACAATATGGCAGTACTAACACCATTGTAAAAGCAAGCCAGGACCGAATTAACAAATAGATTGTTTGTTGTGCTTTCTATGGGAATCATGCAATGGTGGCCTATAGAGTTCTGTTAATGTTTTCCACTTGTTATTAGATTCTAACAGGTAGATCTTGGGATAGAAATAGTCTTCACATAGATTGCACAAGAAAAATATAGAGAAGAATAATTGCTATTACACAATGAGTTGAAGAACAATATGAGAAATATTCCATTACAATGATATTCACATTATGGGTGAATATATAATACAATCATGAAGGAATAATTTGAATACCTGAAGAGGTAGTTGAATCTACCAACCTATACTGACTTAGGAGTTAACTTAGTGTGGGAAAATCACCACTAGAGCTAACTAGTGCAACTCTAGATCACTCAAAATAGTTAATAACTAGTTACAATTAGTTAAAATCAATTAACTGAAGAGGGTAGGTGAACAAAGCTGCCACACTCCCTGCATGCATGAAAAACTGGCACCAGAGACACTAGAAGTGATCTAACTTATGGGGATCATAGCACAATTGGACATGACTGAATATCTACTAGATTCAACTATTGGACATTGTTGGTGACACTATGAGTGGGTTCCTAAATTACAGGGATTGATCCCTGGAGCACCAAAATGCATGCAGACAGGCGCAACAAGTGGTATATGTCTAGTATATGTGTCCCCCATGCATTGGTGAAGTGATGAAGACCTCTCAAGCTAGGGAAATGAACAAATAGACTTATGTGGTCAAAAGGAAGATTAATAATAATCCTAACACACTCCTTTAATCCTAACTTTGGACAACCTGGACCCCTAGTAACTAAGACCAAAGGTCATCCATTACAATCTAAATGTAAAAATTTAATTATCCATGTAAAATGAGGAAAAGAGCAAAACCGCATGGGGAAAATCCTTGCTAAAAAATGGACATGTACATAATTTAAATGAATATCTTCCCTCTGTATTGTTCTTCACTTAAATGAGTTGAATGTACTACTTCTTGGTGAAAACCTTTGTGTAGTTGTTGTTGATGCCTTGATCGTGTATCAATTTTCCAATGTTTTGTAGACAAAAAGAACGAGGAGAAACCCCTTGAAGCTCATCTTTTGGTGATGAAGGAGCATCATACGAATTCTTCTTGATGTGACAAAATAAAATATCAAATATGAACATAAAATCAGATATGGAAAAGAGGTATGTGCAATCATTTCCTAACCGAAGAACATCAATGAAATTAGCAGGCTCAATTTCTAGTGTAGTTGCAAAATGGTGAACCTAATCATGAACCTTCTTTCCAAAATGATGTGAAACCTTTCTAATTCTATAATAGAGCTTATGAGGCTCTGAAATATAAGGAATTAAGCCATATGGAGCAGCAAACAACCAAGGTGTAGTGGCTCCAAAATCTGGTTGAGTCATAGTAGGAAAACTAGGTGCAACTAGTTTACATTGACAATTGGGCAAATCTGGAGAGTATAAGGATATAAAATTCGGCCTAATAAAGGTTATATCAGATCCAAATGTTTTTAACAACAACCCACATATAGCCAATGATAAGCATGGGGTCTTTAGTTCGTGAAATCATGTCATAGCGCCTTCATTCATGGGATATTAAAGAATACCCCTAATTTCACTAGATATTGATAATTATTTACAAAAAAACCTTTTGTTCATCCCCTCTCCCAATACATATTTCCAATTAAAAATCCTTATTTTTACTAGAAACCCCTTTGTATACCCCCCAATACTTATAAACCCCCCAAACCCTACTCCTCTCCCCCCAATACCTACAATATATTTACCTTATTTTTCACGATAACCCCCCCCCTTTATGAATGAACATGATAAGATAATGATTAACAAGGTGAATCCCCCTCATGATAAGGAAAACCAACCAATGACAGAAAACAAAGACATGATAACAACTTTCACCAGTGATACAATATAGGAAACCATGAAATTGCCTAGTTTACCAAGTGAAAAATTTGGGAGTTGTAGGGTCTTATGAGTATCAAATGGATGGGAAAAAGGTGTCATAACCCGCATATCATCCTGCAAATCATCTTCTAAATCAAATAAAGAAGAATCTGAATGGATTTTGAAAGAGTTTGATGAAGGCAAGTCATAAACTAGTGATAAAAAACTAGTATTGAGAGGAGATGGCTATGGGAGATTGATAGGTATATTTTCCAAGGGAGGCAAGGAGATTTATGATTCTAATATATCATAATGAGTATCAAAACCAAAGACATCAAGAAAATACTTTACTCTAGAAACCAAAGCGTGAGCATCATTACCTTTGAATTGCATAGTGTGACAGTGCCCCTGGGGATCAACAGATTTTTCCCTTCCTTATTTTCTTGCAAAATCTGGAACATCAATGTTGTTCCTTTCAAGCAACTAAGTCATGATGTCCTTCTTCTTTTTAAAGAAAGATTTTTCATTGTGAGAATTTTTGTTGCAATAGGTACACTTTGATCTTCCTTTCTTGTTGCCCTTCTTCTTGGAATTCGAGCCTTCATCAGCAAAGTAAGAACCTTCATCTTTAGAGTCTGACTTTGGCTTCTTCTCCTTCACTTTTAGCTTTCCTTTAGACTTGAAAGTCTTGCTTTCAATAGCAGCAAGCGCATGATCCTTTGAGGTTTTGAGAGTCCCAATTTGAATCAAATTGATCTCCTCTTGAGTGAGGGAATCTATGAATGCATCGAGGGATGGCATTCTCCAATTTTGAACTGTAATCTTAGTAGCATGGAATGTTGACACAAAAACTGAGTATTCCGGACCCACCTTTGATAGGATGGATAGGATTAACTGTTCTTCTTTCTTCTCAATTACACATAGCTTGAGCAAAATCACTAGTGACTTAAACTTGGTGATGAATTCCTCAATGGTTTCGAATTCACTTGGTCTCAATGAGATTAACTCGTTCTCCAATTGATGTCCTCTAAGTTCATCTTGCTTTTCGAAGATGGATTCAAGTTTGATCCACACTTCATTAGGGACTGCCAAGCCATCAAGACGGAAAAGAAGTTCCAGAGAGAGATAGAGAGAGAGAGAGAGAGAGCAAGCCATAAGCCTCGTCCTTCATGTTATGCCACCTTCCTTTCTCAACAACTGCATTAGGCTTGATTTCTAAGGCCATAGTAACTCTGTAGAGACCTCTGTTGCGCAACAATATCTCAAGCTTGGATTTCCATTCATGATAATTGAATGAAGTCAAGGTTGCTATCTTAGATAGATCCATGCTCTGTTGTTGTGCTACGGGTGAGATAACTTAATACCTGCACAAAACTATAAATAATTTTTTTGTTAGACAAATCAACATCTACTTTGACAAAGAGCACAATATCTAGTGCGTCAATGGAAGTATCTGAGGGAGATTCAAATAGCCTAACCAGGCTTTGATACCATATAAGATTATGACAGGAATATCTTGGACATAAATAGTCTTCACATAGATTGCACAAGAAAAATATAGACAGTAATAATTGCTATTACACAATTAGTTGAAGAACAATATGAGAAATCTTCCATTTCAATAATATTCACATTATGGGTGAATATATAATACAATCATCAAGGAATAATTCGAATACCTGAAGAGGCAGTTGAATCTACCAACCTAGTGATCCAGGAGGATATTGGTGGCCACCCACCTATTCCACTTGGACCCCCACCATTTTTCTTTCGGTTTTCTAGTTTCCTTAATTGTAGCATAATTTACTATTTTTGGCAGTTTTCAGGTCCTAAACTTTCGGAGTCGTTTTGAGGCCCTAAACGACGTTTTTTCGGCATCGGATGGTCGAGAAAATATGAGTCCCTTCTAAACTTAATATTTATCATTTATGGATGTAGTCCTTGAAGAGATATTTCTAACGATGTATCATGTGCGTCAAACGAAGGTAGTATGCCAAAGTTACGACCCCGGGAAATTGATATACCAAGTTACCCAACGGGGCCCACATTCTGGTGTTTCACCTCCTAGGGTTAGGTTTTTGGATGTGTAGTGTTTCCATTGTTTCTCAATAATATGTAGGCCTTTGAGCCTCATTGTAACAAAGAGTTCAGAGGGATGTAGCCGCCACATCTCTTCTCAGAGATAAGCTACCAGCACTCTAGCTAGTTTATTTCCATTCTGTATGTAAACAAGTTTCAGTTCTTTGATTAATGAAATGAAGTGTTATTTTCGCTGCATATTTGTTTCTATGGTTATTTGTGTATTCTGTTGAGTTCCTGCATAAATATGAATCAGTGGTATCAGAGCAATCTGCTCTTTCTCTATCCTTCTTTACATGTCCCCAACGAGGGCGGGGTATAAAGAGTTAGGGCTCAATCTTGTTGAACCTTTGCAAGATCAACCTCGCAAATCCCGACGGCCTCCCATGGGGGACAAAAAGAAAGATGAGGGTGCAGAAGATCCTATCAAAATGTTGCTCGAGGAGGCCCTTGAAAAACAAAGGAACACGATGATGGATAACTTCGCCCTAATCCTTCAACGACTTCCCACTGGCGGCGCATCTACATCTAGCAACTACTCTGGAGGCGCAACCCCTTTTAAGGTACAAGTAAACTTCGACATTCCCGTATTTGATGGTCGAATAGATGCAGACGCCGTAGATAGATGGTTGAATCTATTAGAAGGATATTTCTCGGTTCAGGACTTTTCTGACCGATAAAAGATTACTTTTTCACTACTCAAAGCCGCCCCCCATGTCAAGGACTAGTGGGAAACCTACTGTGAGAGAAAGGACAAGGCTCGACCATACCCACTTGGAATTCATTCCGAGATGCCATAAAGGGACAATTTTATCCCATGGGGAGCTATGAGGACAAGTACATATAATGGACTATGCTGCGACAACAAAGAGATCAAGATGTGCATGAGATGATGAATATGTTCCATACCCTGCACACCAAGTTGGGTATCAAAGATTCAGAGAAACATTTGGTGCTGAAGTACCGCAGTTGTCTGTACAGATACATTCAGGAGGAAATGGAGTTCCTCGACATCTCCTCGCTTGGTACGACATACTAGTATGCTGCCAAAATTGAGCAAAAATTCAAACAAAAAAAGAGAGACTTTGGATTTGCGAATCAAAAGCAAGCGAAAGCTGCCCCCAAACCGCAGAACCAAGGACACAGCCAAGGCTTGGCGACTCAAGATAACTTGCCAAAGCCGTAAGCAAAGAACAACACTATGAAGCCGAAGAAGGAATCGGGAAAGTGGTGCGAGTTCCATAAGAGCCCCACTCACAACACCAGTGAGTGTTGGGCTAAGCAGTCACTAGTGGCCGAGATAAAGGCTTCCGAATCAGATGCATACTCTGACACTAAATCAGAACCCGAGAAGGGGAATGACAGAGGGAAGAAGATTATTGATGCAGAGCCCAACGCCACCATTGCCACCATAAAGATCCAAAAGGAAGAACCAGAAGATTCAGAGGAGGAGCGTCTTTTCCACTCCCAGATGTGGGTAAAGGGTTCCCCACTACAGTTCATTATAGACAGTGGGAGCCAAAAGAACCTCATTTCAGCAAAGGTCGTGAAGCGGTTGGGCTTGCCGACCACAACACACCCGTAGTCATACACCATCGGGTGTCTTCACCAAGGACGGGATCTTCGCGTTAGCCAGCAGTGCCGCCTTCCCTATAGCATCAAGCCCTTCACTGATGAGGTATTATGTGATATTGCTCCTATTGATGTTTGTGATGTATTATTGGGTTAACCATACTTATGGAAGCTACATGTTGTGTATGAGTCTTAGCCTCGCGCTGTTATTATTACGTTGGGAAATAAGTTGTACAGGACAGCAGAGGTTCCACCTCCTGCCGTTATCTCTTTGGTTACTGCAAAACAATGCAGTAAGATCATTTCCAAAACCGAGAAATTTGTTTTCTTGATGATCTACCCTCAGGGAAAGAAGAAGATCGCGACCATTACCTCCAGACAGGGCCCATCCGCACAACAACAACAAATGGATAAGGTCGCGGAGGAGTACCGGGACATATTCACCTCACCCACAGGGGTTCCTCTGCATTGTCAGGTCAAGCACCCCATCGATCTGACCCCAGGTGCGTCGCTACCCAATGGATCGATCTATCAACGCTCTGTTCTGGAGAATGATGAAATCAAGAGGCAAATTCAGGAGCTGCTGCAGAAGGGTCACATCTGGCCAAGTTCATCACCCTGTGGGAGCCCGATCGTGTTAATATAGAAGAAGGATGGGACTTGGAGACTCTGTATTGACTATCGGGCGCTGAACAAGATCATTGTCCGGAATAGGTACCCGATCCCACAGATTGATGACCTCCTGGACCACCTTAAAGGGGCAAAATATTTTAGCAAGATCCACTTAAAGTCTGGGTATCACCAAGTACCGATCAAACTGACCGATGTGTGGAAGACTACCTTCAAAGCCAAGAGGGCCTTTTCGAATGGTTGGTCATGCCTTTCGGGCTAACGAATGCTCCTGCAACCTTCATGAGACTGGTGGACGACATCTTGCGGCCATTCACCAACTCATTTGTAGTAGTGTACTTGGATGACATCCTGATATTCAGCCAGACTTGGGAAGAGCACCTCCACCACATTCGACAGGTCCTCCAAACGCTACGGCAACACAAGTTCTGTGCCAATTTGGATAAGTGCACTTTTGGCATGACCCAGGTTCAGTATCTGGGATACATTATTGATGAGTATGGGGTACATGTGCATCCAACCAAGATCCATGTCATTTGGGATTGGCTAGCCCCAACTACTCTAAAAGAGCTTCGCAGCTTTTTGGGTCTTGCTAATTTCTATTGCAGGTTCATATTGGGATTCTCTCATATCACTTGGCCCTTGAGTCAAGTCACCAAGGGAGGAGCAAAAGCAAAATTCTTCTGGTCAGAACTCAACAGAAGGCGTTTGCAGAATTGAAACATCGCCTCTGCTGTGCCCCAGTGCTCACATTACCAGACTTGCAACAACCATTTGAGATCGAGATAGACGCCTCTGACTATGCCATTGGGGCAGTCCTTACTCAACAAGGGCATCTAGTGGCATATCACAGTGAGACATTGTCCGACACAATCCGCAAATATCCCACTTATGACAAATAGATGTATTCCATTGTATAGGCTTGCCGACAATGGAAGCATTACATTTTGGGGAAGGAAACGACCATCGACCCTTGTAGTTCCTACAGACACAAGGGAAGTTACAAAACGATCGCCATTAGAAGTGGTCCACATATCTACAACATTTTTATTTGAATATCAAGTATAAGAAGGGAAGCACCAATAATGTTGCAGACTGCCTCAGCCGACCACCAATCGTGGCGATAACTACTGTGCTCAACTCTTGTGGGCGGCACGAGACCTCTGATTGTCCGATTCTCTACAAGAGTGATCTAGAATTCATCCACACATACAGGACGCTTTTGGAGGGTAACCAAGTTCCAAATTTTCACCTCCAGGATGTACTACTATGTCACATGGGACACCTTTGTGTTCCTTCAAGCGAGCGTGCCAAGATGATTTGGGAAGCGCACTACACTCGGGTCGTTGGGCATTTCGGGGTCGAGAAAATAGTGGCAGTACTGCAGAAGTATTTCTATTGGCCAAACCTTCAACATGACGTCGAGAAGTACATCCAATCTTGCACTGCCTGCGCCATTGCCAAACTGTCCATCAAGAAGCAAGGCCTCTATACTCCGTTGCCTACCCCTAGTCGACCTTGGGAATCCATCTCCATGGATTACATGTCGGGCCTTCCTTCTACTAAGCAGGACAACGACTGTGTGTTCATGGTCGTCGATTGATTCTCAAAGATGGCCATAATGGCGGCCTGCAAGAAGAATATCGCAGTGGAATCCACTGCTAAACTCTTCTTTGAACGAGTGTGGGTACAATTTGGTATCCCACAGTCTATAATCTCTGATCGGGACAGCAGGTTCCTTAGTACATTCTGGTCTATCCTATGGTCAATGCTAGACACCAAGCTCACAAAATCCACAGCTTTCCATCCCTAGACTGATGGCCAGACAGAGGTCGTCAACCGAATGATTGTACACATTTTGTGCATGTACAACTCAAAGCATCCATGCACATGGGATGAGAGCCTCTCCTATGTACAACATAGCTATAACCGGGCCCTCCACAGCTCCACCGACCACAGCCCCTTTCAAGTGGGATTGGGATTCCAGCCACTATGTCCCATTGACGTAGCCATGCCATTTGCAGCTACTCAGGCTGATTCAGCTCATGTCCAGTCCGAAGTTTCTAAGGCGAACAACTTCATTGAGCGCATTCAACACATTCGCCAACAAGTTCATGACATAGATCCAATGCTAAGTACAAGCAGCGGCATGGTCAGCATCGGGTACAACACAACTTCCAGGTGGGCAACAAAGTGTGGCTACATTTGCAGAAGGAGTGCCTCACTGGACCCCACCGCAAGCTTCGCCCACTCCGATATGGGCCATACACCATCACCAAGGATGTCAGGGACAATGCCTTCAAGCTCAGTATTCCGCCATTCCTTGGTCTGCAACCAGTGTTCAATGTGGATCGCCTTCGACCCTACTTTCCACCTCTACTGGACACATCAGACGTGGCAGAACAACTCACACCAATAGAGTTAAACCCCAATTGCATGGAACAAGCCAGAATTGATCATTATGGATACACAGTTCAAGAACACCCTCCAGCAGAAGATCCAACTATATCGAGTTGTTAAAGCAGGCCAACTCCTTCACCAGGGAAAGTGGCTCACTAGAGACCAAGTTCAGCAGAAGTTTCCTCATCTCATGGAGGAACTCAACGCAATGGGGACCATTGCTTCCTAGGGGGGGGGGGGAATGATCCAGGAGGATATTGGTGGCCACCCACCTATTCCACTTGGACCCCCACCATTTTTTCTTTCAGTTTTCAGTTTCCTTAATTGTAGCACAATTTACTATTTTTGGCAGTTTTCGGGTCCTAAAATTCTGGAGCTGTTTTGAGGCCCTAAATGATGTTTTTTCGGCATCGGATGGTCGAGAAAATATGAGTCAATTATGGACTCAATATTTGCTATTTAAGGATGTATTCCTTGAAGAGATGTTTCTAACGATGTATCATGCACGTCAAACGAAGGTAGTATGCCAAAGTTACGACCCCAGGAAATTGATGTACCAAGTTACCCAACGGGGCCCACATTCTGGCGTTTCACCTCCTAAGGTTAGGTTTTTGGATGTGTGGGGTTTCCATTGTTTCTCAATAATATATAGGCCTTCGAGCTTCATTGTAACAGAGAGTTCAGAGGCATGTAGCCACCACATCTCTTCTCAGAGATAAGCTACCAACACTCTAGCTAGTTTATTTCCATTCTGTATGTAAACAAGTTTCAGTTCTTTAATTAATGAAATGAAGTGTTATTTCCGCTGCATATTTGTTTCTATGGTTATTTGTGTATTCTGTTGCTTTCCTACATAAATCTGGATCACCTAGACTAACTTAGGAGCTAACTTAATGTGGGAAAATCACCACTAGAGTTAACTAGTGCAACTCCATATCACTAAAATAGTTAATAACTAGTTACAATCAGTTAACTGAAGAGGGTAGGTGAACAAAGGAGCCACTCCCTATATGCATGCAAAACTGACGCTAGAGACACTAGAAGTGATTTAACTGATGGGGATTGGAGCACAACTGGACATGAATGAATACCTATTGGAGTCAACTATTGGACACTGCGGGTGACACTCCAAGTGGGTTCCTAAATTATAGGGATTGATCCATGGAGCACCAAAATGCATGCAGACAGGTGCAATAAGTGGTAGATATCTAGTAGATGTGTCCCCCATGCACTGGTGAAGTGACAAAGACCTCCTAAGCTAGGGAAATAAACAAATAGACTTGTGTGGTAAAAGGGAGGATTAATAATAATCCTAGCACCTATATGATTACTAGCGTGCCTAATATTATCAATATATAGGCAATTTAAGAACCATCACACATGCCATGAACGATGATAGGTCTAGCATAACTAATCGCACTACACAGGTAAATGGTACGTCAAAATAACATATTATGGACAAAGCTCAAGTAGCCTTTCACCAGTGAAAGGACATCATTCAGATGCCAATAAAAAGGCAATAAAAGCATAAAAATTAAATGTTCACCATCCCGTCTACTCAAAAGAGCCCAGGCTTCTCAAGGAATTAAACAAAAAAATCTGCCATAAACTGTTCCAGTAGCATAGTAAGCTACAAACCATACATAAATACATTTTGTCTTTAACAATCACAATATAAAGAAAGAATATCAAGACTTTCATCAAATGCAAGTCCATAGTCTAAAAACCCCTCCACTCACATCCACCGTGGTAATTTACAATCTTCAAACTACCCAATGCCAAAGAGTGAATAAAAGTACTCAAACTAATATATGTTACTATGTTTATGCAATATAGGTAAAGGCCACAATAAAAAAAAGGAAAACAAAAATCAATTGCCATCCAAACATAACACACGTAATTCATTTGAATCACAATCTGAAACATGTTTTGCATACATGCAAAAATAACATACAAAACAAAAAAATACCAAACATACATATTCAAATCTCCTCAGTTGAAAGTATCAAAGCAAAATCCCTCTCGTGCAATGTCTAACAAAGACACATAGCCACTTGCTATTAACATAGAATATTTTTATTGAAATAATACCAAAAAGAAAAAACATATTAACATTTAGAAAACAGATTGCTTGTAAAGTTTTGTCATACCGACTCTGAGAATTGGGTGAAGGGCATTTGTAAAATTTTCCCAATGTTTTGTCGTGTGTATGATTGTTGGCCTACTGTGTGTTGTTAGCCTTGAGTTGTGGCTCGGGCACCATGTTGACAAAGGGCACTTTTACTCCAATGACACTGGTAGTGAATGCTTTTGGTTTCTAGTGAATGCAGTGTTCAATGCAAAGGGTAAAGACACGTTTGCTAGGGAAGCACACTATTAAATACTATGACAAGCAAAAGCAACTTAGCCAATCAAATAATATAGGAAAAATTTAATATCCAAATATACAAACACAAGTAGGGAGAGGGACTTTCCTGACAAAGGAAGGGAAGGAATTTATTGCTTGCCTGCATCAGGCAAGGACTCCCCTTGTAAGCAAAAAATACAAACTTCTTAGGGTATGCAAAACAATGATAGAAGCATAATTGGATTGCCAAAGACACGGAACATAGCAAAATCCCAAGCAGTGTTCCACTAAATGAAACGACATGGCACAAGGACCAACCATATAACCATACGTGTTGTAACCATGGATATAACACTCAGTACAAACAAATCCCAACAGCCCCATAAACTATCCCAGTAGCAAAGAAAGCTACAAACCATACAAAAAAACATTCTCTCTCTAACAATTATAACACACACAAAGAATAACAAGACTTTTATCAGATGCAATTCCATAGTCTCAACACTCGTCTACTCACATCCAATGCCATCGTCAACACACACTTCAAATTTCCCGACACCAAAAAGGAAATGAAAGTACTCAAACAAAATGCAAGATAGATAAAGCCCCCAAACAAGAAAACATAAATTGAGTTGCCATTCAAATACAACATACACAATTCATTTAAATCAATATATATGAAGCATGATTTTGCATCCATGCAAAATTGACATACATGACAAAAAAACACACACAACATACATATATATCCAAACTCCCTTTATTGAAAAACTATTAAACTACAAGCCTCCCTATGCAATGTCCAACAAAGACACATAACCAACTATTATTAACATAGAATCCATGCATTAAAAAGCCACGCATGCAACACAATTTCCACATTTGTTCTTACCATGCATATTGAGGAGAACCACATTCCAACAACCTTAAACACCACTCCATTAGCAAAACAAACTACCGACCATTGATGAACACACCAAGTATACAAGTGCTGCAACATAGACATAGCACAAAAAAAATTCCAAGATGGAGGAATGAGGTATCCACAATTACTATCATACTAAACCCATAATTTATTTTACCTTATCACATAAAACATCATCAAATAACAATCTCTAATACAAAATCACAGATTCAATATGTGAATATATGGTGATAATAGATTCAATACAATTACCAACATAGTACTTAAATCTCATAAATGGTAAATCCATTGCTAATAAATGTAGAAGAAAAAAACATGCAATTGCACGATCTAAAATTAATATTTACACTATATTATAAAACCCTAAACAAACAATTGCACAATCCAAGAATAAGATTACATTATGCTATAAAACCCTAACTTATTGGCTTTAACGACTAAATACATTGACATCAATTAAAATGCAAATGACAAAAACTAAATAACAAAAAATATAAATAACCAAGGATAAGCTAAATCCTTTCGTTGAATATATAGTTACGAGCTCTAGGCTTGGAAATACATATTTCTACACAAAAAGAGACCAGCCTTCATCTACCCTTAAAAAATCCTTAGAGCAAAACCCCATAAATGATATCATGAACAAACTATTCTTCACCGTGAACATAACAAACAAATGAATTTGACACCCATGACAATATCAAAATGAATCACAACCAACTAATTACAATGTTCAAGGGTAATGTCTCCTCTTGCATTAGGATCTATTGTTAAACCCCATAAAAACATTCCCCAATTTTAGCACCCAAATATGAAACCCATCCACAACTCCATCAAGCAGGTTGCTTGCTACAAAATTTGTTATCAACAATTGCTAAAAGGTTGTGGTTTTACCACCCCTTGCTGAATTTGAAGGCTAGCCCTTCGCAACCCTAATCTATTTTGTGTTAGTGCCAAAACAAACCTACAGTTTAGGCTCAACCTCTTCAGGACTTTAAATTCCGACCATTTGCATAGACAAAACCAAGACTTAAAAGCCATGGAAGCAATGCTGAACACATAACATACCTTCTACAACAACCAAATCTTGCACACGCCCAAACACTGGTAAAGAGTCGAAAACAACCACCGCCACTTCCAAAGGACACCACACTCCCAAAAACAAAATACACATCAGAGTCATAAATCCCGCACATACCACAAGAAGCACAACGAACCACAAGAAGCGCAAAAAGCACCAGTACCTTCTCGAACCACAAGAAGCACCAAGTGCCCAAACACTTGTCGCAACTGCCAAACACTAACATCTGTTGGAAACAACAAACACCTCTTGCAAAGTGAAGACTCGTCGCACAAGAACAATAAAAGAACAAGTCATTGCAACCCTAAGAAAAAACCCGACACTATTGGTAAAGCAAAAAACTAGCCCGCAACATTGCGAATGGCACCAAGTAACCAGCGACAGCTCAAACGCCAACCCACAACCAGTAAAAAATACAAGCAAAAATAGTGAAGGTAGCAAACTAGACACCGCGCAAACCCTCCCGAACAAGACCACATGAACATGACATAAAATCCGCCCCATCGCCCTAGTTGAAAAAACGACAACACTTCAAATTGCATTTATTCTATCCCTCACTACCATTGCCATTGAGGTAACAACGTCCTTCCTCAACACACCACTCACACCTTGGTTGCAAGGCCTTCACGCCACAAAAACATGCCAACAATCATACACACAACAAAACATTGAAAACACTTTACAAATGCCATTCACGCAATTTCCGAAGCCAAATTGAACAACTTTACAAACAATCCGTTTGCTATATGTCTCCCTTCAACCAAAGGGACATAAAAATTAAATTTGAAGTATAATATTTCATGCCACCATTTTATAAAAACACTAACAATTAAAAAATAATGAATGGACAGATCCCACGTTTAGAGTTTAACATTTTATTTCAATTTTGTAACAAGACAACAATTAATGGACACATTTATAAACTTGGACTATCATTTCAATGATATGGCGGGAAGGCAAACCATTCCCTTCGCTATTGGGTCATCGGTCTGAGGTTTACTTTTCTTTCACAATTTTGCTGGTTCTTGTTGACTGTTTTCACGCCCTTATGGATCAACAAATCAAAGCAGAGTTTACCCAAAATGGGTTCGCGCTGGAGGACGAGGAAGACATATTACAGAAGTGTAAGTAGCCTTATCAATAGCATTATGCGTTCTGCAACATGGTCGATGGCTAAGTGTGTAATGGGTTTGTTGTACGTGATGTATTGCCAATATGAGCAGGCACTGCATTTTGCATCAACTTCGGGGTGAAGCCTTCAGAGCTGGTGTCAAGTTGGGAGGTTTACTACTTAAACATGTAAGATTTGGGTTGTGTTTATAAATGCCTTTATCTTTTCTAGAAATTATAAATGTGATGTTCTCAGGTTCTGTGCATTGGGCTTAGTGGTGAATGGTATATGGTTTCAGGCCGCCATTCAGTTGTTTTTATTTTTATTTTGGAAAGACGTAAGAGACATTAAACTGCCATGGCTAGTTTATGGGGGTGTATTGTGTGAGTTAATGCCTTTTGACTTTGTATTAGTTTTTTGTTAGTCTCTTCCACTACCCATTTCCTTGAGCCGGAAATAACCTGTGTGGTCTATATAATATGCTATAAGGGGTTGCACTACATTGATCGAACTTCCTTTGGTTTAGGTCCTAGAACAAGAGGCAACTATTCTGCCAAAATTGCCAGACTTGCACCTGGCCTCATCTCTTTAAAACTCATGCCATTCAGGTGGGACAGACCATGGGTCAATGGAACCCTGGTGGAGGGCTTATGCTTAGACCTTGCCAGTGAACTGTTAGGCTTAAATGGACTCAACCTGGATCAGACCGTAAATTTAACAGATTTCATGTTTATTACAGGAAATACATTACATGATACAGTCATAAACATTCGTAAATGCCAGATCTGAAACATGATAGCTAGAAAACGATCACATGAAGTTCACACTGGTTTATAGTGAGAAGCAACCCAAGGACGGGAGGAAAACCCACTTCAAAGATAGAGTGCTTATTTTATTTATTGCAGAAGCCTGTTGCATCACTTGAGCTTTGCGCTCTAAC
Organism: Pseudotsuga menziesii; assembly: GCA_001517045.1. Lineage (NCBI taxonomy): Eukaryota > Viridiplantae > Streptophyta > Pinopsida > Pinales > Pinaceae > Pseudotsuga > Pseudotsuga menziesii. The sequence goes on from LPNX010282553.1 coordinate 524,551, forward strand.
GCCCAAGATATCTATGATATATTTTCAAGTTCCCCCTATATAGCCTGTTGCAAGCTAAGATATCTATGATATATTTTCAAGTTCCTCCTATTGTAACTTCCTTTTATAGGTGGAGAAAAGGTTGATAAGGTCAACATTGATCATTTAGTGAGATATTGATTGACATAATCAACCTTCCCCATTTTTATGTTTAATTTAATTAAAGTCACATTTCCTTACAACTAGTGGTGTTTTCGATATCCAAAACCTATCTAACCTTGAATGCTTGGCAGCCTTTTCGCTACACCTGAATGCTCAATTTAATCAAAAGTATGAGAAACAAATGTTCTGTAAGGCTTGGTTGACAAATTGTTGTTACAAGATTCACATCCTCTACCTCGGGCTTTGCTTATTTTTATGGGTCTGCTGAATTTGTTGCTACCTTCTTAGGTTCCGTTTATAACCAGTTATGTTGGATTTGGATCTGCTTCCGTAGGAACTGATTTTGCAGAAACTGGTTTTGCTGTATTTGCTTCATCTTCTACCTTTTTCTTCTTTTTGTCGGCTTCTACTTTAGTTTATTTTGTTGCAACTTACTTTTCAAGCTTTACTTAGTCCTTTATAGCTCAGTCCTTGGTCCTTGGTTTGCTACTCTTGCCTTTGCAAGGTCTCTTTTGTTGCTGTCATAGTTCTTTATTGAATTCTGCTTTCATTGGTACCTTCTTGTGATGCCCTTGGAAATTCCTTTGGTTTCTTGTTTTGATGATGCGCTTTTGTTGGGAAGGTGTCCTTTTTACCCACTTGCTTTGCCACTGTCAGGATCACTGCTCTACTTTTCTGTTTTAGTGTGTCATTTTGTCATTTTGATCTTTGTCTTATGCTCTTTGACTTTGTCCAGAAAACTCTTTGACCATACCCATCGAAACAATCTCTATCAACTGTTACTTCTTGTGTAACTTTGATGGTAGTGGACCCCTCTGCATCCGCTGTCTTGCGTTTCTCAATCGGGTACCTATTGGCTTCATGATGTTCAACTTCTTTGGTTATCCTTCATTGGATTTCCCTTGCCATATGCTTTAATGGTTATTGATACCAACTTACCTTGTCTCGCCATGTTTGATAGGAGTGCCCTTATTGGGTTCTTTTTTGTCTTGATGATTGCATTGCTTCTATTTGATTGATTAATATTTGTGACAATCATATGTATATAGCTTAAGGGTGCACTGTGTGGAACTTCCACACAGTGCATCCTGAAGCTCTATACAATATCTAATTGCTGTGAAAGCATCTGTCATCAAATCATATGTATAATTGACAATATGAGTGGAACACATTTGTCTTTTTGGGTAGTGTTGAATTTCTCCATTTGACCCTTGTCTTTTTGGGTAGTGTTGAATTTCTCCATTTGACCCTTTTGCATAGGATCAAAAGGAATATTTTTGTACAAATAGTCCATTGGTCTCTGTCACTTTTTATTTGTCTTGGTTGTTTCTCTCTATGTCAATTTTGGTTTTTGTAAACATCAAGGTTAGTACATTAGGGAATAATTGTTATTGTACTCTTGAATTTTGTTCAAGTACCAACTCCTCTTATATGTGGTAGCATGTTTTGGATTTGCTTCCAATAATTGTGCTGAATATTGTCAGCATTTAGTGAATCCCCTTTGTCTCTTGGATGTACTTCTATGCCCCAAGGAGAGAGGCCATTTTTTACTAGGAGGGGTGTTATTCAGTAGTGGTGGTCATGGTTGGGCCCTTTGGTCCTTCCTTTAGGAGTACTATGGCTTAATGGCACTGCTGAATGGCCTTAGTTGGGGTTTTTAACCCTGGGGTTGGTGTCCGGGGCTCCTAGGGGTTGATCACTGGGTCACATGACTCCACACCTTGTTTCCTTGCGCTGGTGGCCTTTACTTTAGCTACAAGACCTTGGTCTCCCTTCACAGCCACCTTAGACACCCTCATTGCCCTTCAGCTGGTTGGCGCTCTCTCTCCTTGGGCTTCTTGCTCGGAGGACATCATATTTACTCCAGGTTGTATTGTTGCTTTGAGGGGGGGGCGTTGAGGGATTTATAGCATTTTCGGGGTTAGATGGGGCATGACACCCTCCCTCAGCTCACTCCAACCTTTCATTCAGAGTGATTCGCTTATTTTAATAGTTTTAGGCACCTTGGGGAAAAATGCTTTAGGTAGCCTACTATAGGCTTACTTTAGGCCATTTTTGAATTATTTTATATTATTTTTGTTATAATTTTAAGTTGACATTTCAAAGGCATGTCGGCCTGGATATTTTTGTAAAGTGAGTGTGAGAGGCTATAAATAAATCTCTTCTCACTTCATTTGAACATAAGACAAGTGGGATAAAACATTATGCACTTATTCTACCCAACTAGGGCTCTTTGGAAGTGATGCGCCCCTCTTGAGGAAGATGTTTTTCTGGGTTTGGATGACAATTTCTTGTAGCTGTTTGGTTCTATGCTCTTGCTAAAGGTGATGCTATGATTTGTTGGTTAAACACTTGCACAAGGAGGTATCTAGGGTTTTCCTTGATCTCTTTTTGTTAAATGTTGATGAATGATGTATGTTTATGGATTGAATGATAGCCATTAGAGTTGTATTTTGTCTTGGCTATGTCATTTCTCCACCTTAAGTCACCTTGGTTTGTAGAAGTACATTCCTCATAGGAGTCCTTCTAGGGTTAGAACCTTTGGCCTTTTGGTTTTGTTGTCAAACCTAGGATAGGGTTCTCAAAAGGAAGTTTAGTCACCTCCTTAGATGCCCTAGGGTTAGGGTAAAGCCTTAAACCCTTGTCCCCAAACCTATTTTCCTTCAAATTCTGGCATTTGCATGTGTAAATTTGCATTTTCATGGTAGAATTAGGGTTAGAAGTATGTCTGCAATTTTATGTTAAAAACCCTAGGAAATCAAAAAATTATTATTTTTTTTCGATTTTTTGGCCTTCCTAAAATTTTGTCCCTCTCTCCTACAATTTCTCCTTGTCCTATTTGTCCCTAGAAACCCTAGGGAAAAATATTAGGAGGCCCTAAAAATATAAAAAATTCCTAAAACCTAAATTCTGCCCTATAAAAGGCCCTAAAACAGTTTTAATCCTGCTCTAAAACTCTAGTGGCTTACCCTCTTCCTCTAGCCTCAACCTCTATCTTCTCTACCCCTGCTTTCCTCTTTCCTCTACGGCCTCTCCTTTATACCCTTGACCTGCTAAAAAAACAAGCCTCTAGGGGCTTATCCTTAAAGCATTGGTCCTTCTCAATCCTTGACCTCAGGTCTATAAAGGCTTGGCCCCCAACTTTAGGGTTTGTCCCAGGAGGAAACAGCCAAGGGACAACCCTTTCAATGGCTGTCCCACCTTGTTGGCAGCCCTGTGTAACCTTATATCAGGTCTACACATTTATTGCAGACCCTTTTCTTCTTCATCAAGCCCTGCATCAATCAAACAAATGACCTGGTAAAAGGGTAATTCTATGATAAAAGTGTAAGGAGGTTGTTGTGATATATTAGCAGACATATACATTTTATTTCCTTGAATGCAAACCCTCACAACTATATGATATTTGCTCTCAAAGGTGGTAAATATTCATGCGGTTTGGTAGTTTATACTGCTAGGTTTTATCTTGCAAACATATGCTGTATGGACAGTCCTATTATCTCTGTTGAATGCTTTGGAAGGTGACTGATATTCACATGTTATTTGGCAATTTTATATTGCTGAGACACATTGAATCCTAATACTTTTGCCACTATTCATGATTATGACCTTGGATGCCATACTGTTCCATACATGAAGTTGTTAGTGTATACATGAATATATGTTTAAATGGGGAATGATTACTGCTGATGCAAGTACTGCTATAAGAATCATTTACATTCTTGATGATGAATGAGTCCACCTAAATGCTATTGGTCAAACTTGCAATTTAATGCTTCTACCCTTTCCATTGACTACACTTGTAATGAATGGCATTTGGAATTACTGAAGTTGGTATGCTAGTTGTACTCACAAAGTAGTGTTTGTATGTATAGTGTGTCCTCTTTGTTCCTTGGGTTGACTCCATTAAGGCACTGATCACTAGCGCTTTTTAAAAGAAGATATTATTTGGTGTTTGAGTGTCCTTACAGACTTGCAATTAGTGCTCTTCCCTAGGAGGTTCCGACTTCCAAAGAAGTTTGGAGAAGCGGCTAAGGTGACAATGGTCACTTTGTCCTTCATATGCTTATCGGTGACTAGCCTTGCTAGTTTATCTGGTGACACACCGAAAAGGCGTGCTTGAGTAAGTGTTCACAATTAAAAAAGAGATTCGTAGCTTTAGTAATTAGATAACATTTACATTTCTTGCAAGTAGTCTAATTTCTTTTTAGTTCTTCTTTATTTGCACTAAAGTAATCAAACTTTGCTACTTCTTTCTCGTATGCTCTTGTTCACCGTAGGCTTGCTCAATCTATTGGAACAATAAAAAAAGAGAGACGTAGCACCTTTTAATTAATCTCCACATTCAAATAAAATCAACTTCCCTTATTGATGAAAATTCGATGTCTTCATCAGATTTGCCATTTGTGAGCAAACTTTGCAATGAAGTGGGAACTAACTAGGTAGTGATTGTGGGGATCCGTCCGACGACACCCTCATTTGGTGTCAGTATTGGACACACCCCTGCTACTCCAATCTAGCCTGCTTCTCGTGTGGAACTACACTTGGCAATCTAGACTTGTTCCACGTAGCTTAGAGTATATTGGAACCTCCCTTCCCTCTAATCCACTTATCTTTAATAATAAAATTGACCAAGAGACATTTGCAAAACATTTCACTTTACAACACGCATTCATCTACTCAACATTGATCTACCTTCAACAATCTTTTTGCTTAAGTGAATTTACATGTTGGAGGGGATAATCTTTATATGCTGTTGAAGTTGTTTAAATCATATTTGCAATTTTGGTTTCAGTAATTCGTTTAACTCCTAGAATCATATTTATATTTTGTACCTAGCTTAGTCAACCATAGTATTTTGTTAGGGACCACACCCTTGGCTTTGCTAGGAGTTGGCCTCGATAGAGGAGTCAAGAATCAAGTGACAACTTTTGACTCGAGACGTTCCCCCAAGGACGCACCTAGTGGCTTGAAGATTTCTACCACATTACCCGAGCTGTGTATCAAGCGAAAAAATAATCAAAGGCCAACAAGCATGGAGGTGATAATGACCATACCCTTTTTGGTTAAACAAAGATGTATAGAGGTAAAAGACCCAACAATGCTAAGGGAAAGAGTGATGATTTAGCCTCACAACTACGGAAGAAGGACTTGAGTAAAATCAAGTGCCTCATATCTTATAAGCTTAGACATTATGTATCACTATGTCCAAACATTAAGGATAAAGGGAAGCAACAACATAATTAGGTAGCAACCTTTATTGAAACTTAGATGAATGAGTTTGCCTCCAAGTTTGAGAGGGATTTTTTGATGGTATCTTTCCTTGTCTAAAGGAGCGAAACTTAGGATTTCAGGTTGAGCTTGGTGACGATGCCAAGTATTCACTAGCAGGAGTTGGTACTATTCCCTTCTAACTCTAGTCAGGGAACTCTTTAGATTTTGACAATGTTTTGTTTATTCCATGTCTTAGGAAAAAATTACTTTCAATTTTAGTTATGGAGGATAAGGGCTTTGCGGTAGAGTTCAATAACCAAGAAGTCCTTATTAGATTGAAGGAGTCTAGCCTATAATCAACATAGGTGATCTGGGATAGGGAAGACAATTTATATAGTTTACAAGGTGAACTTGTTTGAGCCATAGTTTATAACAATGACAACTTTTGTGAGTTGTGGCACAAGAGGATGGGGAACTTGCATCATAAGGTATTGCCTATGGTGAGGGAGATAATCAAAAGTCTTAGTTCAACATTGAGATTTTAAACCTAGTACATTCAAATGTTTGTGGACAAATGTTACTAGCATTAATTTTACGAAGCATGTACTATGTTTCTTTTGTTGACGATTCTCTCGCATTACTTGGATCTACTTCTTAAAAGACCAAGGATGAGGTATTTAGCAAGTTTCTGAAGTTCAAAGCTCTAGTTGAAAACTATATAGTGAAGAAGGTCAAAGTCTTGAGATAAGACAATAGGGGTGAGTATATGGGGTTGTAGAGTGGAAGAATTGATCCATCATAGGGGATGCTAAGGCCATGATTTGTGACCAGGATGTGTTAATGTTTCTATGGTAGAAGTGTGTAACACAACAATCTACATCCAAAACAGGTGTCCTCATTGGGTCCTGGAAGACAAGACACCAGAATAGGTATTCATTAGTGTGAAGCCAAAAGCGAGTCTTTTTTGTATCTTTGGTTGTCCAATTTATATCCATGTACCAGTAGAGAAGAGGACCAAGTTGGAACCCTCCAACATGAAGGGTTTGTTTGTTGTTTATAGTGAGACTTCAAAGGTCTACATGATTTTTATTCCAAAGCAGAGAGAGATAGTGGTAAGCAGGGATGTAAAGTTTGAGGAAGACTTTGCATCCAGGAAGTCTCTTGGGTCTATTCCAGTGATAGAGGATGAAGAGAAGGAAGCTTGTAATACCCCCATGACATTACTTTTATTTTCATGAAAAATTATTTTTATGTAATGAGTTATGAAACTCAAAAACACAAATGACATTTGCACAACAAAACCATTTTATTTAATTATTTAATTATTATATAAGAAAAATGACACTTGGAGAATTCAGCTACATGAGGGGACACCAACCATGGCACCAAAGAACATGTGCAAACAAGCTAGAGTGATTGATACCAATCAAATCCAATCTAAAACTCAACAACTAGACAAGATCCTAAATCACAGGGATTTAAGGATTTGATTGGAGATTTGATTGGGATGGCATAAGACCTGGGCAAAGCTATTTATATGAGTGCATTGAAATAGCACGGGATGTCGTGTTGTGCATGGGGAAAACGATTGTTGAGTGCGTGTGTTGAGCATTTTTATATTTTATAAGTCCATCGTGAAAACTTGTTATGGACTCAAGGATTGAGTGCCGGGAGGAAGTTACTTGCTGTTATGGTGCATGGTTGGTGATCCAGCTCGGGGGTGGAGCAGAGCAAACCGTTGAGTTGCTACCTCCTATGGTTGGGAGGAGTTGATTTTCCAAGTGTGTTTTTTCCCTGGATTCAAGTAAGTAGATCTGATTTATTTTCTTATATACTTCAGCTTGACTTATGGTTGTTTTCTTACCAATGAAATGAACTGTAAATGGGCTATTGCTAGATCTTTAAATTGTACTTTATGAAATTGTGATTTAAGTGTATTTCGTCGAAATCAAGTATCTAATAGCTACACGTTTTCTTTAAATCTAACGAAACTTTTTGGAACAAATCATAGAAATATTGGTTTAAATTGTTACATAGAGTTTATGTAAATGAATTAGTTCTTAATTTCGAGTTGCAGAGTCTTTCGTTTAAATTGTCTTATGGATCTGTATTATATATATATTTTCTTTTAATATAAAGGTTGAGATTCGTCTCTATTGGTAGATTTAAACCAAGGTCTGCTTTGTACTGCATGTTATCGGGGTTTCGACATCCTTTGTTTGCTTACAGTTTTAGTCCATTGCATGGTTCATACCTGACATTAGTCCATACTCTTTCTAAAATTTTCTTTTGCATGATCAATAAAATATCTTGACAACCAAAACAAACCCCTTGTTTGTGTTGTTTTTGATTAATTAGAATTTTCTGATGTATTGTTTATGGGGTTGTTACAATATCGTATCAGAGCGAAGTTCGTACACTTGGCCTTGAGGGTTCTTAAAAGCTTTTTAATTATGTGAGATCGTGTTTTATAAACATTCGTTAAATCAACTGAAAATACATATGAACTCTTGTTACATACTTAGAGTGAATCGTTCCACTTAACACTTTCAACGCAAGATCTGAGGCCCACATACTTTGTTGAGCCTGTATGAAACAATTTATGGAGGGCCTACGATATCCCATGATTTAAGATATGAGAATGTTTGCGTGAACAATAGATCCATGGATTATGGATAAGATTCAATGGAATACTATTAAGTCAGGGTTCTTGTGAACCTATGTTTTTTCTGTGAGTATGTATAGGAACAAAGATAATTTACCAATATACTTGAAAGCGGTTGTGAAATAGATTCGCTTGCATATCAAGCTATGAATATTAGTTGCTTACTATAAAAAAATTGTTATAGGAAAAAATATATATATATGTCTGGTTGTGGAACCTACAGACATGGAACAACTTTATAATTATGGTAGCTCAGATTAGCTTATTTGGTTAACTAATGGAAGAAAAATCCCCTTCCCTTGAGGCAGTATGATCGAATAGTTTTACTTTCTTGCTCTACCAAATCAACAAGGAGCGCATTTATTGATCTTTTCAAATCCAAAGTGGAGTTATTTGCTACGCTTGGGTGATAGTTAACTTAATAACTGCACTCCTGAGGATTTGATAGACTAAGGTTTACTGTGAGAAGTCGCTGTTGATCATTTGTCTATTTTCGCTGAGGTTAAACTGTAGTTTTGAGGTGATTTCTTCCTTTGAGAATCGTTGGGGATTTTCGCCACTGTTAACCTTGTAAAGACAGATAAGTAAGCAATACTCCAAGTATAATCACTTGATTATCGAACTAAGCTCCTTTGAAATCGCTTTTGTCAGAAACTAATTAAGGTCGAGTTATTTCTTTGAAGAGTAGTCGACAGGCTCAATTGCAGTGGTCCTCTTTTTTTTCCAGATCCCGAACTTTTAGTTCATTAATTGCTGGGATGATCACATAATGCTCATCCGATGGATATCACAGATTCAAGGGTAATGCCGTTGCGATGCTATAGTTCCTTGTCTGTCGAGTCTCCTTGGACCCGACAACTGTTGTGCGTCATTACTTTTATTTTTCTCCGCTCAGAGGGTTAAGTAGAAATACTCGGGCAACATACATGCCAACACATGCTGGAGTTGTTGTGGTGTGGTAAGCCTATTAAACGAAAACTAGGAAGTCAGTAGAAGCTCGGGGTTTGAGGGGAAAAACTGGGCCAATTCACACTCCTGGGTTGAACCAACTAGTACCCGAGATTAATATTTCCATACTTATCAGCTCTAAGCGTGCCTCCCGCCACCTTGGGGATTCCGCCCACTTGCATTCTATCGCACCATGGAACCGTTGTGAGGTCTCCTTCTGTTCTTGTTTAATTAGTTCCTTTATGATAGTAATTCCTTCACAAGGTGTCAACTTCTGTGGCTTAGTCCTGGAGAGATACATCCTAATATTGGAGTTAACTCTCAGATTAAATATCTACATTTTTCTTAGCAAATAGAAATCTATTTGCATATCTAAAATGCCAGTGGGAATATCTTGGGTTATTTGTGTTGAATTTGCAGTTACCGTTGTTAAAATCTAGAAAGGCGCTAATTTTAGCTAATGAGCCGATAATATTTCTCTTGTATCTTGCTCCAGCCATTTATCTAACCCACTCCTACATCTGTTAAATTATAATATGTACTGTAGCGTTACCTTCATTCACGTATCTATTCTACGGGACTATATCTTATGAAGTTGATTTTAGAACATAATGACTGGTATATATTGATTAACTGCATTTAAATGATGAATTAAAGATCTAGATCGATTAAGAGCCATATATAAATATAAATAGATATATTATTGAAGCAATATGGTGGGTGATGTAGTTGTTCTATTAAGTGTCATTATTTGTATAATTATATATATCCCGATGGAGAAATATTATGTGGTGGTTTGTTTAATATATATAAAGGAATTGATATTGGTTACATTATGCTGGAAACATAATTGTTATTTTCTTTATATATATATATATATTTTGAATGGTGGAATAAAGTTTTAGATGGAAGCATGGATTTACTGTTTATATATGTTTTGAAGAGTAAAATGAAGTTTGGAAATAGTTTTAATGGTTGTAATTATATTGGATTCAAACTGGTGAGATTTTGATATCTTTTACTGCACCTTGAATGGATAATGCATATGTAATGCATTTAATAAAAATGACTTCTGTATTTTTGGTGAATATGATTGTCATATTTGCGGCTTCTCAAATCACCTTATTGCTTCATAATCTGAGAGATAAAATGTATTTAGAGAACCCCTCCTTTCTTTAGGTTCCCTAAAAAGTTTACATCTTGACAAAACTAATTTGTTGTCTTATCAAACCAAGAATCTACAAAACTTTTCCCGACTTTTGAACTGTGTTTCTTATCACATTACTGGAAGTGTCATTCTCTTCCATGTTGTCCCTGGGATATCAATCAATGGGGGCATATAAGATCATTAAGCCGAAGATAATAATGTTGAGCTAATGCAATATTTGAGCTGGTCGTAACAGGTTGGAGTGATGGCCATAACACACTGAGTTTGAGGAATCAATTATATCTTGAGATTTGTTACTCTATAATCGTATAGTATATTCAGTGCATATAAGTTTTGGTTGTCATTCAATGACATTATGCCATGTTTGGCAGGGAGAATGAATGACTTCTGAGGTTTACATGTAGAGTAGGTTTGGTGGGTATTTAGGTTTCTCTTCTAGCATCGATACGACTACAGTCTACAATAGGGAAGGTATGCCCAGTTTATTGAGACTAGAGAAAGCTTAATGAATCCATAGGTGTATTAAATACAATATGATGTTTTTAGTTGTCTTGTTTACTTATTATTCTCTATGCTCCATTTGTACAACTATTGCAAGCATAGTTGGCAGGTTGTCATGTTTGTTTCATGCAGTCAAGGTTGTGGTCGACATTGAAAGAACTCATTGATTGGGTGTCTTCATACCTCATTGAAGTTGAGATTTGTATTTAGTATGCTCTTGTTTGCATATCGGAGAAAGTGAAAACTCTCTCCAGCCACACAATTGTAACGATGCAAGAGGAGATATCTTAATCAATTCAATTAATTATATTTTATGATGTCATTTGGTTTTCATGTGAAAAATAATAGAATTAGTCTTGCAGATAGTGATGTCATTTATCAGATTGATTAATAATTAGGAGAATCTGCATATTAGTCAAAATAGTTAGTTAGGGAGTAATAATATTTTTGATAGAATAGTCTAAATTTTGTAAGATAATTAAGGATGGATAATTCAAGTGGTAGTATAGACTGGGAAGGCTAGAATAGAATAGGTTGAGGGAATGCCATGCGATGGACAATTTTTATGTTGCTTGTGAGGTTTTTAAAAATGCCTTTAGTTGTACTTTGAAAACTTTTAATATTTTGGACAACTTTTATGATGCTTGTGAAGTTTTTGAAAATGTTTTTAACAAAATGCCTTTAATTGTATTTTGAAGACTATTAAAGACAACTTTTATGATGCTTGTGAGGTTTTCGAAAATATTGTTTCGCTATATTATGATGATTGTGAGGTTTTCGAAAATGTCTTTTAGCTGTATCATGAAGACCATCTGGAAGCTGGATGGTTAGAATTAGAAATGCCAAATGCCTTTTGCAGGTACCAAAGTTTATTTTCACAATCGATCCTACTTTTCTTCATAAAGTGCTTTTTTAGTACTAGAAAACTTAAGGCAATTTAACATGTATTGTTGGCTTCATTCAATTACTATGTAAATGCATTCGTACTACATACTCTGCAAAACATTTAAAGACTCTGCAAAACATTGACACTTGTGCTAGGCATGAATTTTCCAAGTGTGAAGAACATCAACTCTAATCCAATAGAAAGAAACTTTGAGTTTATTATGTATGTGCTAATATAAAATAATAGAATTTCAAATTTTATTGGATTTAACACATAGAGGCTCATGTTTGTATGTGTAATGATTTACTTTACAAGTATTTATTACAGACTTCAGATTTGGAATGTAATATCCTAATTTTGACCCCTATTGCATTAAAATTGTACATAATGTAAATATCGTTATTTAATCATGGTGAGGAGCTCAAGGCAAAGGCCCCACCATGGAATCAACGTTTTATGTATCAACAATTAAAATCGATGCCGATGATTATCGTGTTAGCCAGGCATAGTAAAAAAATGAGACATCATGTAAATACGCAATTAATAAAAATACCCACAACTATGTCGCTGCAACGTTCCACCCAACTAGGTATGAGGTTAATAGCAGTTCGGCGTAATGAACTCGCATACGCACATGTATGTTCTATACTCTGTGAAGCATTGACTTTTTGAATGCAAAATGTTGTGTTTATTTTGTGTGTACATAAATAGAAATGCTTAAATAAATGCATGAAGAGTGGAGTTGTGCTCGCAGATAGACAATATGATATATTTGCTTTTACGTCCCAATATATAAGGGTTAAATGCGGTAATAACTAGTGAAGTTTTATAACTTGTAATTGGAACAGACACTGCTTAACTAAGTTGTAGTTGGAACCGATAATGTTATGAAGAAGACATAATAAGCATGTTCCCGATATTAGTAAGATGTTGATATCTGCTTGGGGTGAAATGCAAAATGTTTAGAATCTTAAGATAATGATTGACATGTTTATCTTATTGTATGTGGAAGAGGAAAAAGTATGGTTACAAGAAAGCATGTATGCATTGAAGCATAGCTTGATTGCACTATGCTATAAAGATTGTCAAGGAAGTGCAACCAAATTTAAAAGTTGCCCAGGATCGGCTAAAAAAAACGTTACGCGAATTTAAAACGAACTCCAAGAGAGTTCAACGTTTGGTCATAACGTATATCTAAAGGTAAAGTCGAAGAAGAGTTCCTTGAGTTTGGGAAGGTGTTCCAAATTGGCGCCAACGTATTGTGGACCTTTTGAAGTGTTAGCTAAGATAGGGCTGGTAGCCGATCAACTTGCACTTCCACCTAATATGAAAGTACACGATGTATTTCATGTTTCATTGTTAAAAATATATATAGATGATGCTACTCATATACTTCTGGGATGTTATTTAGGTAGAACCCGAGGGTGAGTTCTAAACCGAGCCTTTCTGCATCCTAGACAGGAGGGAATGTATGCTCCGGAATTGAGCCATCGTTCAAATAAAAGTGCAATGGAAGCACTTCTGCCCTGAAGAGGCAACTTGGGAAATGGAGGATAAAATGCGGGAAGCATATCCCTCCATGTTCCAGAATGAGCAAGGGAGCTTAGAAAAAAAAGAACACCGAGGACGATGTTAAGAATAAGGGGGGAAGAAATGTAATACCCCCATGACATTATTTCTATTTTCATGAAAAATTATTTTTATGTAATGAGTTGTGAAAATAAAAAACACAAATGACATTTGCACAACAAAACCATTTTATTTTAATTATTTAATTATTATATAAAGAAAATGACACTTGGAGAATTCAACTACATGAGGGGACACCAACCATGGCACCAAAGAACATGTGTAAGCAAGCTAGAGTGATTGATACCAATCAAATCCAATCTAAAACTCAACAACCAGACAAGATCTTAAATCATAGGGATTTAAGGATCTGATTGGAGATTTGATTGGGATGGCATAAGACCTGGGTAGAGCTATTTATATGAGTGCACTGGAATAGCACTGGACGTCGTGTTGTGCATGGGGAAAATGATGTTGAGTGCATATGTTGAGTGTTTTTCTATTTTATAAGTCCATCGTGAAACTTGTTACAGACTCGAGGATTGAGTGCTGCGAGGAAGTTACTTGTTGTTTTGGTGCATGGTTGGTGATCCAGCTCGGGGGTGGAGCAGAGCAAACCGTTGAGTTGCTGCCTCCTATGGTTGAGAGGAGTTGATTCTCCAAGTGTGTTTTTTCCCTGGATTCAAGTAGGTAGATTTGATTTATTTTCTCATATACTTCAGCTTGACTTATGGTTGTTTTCTTACCAATGAAGTGAACTGTAAATGGGCTATTGCTAGGTCTTTAAATTGTACTTTATGAAACTATGATCTATGTGTATTCCGTCGAAATCAAGTATCTAGTAGCTACACGTTTTCTTTAAATCTAACGGAACTTTTTGGAACGAATCATAGAAATATTGGTGTAAATTGTTACATAGAGTTTATGTGAATGAATTGGTTCTTAATTTCGAGTTGCAGAGTCTTTTGTTTAAATTGTCTTATGGATCTGTATTACATATATTTTTCTTTTAATATAAAGGTTGAGATTCGTCTCTATTGGTAGATTCAAACCAAGGTCTGCTTTGTACCGCATGTTATTGGGGTTTCGACATCCTTCGTCTGCTTATGGTTTCAGTCCATTGCATGGTTTATACCTGACATTAGTCCATACTCTTTCTAAAATTTTCTTTTGCATGATCAATAAAATATCTTGACAGCCAAAACAAACCCCTTGTTTGTGTTGTTTTTGATTAATTAGAATTTTCTGATGTATTGTTTATGGGGTTGTTACAAAGCTCCAAAGGTTGAGGCATAGCCACCAATGACTTCCAATTTAGGACAACTTCCTTCAAGTTAAGAGGACACATCAACTCCTACCTGTTATGCTAGGAGATCTTAATGGTTCACTTAGATATTGAGGGATGCTTAGGAGCATGTTGAGGCTCGTAGGAGCAAATTTAGAGAGTGCAGGCCTTTGAAGAAGTTTCCAAAATATATGGCATTGATGAGCAACATCATCGATTTCGAGCCTTTTATTTTTTAGGAGGAATTTGACGAACAGGTTTGGAGGGATGCCATGGTGGAGTACACCTCCATCATGAAGAATGATGTATGGGACATAGTGCCAAGATCAGAGAGAAAGTCAGTAGTGAGTTCTAAGTGGCTCTATAAGATCAAGCATGCAGTAGATGGCATCATTGAGAAGTTCAAGCGAGGTTTGTGGCAAAATGATTCTCCTAGAAAGAGGGAGTGGACTACAAGGAGAATTTTGCTTCAGTGGTCGAGTACACTTCCACTAGAGCAAGTATATCTTTAGTCTCAGTTATGTGATGGAGGATACATCAGATTGATGTAAAGGCCACTTTTCTCAATGGAATAATTGAGGAAGAAGTGTACATAGAGAAGCCCCAGGGCTTTGAGGTAAGTGGGAAGGAGTCACATGTTTGTAGGCCAAAAAAGGCCTTGTATGTACTCAAGTAGGCATTGAGAGCACGATATTCCAGGATTGACTAATAGTTGTAGAGTATGGGCTTTACTAGAAGTAATGCAAATCCTAACCTATATTATGTTTGTTGGGAATGATATGATTGTTTGAATGTTGTATGTAGATGACTTGTTTTTTACAGGTTCAAAGAATCTCATCATGGGGTGCAAACCAAATATGGTAGATGAGTTAAAGATGAAGGAAATTGGCATGATGCATTACTTTTTGGGGTTGGAAGTTTGATTGAGGCTAGGGGAAATTTTCCTTGGGCATGGTTATGCAATTTAGATCTTGAAGAGGTTTCAGATGGAGGATTACAAACTTATGTGCACACCTATGATCACTAATCTGAAGAAGGCAACAATTTCACATTTAGAGATGGTGGACCCTATGTTGTACAAGTTGTTAATAGATTCCTTGATGTATTTGGTCAACACTAGACCAAATATATGTTTTACAGTGAACACCTTGAGTTTGTTCACGGTGGGTCTAAGGTAGGAACATTTGGTAGTAGCAAAACATGTGCATTCTAGTTGTGAGGCCACTTAGCTTTGCAAGTTGCTTGCAAGATTGTTTGATTAGAAATTGGATCTCATGGTGACTTAGTATGATAATCAGAGTTGTATACAAATCTTTAAGAACATAGTGTTTCATGAATGATGATAGGTCCAAGTTCACAAAGATCATATATCAGTTCATAGGAAACAAGATTCAAAAGGGAGTAGAAAACCTTCAATATATTCCCACAAACCAGTAGATAGTTGTTATTCTGACCAAACCCATAGCACAAGGGAAGTTTGAAGCGTTTAGAGACAAACTTGGATTGGTGCATAATTCTTTTTTTACTAAGAGGGAGTGTTGAGAAATATAGCTTAGACAAGAACTTCCACACATGTTTAGCGTGGATGTGGTAGAAGTGGTTCACGATAATTCTATTTTGTAATTCACTTTAGGGAAAAGTGAAAAGGATAATGTTTAGCTGTTGAGTCTAATAAAATGTATTTACTATCTTAATGATACAAATTGGGATTAATCTCAACCGTACATTTCATTGGAAGATTAGGGTTTTGGTTAGTTAGGATTAAAACACAAGTATAAAGATAGATCAAAATAAAAATTTTAGATAGTTTTTGTCAGATAGGCACAACATTCAGAAGAGAGAGAGAGCATAGTTCATTAGTTAGGAGGAAGGTCCATACAATAGATTTACCCATAAACGTACAGACTTGTATAGTTGTACAACAATAGTCGTTGGGTTCTTGACTCTTGTGCACATTGTACTTCTCTTTAGCAGGTTGTACATCTTAGGCTGGGGTAGATTTGTTTACCTTGCAATTGCTAGGTTTTAGTAGTTGTGGAGACAAGATATGATTATTTGAATGATAAGTTGATTTAAAGGAGAAATCCCTTTTGTATGTGTAATTGTTTTACGTTGCCACTATTTATGTTCTAGCTATTGTGTGATTGTTGCTATGTGAGAAGTTAAATTTCTGCAATGAAATAACATATTTTGGTTGAGAAAATAAGGACTTTGATCACCTAGGCATTGAAAAATTTACACCCCCATGCTAGTGGATTCTTGCTTACGCATTCAAGGCATGGAACAATATCAAATTTCCATGACCAATGTTGTAGGGATGTCATGGATGCAATAATTTTTAGGGTTCTCTATGCTTCTGGCATGCCATTCAATGATCTTTGATCACCCTATTTGCATGAAATGCAATGTTCTCCTAAGTTTTTGAGACATGGGAGTGCGAGAGCGAGGAAACACACTTTGGGCACATGTGGTGGAGACAACCCCCAAAATTTTGGAAAATTCATGGGGGACATCTCTTAAACTATGAAAATAAAATAAAAATCCGCAAAATAACTATACATTTGATGTATATTCATCATTGTGCAATGTAAATACTAAATACATTGATTTAGTTTCTAAATAGTACCAAGTAGATACTGTAAACATTAAAAATAATGGAGAATGAGAACAAATTTCTCAAGGGGGAGGGGGGTGAAATGTTTTACAAAGAGCCTCCCTCATTTTGAGGGCATGGGGAGTGTGGGGGGCATTCCCTTCATCCTTTAGAATGCGTCCTCGTGGAACATTAATGAAATGGTATAAGCCATCAACAATGCCCCTATAAAGGATACAAGAGCCGCATGCATGACAAAGACAAAACCATGGGACTTGACAAAGAAAGAGCCAAAATCCATAATGCTCTAGGACAATTTACAAATAATTAAACCAAATATGGGGTATCCATTCTATTTGATAGTTGGACAAATGTTAAAGATAGGCCATTGATAAATATTCTTGGTGTGTTTGCTAGTGGTGTCGTCTTCCTTTTAGCCCATGACTACGTGGATTGTTGCAAGACCGATATTAATATTGTAGAACCCTTAATTAAAACCATTCAAGAGATTGGGTCATATCATATCATTAAAGTCATCACTGATAAAGCTGTTAATTGTAAGGGAATGAGTGCAATCATTAAGGACATGTAACTTAGCATATTTTGGTTAGGGCGTTTGGTTCACACATTGAACCTCTTGATGCATAATATTATCAAGATGAAGGACAAATGTTAATTGTAAGGGAATGAGTGCAATCATTAAGGACACGTACCTTAGCATATTTTGGTCAGGGTGTTTGGTTCACACATTGAACCTCTTGATGCATAATATTATCAAGATGAAGGACCATGATTACAAATGGATTGGTGCATTATACCCGAAAGGGAGGATAATGATACACTTTATTGCCAATCTTAGCCGTGCCCTGTACGTTTCCATAATTGCTCTAAGTTGGAGCTACTTAAGATTTGCAAAGATAAGATTTGCTAGCTATTACCTCACCTTCTAATGGCTTTTGAAGGTACGAGAGACATTGGCTTGTATGGTTTCAATTGAATCATGGTAGGGTCTGAAATACAAGGTTGCATATGCATCCGATAGACATGGATTTCAATAGGTGGATGGCATTGTTCTTAATGGTCAATTTTGGGTAGAGGTTAGGTGTGTTCTTCAATTCACCAATCCCATTTATAATATGATTTGGTTTCTAGATATAGATGAATTGGTTATTGGAGAGGTGTATGAGTAGATGGATAGCATGCTAGACTAAATCAAAGACATAGTTGAGTTGAGAGATGCATTATTGTATGATCATATGCATAAACATGTGGTCAAAAGGTGGGATCAGAGTCACAGGACTCGCGAGTTTCAGAAAACTCGCGATTTTGACTCGGGTCGGCAACAAAACGATCCGTTCTGGCTCGTCGCGAGTTTAACTTGGTTGACCGTTTCACTCTTTTAGTCATCATTTTTTTCTCTCTCTTCTATGTATGTGACTGTGCTTCGAGCTCTCTCTGTCTCTATCCGGGCGGATGAATTTTCGAGCTCTCTCCTCCTCTATCCACAGGATGGCTGCGGGTTTCGAGCTCTCTGCATCTCTATCCGGGCAGATTAATTTTCGAGTTGTCTTCTCCTCTATCCACGTGACAGCTGTGGGCGGTCTCCTTCTACATCCACGCGACGACTGTGGGCGGTCTAGGAAGGGTGTCGTGGTAGATATGAATCGTGGATTCACTTGTGCGATTGAGCCGGATTAAAGCGTTTCATATTTTTATAAATTATTTATTATTTATCAAATATATTGAATATGAGTTATTTTTATTATATGTAACATAAGTTCATTAAATATTTATATATATATTAAAAGTGTTTCATTTTTTTTATAAATTATTTATTATTGATCAAATATATTGAATATTAGTTATTTTTTATTATATATAAAATTATATATTATATGTTACTATATAAAAACATATAATTTATATTTTCATAATGTTAATATTAATTAATTTAATGTCAAATTTCATTACAAATCTAGAATTGGGATATAATTAATATATTTTGGGCATCTATTGATATCTTATGGACATGTTATTTTGAATATTTATGAAAAATGTTTTTTTAATTCAACATATGTATATATAATTATTTTTTTGTATTTGCCGATTTTTTTCCGATCCGATTCAAACTCTTTGCTCTTTTGCCTCGCCGATTTATTGCCGATTCCGAGTCTGGTAAGTATGGGTGGGATAATATAAATGTTCCAATCCATGCCTTATCATATGTCCTTACACCCGAATATTATTCTCCATCTTGGTTGGCTCAACTAGCACCTAAGGGTGGGGTTAGGATATTACTACACACATATCTAGAGATATAAAGTGGATATATTCTTGCATTACACAAGTTGGTCCTCGATGAAGAGGATTGTGATTAAGTATGGCGCAAATTGACCAAGTACATCAATGAGATCTTTGCTAATCTACATGCAACTAAAGATCGAGATAGGTGGAACATGGAGTCTTTGCTAATCTATCAAATGGTGGAACATGTATGGCTCCTCTACCATACATTTGCATAAATTGGTGGAGGGGGTTCTTCCACAAGTTGTTAGCAATTCTTTTGCATTTGCAAAGAGGTGTTGAAGCACCTACAACTTCATCCATAACTTGAAGAGAAATAACCTGAATGTAGTCCAGGTAGAAAGCTTGGTATGTGCACTACAACTTGAGGTCGTTGTTCAATTATTACGAGGCGATGAAGAATGATAGAACATATATGACTTGGGACAACAATCCAAATGATGCTAATTTGGATGATGGAGCATTAGTTTAGAGTGCTTGGAGGCTGAACTTTTGGGGGATCAAATTCATGCATGCATGAAGTAATTTCTCGAAGAAACAAAACTAGTCAAGCAGAACCAAGAGGAATAGGCCAATGTCACAACACCCAAACCCCTTTCACACTTTTGGTTAGCCCTTCTCCAATTCAAGGGGGCTTCCCTAAAGTAGAATTACTAGGGAAGAGAAAATGAGGCGCAAGGCGGTTGAAGAGGCTGCCCTAGCAAATTGGTAAAGGAACAAATGATGGGAGGATAGAGAGAAACACTGAAGAGACCAGTGCCTTGATCAACCAAGGGGAAAAACAGAGTTGCAAAGGAATAATCTAAGAGGGCCTTGCTCATATGTCATTAAGGGGAAAAGGTCTCATTATCAACTAAGACTTGTAGAATACTAGGCTTTTACAAGGAAAGGGATTGATTGTAGCATCTACTTCCTTTCTAGATTTGAGGGTGTACCGTACACAGAAAGGATTAAATTTCCATGCTTCTAATTAAGAAATGATGCAAAAGTCAATACCTGTATTTGCACAAATACAAAGGAAAAGAGAACATAATTCAGACCTTTTCCTTTCAATGAGGTAGTAATACCTTTCTAACTCGAAACATAGAAATTACAATGTATAAGTGCTAGCAATACTCACAACCTTTTGAAAGCGACATTCAAGATTCATGCCACACGTTCAATAATAAAGCGCCTCCATACATGTCACAAAGGCTCCAAGACTAGATTTATTCATTAAGCTTCAAGAAGTGGAAACTCTACAAGTACAACCACACCAATGAAAGGGGGGCACACTTGCTTAAATAACACAAGGATGAATGAATGTGCCCCTCCTATGTGTTAGATCTCATGCAATTAATCATGTGCCACCTTTAGAGCTGACTAGAGTGTTGATGATTCTCTAGGTTGCAACATTGGGCAAATATTTTGCAAACATTCTCCTAGAGGGGTCATATGATTTGACCAATAGCTAGTGGAGAATGGCCTTGTTGTAGCCTTGATTAGTCATGTGTGTTGACTAAGAGTGAATAAGGCTTGAGGTGCTTAGCCTTGATTAGTCATGTGTGTTAACTAAGAGTGAATAAGGCTAGAGGCCATGTTGTCCGTCGAGATGCACACTAGTAGCAGAAATCTTTTGAAAGCTGTTCCCTCACTAGAAGTGGGGAAGGTGTGGCCTTGGGGGCAAGCAGTGAGCCAGGTACTGTCACCTTAATCCCAGCTCCTTCGTTTAGGCAAACTCCTAACGAAGCCAAGGGGGGTTGCCCCTAACAAAGAGTTTTTCTATGGCTCTTATGTTTTTAAGTGTTTTTGGTGTTGAGTGATGTGGATGGGTGTTTTTTAGGAGTTTTTGAATGATTACAACTTTATAATGATGAAATAAAATAATCACAAGATAAATGCAAGATCACAAGATTGAGGAAACAACCACTTGATAATTTAAAGCAAGACAACCACGATAATATAAATGCTCCAGATATATAAAAAGCAAATGAAAATTGATGACAAGGACCACTGCCTTATGGAGTCAACGATAGTCTTTAAGTGCTTGGGTTGCTTGATACAAGAGTTCAAAGTGGTAACGTTTGTGAGATTGTTTTGCAATTGTTCTTGGTTTATTTTATTGTAAATTTTATGTAATCTTGTTTTAGGTGTCTAGGAAACCTAACCGGAAATACTTTCAGTGGCTTCGTTCAAAGACATGATGGACCTGTCTGGAATCACAAGCTAGGTGTTCAAAAAATCTAACCAGCGAGTGTCCAGATTGGGTAGCCCGACGCCCACACTTGGAATTTGCTCACTACCTGAGTATTTATCGAGATAACGTCGGTGCATTGTTTATGGGGTTAAAAGTTTTATTATGTTGAATCTTGTAAGATTAATAGTCCAATGCTGTTTCTGAGTAATCCGATTTTTAGGTTGGTCAGAGCATACTCCGACAAGGAAACAATGAGATAAATTCGAATTTTATTAAAAGGGAGTGATGAGCTGTGAATTTTAATTAGAGCAGTCAAGTGAACCTCTCCGACAGAGAGTGCTCTTGACTTGTCTTTTGACAGAGGTTCAAGAGACTTTTAACTAATCTGTATGCTAAGATGCAGTAAAAATGCAAAACTTATGCTCTCCGATAGAGAGTGCTCTTGACTTGTCTTATGACAAGTTCAAGAGTCTTGGTTCTTTTTAAAGGCAAACAGATTCTAAGCAAAGAAAGATAGCTCAAATAAAGTAGAAACTAATCTAGCAATTAGCATTCTAAGCAAAAATGAAACTAATCTAGGTACTTGAAGCAAATCTAAGCTAAGAACACACAAGACACTCTTCCCCAAATGGGGAAGAAACACAAACTATGGGAGGCTTTATCCCACTTAGCCTTATTTTATTAATCAAATACAACTTTTGAGGATTGTCAACCTTGGAATGAGAGACGAAGATAGTAGAAGTGTCTTTTAAATGGGCTCTTAAAAGCTTTTACAAAAAAGGAGAGTATTTAAGTCTTCATGGTTTTGATCTTGGTTTCAAATCTCCTCTTGGTTTTGCAATCTTCTTCTTCTCTTTGATGATCTCTTCTTTTTCTTCTTCAAGTCCCCTTCTTGAGTTTTGCTTTTGCTCAAACCTACAACACAATGCAAATCACACTACAAGCACCCTTTAGCTTTAGTCAAATCAAATGAAAAGGAAACTAGATGCAACTAAGATCTAAGTATCAAAATGAGATGCAACTTTTACAATGAGATCTAGCTAAGCAAAGACAAATTCTTTTTATGATTTTTTTAAAAGTTTTAAGGAGGAAATAGGGGTAAGAAAGGGAGGCAAACGAAAAGAGGTAAGGGGAAAAAATGAGAGGGAGAGGAAGAGGTAGAAGGCTTAAAATGAAAGCAAGGAGGTAAAAGATCTAGGGTAGGACGAGAGCTAGGGGATGGAAGAGAGCGGAGGGGAAAAACCAAACTAAGGTAGAAGATAGGTTAAGGAGAAAACGAAGCAAGGTAGGACGAAAAGAAGGCTTGAGATAGAGGAGGAGACAAGAGCAAAGGGGAGAAGGGGATGTTAGGTAGGAAGGAGACTAAGACGAAAGGAGAAAAGGAGCTTAGAAAGAGAAAATGAGAGGTTAGAAAGGAGGAGAGGGCTAGAAGTCTAAGGGGAAAACGAAGCTAGGAAAGAAAAACGGTTAAGGAGATGGCAAAAAACGAAGGGGAGGAAACCAAAAACGAAAGCAAGAAAGGTGCTTTAGGGCTTCCAAGGTAACCAAGTGACCAAGTTTTAATGTAGTTTATAGGATGGAACTTGAAGCAAACCAAACCCTTAGTGCCTCCTTTTTGAAATAATCCAAGCTGTGTAGATCTTGAAAAGAAAACCAATGTTAAACAAACAAGCTTGTGATCCTGAAGATGAGCTAGATGCAACTGAGCTCACACCCTTCTCCAAGATGGCAAATCCTGTCCAAAATCAAACCACTCAAACAACCCAGTGAGATCAATCAATTAGCATGTTAAGCATATAAAGATTCATCAACATTAATACAACTGAATATTTCTTGCTCATGAAATCTTGATACAATAGCATAATCAACCAAATTATCAACTGTAAATGGGTGATTTTACGTTCTATGAAATAAACTTCTAAAGCCAATTGATTTGATCACACATAAGCATTTGAATTGAAAAATATGGAAAGCATTCACCTCACAAAGTTCATTCACCACTAGCACCAAGTCTCATGGACCTCCAAAGCATAGTGGAAAAAATCGTCGATTTTTCGGCGGTCCCAAAAAATCGCAATTTTTTCTAGCTGCTGATTTTTTGGCCTGAAAAAATTGCGATTTTTTCAAAAAATTGGACATCGTGAAAAATCGGGATAAATAAAAAAAAATCGGGAAATAGGGGAAAAAATCAGTAAGCAAATTTTGACCCTATTGAAGTACAAAATTGGAATTTTTTAATGCTTGCCACGGTTTGCCGATTTTTGCCAATTTTTTCGTCGATGTTGCCGAGAAGATGTTTTCTGGACCCTTGCTGATTTTTTGTCGATGCCTGTTTTTTCCACTATGCTCCAAAGTCTTGATCTTATTCCAAATAATGAGCATACAACAATTACAAAATTCTACAGAGTAAGTCTACAACAAAGGATCACTCTCAAGAGAGCTCCAAGAGCCTCTCTTTATACAAAACTAAGAGACCCAAACTCTTAATTCGAATTGGCTTTGAAGAGAGCCAATGGCACAATAGACAAATTCGAATTCTCCACCTTGGCAAGGCACCCACCATCCCTTCTTTGGAGACATCACCCATCAAATACGAAGATGCCAAGTGTATACACGTGAACCAAGAGAGATATGCGTGAGTCCTTTGTGGGAGATCAAGTCTAAGTTGAAGTAAATGCTAACTCGTGATTGAAGGGAGCCAAGCCATGAGGCGGCCCTAAAACAAGGAAGGCACCCACCTTCACCATAAATGCATCTCAACCATCCACTCAATCCATTACACATCATCAAAACGTGTTTTTTTAAAGAAGGCGAATTCTCTTGAAGGAGATCTCTTCTGGTGACTGGATAGTTGACTGGAAGCACTTGGAGTTGATTGGGATCATCTTTAATGCTTCGTGCCATGTCATTTAGCCTTTTATTTTATTCATTTTGGTTTATTTTGGAGAGATTTGGATTATCTCCACAATATTCATTTTTAATATTTTAATTAATAATTTCTCTATAAATAACTTTTTGAGAAATGATTAATTATGAGGTTGAATGAACATCCAAAACTTAGGATAAGCTGGTTCAAATGTTATTTTTAGCTTAGGATTTATCATTTAAGCCTTCAATCTCTGAAATCCAAATCCAACTCCGGATGACTGACATATTACAAATTGCATTTTTCCAATTAAATATTTGGAAAAATAATAAAAATAATAAAAACTCAATCCAACGCGTTTGGTAAATTTTTTCGGACAGTGTTTTTATTGGACGAGGACCCTAGGAAATGACCAACTAAGACATACATGGTGTCTAGTAAGCTTATATACATCAGTTGGACTTTAATAACCCCCCCAGGCTCAATTTTCAAAATCGGGCATTCCAGCTTTGAAGGAAGCAGGAGAAAACCTTATCGATTATTACTCGGCTATAGGCAAAGCATAATTGACAAGGGCAAAAAACTCCCTTGGAATACCTTAGTTGATAACCAAGTCATGGGGGACCGAGCCACTTAAAAATCCTACTAGCACACTTATTACAAACCCCATGGGGCCATGGTCATTTCAACAGAAAAAAAAAACTGGTTAGCCAAAATTGGCTAACTATTGCAACTGGAACTTCTGATACATAGGATATGAACATAAATCATGTTCATCAAATGGCAGCTCGTCGAAAGTCCAACTATGGTACAAACAAGTTGGTAACAAGGTACATTGCATACTTTGTGAGGGAGTGCTTTGTGATAGAGTGGTCTATTCTATATTAGAGTGAGTTGACTTGTTTATTTGATAATATTTCATCCCCTTGTGGAATATACAAAGCCTAATCTAATGTTGAATTTGACATAGGCTCTAGGGTTTGGGACTTCTTAGAGTGGGGTCAAATCAACATTAGAACTCTATGCATGAATAAACGTGCATGTGAGGAGATTACCATCAACAAGGACAACTTTTCTATGATCTAGAAATAACCAAGAAGCCAAG
Source organism: Pseudotsuga menziesii (assembly GCA_001517045.1). Taxonomy (NCBI): domain Eukaryota; kingdom Viridiplantae; phylum Streptophyta; class Pinopsida; order Pinales; family Pinaceae; genus Pseudotsuga; species Pseudotsuga menziesii. The sequence goes on from LPNX010282553.1 coordinate 549,972, forward strand.
TCAATCATTGAAGAAGTCCCAGATAGCATTGTAGAAGCCTCAAGAAAGATGGAAGACTAGAAGTGCAAGTCGACCTTAAAGATAAAATGAAACTTGAAGTGAAAAAGACAGGTGGGCTTCATCAAGTGTACAAGTCGGTTCCATGAGGTTTTGAAACATTATCCTCAAAGTACTCTGTAACATTCTTATGGATTGCAGGCATGCTCATAATTTGGAGCATTTCAGGAGAGGAATGATCCAATTGAGAAAACAAATTGGCAATATGCTGATTATAATCATTTCTAGATTCACACTCTAAAGAACTATCAGTGTTCCTACCCCACTTATCTATTAACAGATCTGTGAACATGTCATATCGAGTGATGGATTTTGGTGCTAAATGATCAAACCACAGTTGAACATCCCCTCGCAAGGATTCTCCTAAGGCTTGCATATAAACATCCTCATTGTCCGCACCTCTAATTTCCATGTAATCCCAGAGAATGTCCAAATGACTTTCAATAGATATATCATTATTTCCACTAAACTGGGGCAACCTCCTAGTGTAATCGTTTGGCATAGGATGAGGTGCTCCCAGTATTTCAGAAAAGTCAAAAGGAGACCGTTTGTCTTGTCTTTTAACAACTCTGGTTACTTGGCTATAAGGCTTTGATTGGGACTGACTTCTAGGTTCATGTCGACTTATAGGTCCACTCGGGATGGTTGGGAAATCTTTATTGCATGGGTGAGGATGTTGGTGGGTATCATAAAGATTGTGATAACTAGATTCATACCCATGGTCATGCTCAAGATCATCCTCATACCCGTAATCTGACCTCCATCTATCCCTTTCATTTATTTGTCTTGTAGTTTCAATCATGTTTTTGGTTAATTCCTTCATGTGCTTCAAAAATACATCTGAATTCATTATGATTTATGGGATGGGTTTGCTTCTCAGTGGAGTCGCGTTGTGGAGTCACTAGGTGAACGAATTGCTGTGTTCACTAACGGATGATGTCGTAGGAGAGGTAAGGAATGTGGAACCAAGGTAGGCCTCTACCTCCTCGGCAACGACGCCAAAATGTTATCACAAGTAGTTGCCTATGTAAGGTGGATCCAGAATGGATGGTAGAGAGACAAGCAACTAAGGAGGCGGAACCAAGACTGCCTAGACTCCCAAATGGATGGTTGTCACGCCAATCAAGGCAGCCTTCACTTTATGTTATCTAAGCCCAAGACAACAAAGGGGGAGACCTGGATCTGCTCTCGATAGGAGAGATCCGACCTAGACACCAGATCAGATCAATAAGACTTGAGGTATGTAAGGTGTAAGGTAATTGGAGACCTTAGATCTATGGAAGGTGTCACTAAGCGTGCCAGGGCTTTGGATAAGGGTTTTAGACAAATGAGGGTTAATCCAAAATGGAACACAGATGATTTATGGGGTAAAATATTAGATTTAGGGTTGAGGTACTAGTAACTGATGAAGATATCCGCTGCCTTGGGAAACGTGACCAATGCAGGGAGGGCAAGGACAGTGTTGGGGCTATCTAGTACCGATGGATAGACTCGATAATAGATGTGACAATATCAGAGATCCTGAGTTATCAGGGGAAAATCAGATTTGCAAGGAAAAGAGGCCAAAGAGGAGGGGCTAGCGCTAGGGTTGGAGATCAGTGCTTGTTGGACCTAGGGTAATGGAGTCAATATCTGCCCAACGTTGGAGTGGACCCACCTGGGAAATGCCTTGATCTACGGATCCAGAAGGTTATTTGGCCGGAAAATTCAGTTTACAGGGGAAACAAGCAGTAAGGTGGCTAGCGCTAGGGTTTGGAGAGGCAAATCCTCAGATCTAAGACAATTCAGAGACCATCATCTTAGCGTTGGAGGGGAAATGGGATGGGGATGACCTGATCTACAAACCCAAGTTGGAAAAATGCCAGGAAAAACAGATCTGGGAAAAAGTTAGAAAAAATGATGAGAAATGCTAGGATCTCGAAAGACAGTTTCGCAGATCTAGGGCCACCTGTTAGCCTCTAGCTCAGCGTTGGAGGTGATTTGGAGTGAGGAGGACCCGATCTACAAACCCAAGTTGTTGTTTTTCTGGAAAAATCAGATCTCGGAAAAAGTAAAAAATTTAGTGAGGGGCGCTAGGGTTTGAGAAGGTAGTTTCTCAGATCTAGGGCAAACTAGGACAAAGTAGCTCAGCGTTAGGGGTGAATTGGTGAGAGGGAGGCACAATCTACAAAACCCAGCAGTGGTTTGTCAAGAGATCGAATGGTTTATTTTTTTGGTATTTTTATTATTTATGGATTTTTCAGAAAAATGAAGAAAAGCATGTGTCAATGGGTTGAAATCTGGAAGAAAGGAACTAACATGTAGTCTTACTTGGAAATCCTTGCAGATGCCTTGATGATGATGATCCCTAATATCTCGATCAATTTGAGAAGCTTTGAGCAATTTCTATGTCCAACGTTTTGCCCTAAGGAGTCAATGTGCCCTCTCTCCTGCACAACAAACGTCAACCATATCAGATTTGTTGCTGCATGAGGAAAAAAGCTAAATGCTATAGAAAAATAGCAAGAGAGAATCATAGATCACAATGACACTAATGAAAACCCCTTGATAAAAAACGAAGACAATCCAAGCGAGTTGAGGTCCCCCTGCAAAAATCCCCAAGCTGAAGTCGCCCTCCTGTAGACAAGACAAAGATTCCCAAAAATATATAGATCTTGCCACAATTTCTCGAATGCTAGGAAGCAAAAGACTTTCCAATCACCATCTAAGATCACCAGATGCAAAGGAGATTCAAAAATATATCCACAAGAAAGTTTTTCTATTAATCAGATCCAAGAGCCAGAGACCCCTTACAAATGAGAAGCTCTCTCCTTTAAATAGGAACGAGAGAACCAAAATCCTAACCACTTTCAAAATGAGTGGCTAAGATTAAAAGATATAAATGTTCTAATCAATGGTTGAGATGAGCTCAACATACAATACATGGATCAATATAACCATAAAGTACCAAAGTGGACTAGATCACCCAAAAAGAGGGTACCTCACTCAACAAGAAATAAATGAAGCGCATGGTGGGTCCATGAAGTGTTAACTAACTCCCTCTGGGTGTCCCCATGGCACAATAAAATAATATAATATTTTAATTTTTGACTTTGTGCCTCCTTGAGCAAATCGTGAGCCTCCCAAAAGCCCCAAAAAATAATATAAAAATGCCCCAAAATAGGTGCGGGCCCAATCAGGTGCTGCAATTATTGGAGAAGGAGCGGAGAACATCACACTCATCATCATGACTCATCCCATGTCATTTCCTTGCCTCAGTAGCCCAAATCGATTTTTTCAGTAGCCATTTAATCATTTTTTAATTTGCCTCGAGAAATGTGAACCTGCTAAAACAACCTCCTAGGGTGCCTGCGTTGTCAAATTGAGCCCACTAGGCTCTCTGGGATGGGGGTACTATGGTACAATCAAGTGGATGCACCCCCCATGCCCCATACAATGCCCTAGGAGATCCAATAAAAACATCTCCCTGCTCAGACACATCATCTAGTGAAGCAAAATTGCATCAGAAGGGTAAAATGAGCCTGATCATCTCTGCAAGTGCCCGAAATTGATAACAAGCTGTCTCATTAGACTCAAAGAGTCCAAATCCATCTAGGGTATATACTCATACCCTTTCCATGGCAGAGCCTGATCATCAACAATATCTAATAGACAAAATAATAACCTGTAAATGATCAGATAACCAATATAGCTCAGGCTAGCATCCATATGTTTCAAGTGTTCAAAGGCTAGGACACGCTCTACAAATCATTTAAGTAACAATCATAACAAGTGGCAGTCACATCACTGGCGGTATATCAACCAAATACATATATATAGGGTTTTATTAATCATAACTTAGATCAGACTTTCAAGACTATACTCACTTCATAGTTGTAGACAGTTTGCTAGTGGAGGGTGAAGGATAAAATTGACAAGGCTAGGACAAAAGATGATTACCAACTTGACATCATGACACTTTGGATATGGAAAATGAATACTCATTCTAGCCATATGTTAGACAAACAATAACAAAGGGGATGGCAGTGCCTAACAAATGGGTGAACAACTTCAGAGGAACCTACTCACCTTGACAAATGCTCACAATCGAACTCAATACAAGTAAGGCCAACAATCTTTAGATAGAACTTTAGGAACCATTGCTTTTTGGGCCTTTGATTTTCCATAGCCTTGGTCTACGCATTTTTATGCGGACTTTTATTATTTTAGGCTTTGCATTCACGTATGTTGAAAAACACTACTTTCCATGAATGTTTAAGATATTTCATTACAATATTTTTTCAGAGCCAATTTCATTAGGCTAGCCTTTCATTCATGTATGTTGAAAAACACTACTTTTCATGAATGAGCTTTTTGCAAGATATTCATTTCATTCCCAGATACATTGTATTGATGGCAGTGCTACTTGTTTCAGGTAAGCAAACACATCCTAGGTAACTCAGAGCCGAAACACAAACAAATAGGGAGGTTTGTCCAACAAAGGCTCTAGCGGGGAAAAAGGTCCTCCATGCCATAAGTCAAGCAGTAGGTTGGGTTAAAACATAATTGGAAGGTAATGGATGGACGGAGACAGTGAAAGATGAAACCAACACTAGCAAGCCAAAAGATGGTGGGAATGACTACCTCTATTCTCCCTAAGGAGGGTAAAACCAATGAGTATAGATCAAGAACTTCCAAGTCTGAGTAGGGACATCAATACATAATATAGATACATTCAAGTCCACATTTATATGACCGCCAGATCATGACACTAAATGCTAATACATGTCACAAAAATGAGTATAAGAGCAATGATAACCATAACTCCATATAATATAAACTAAGTCATAACCATGCAAATATATCAATCTGAACCATCATCTGTCCAATGAGAAACACTGATACAAACTGGGCATCACCAACTGCTCTGCAAATGACTAAATGACTACATCAGTCCTCAAATCTGAGTGTCCTGAGGCTCAGTCCTGACATGGGAGAATACTATAGTCCACTGATAACATAATGATCCATCAAAACTGCTCATCTCAGCATATCATATGTAAGAGATCTGGCTGAAAAAATGTACTGAATCTGAAATATGTAGCCCGGCTAGTATACATGTGATAGCAGGTACCACAAGTGAAGTTGTTGTAGATAGTTGGTGGAAATGCTTATTTTGAACTGCTGTTACTTGATGTTAATTCATTATTTTTTACATCTTATTTTCAGGCAACTGGATGGCTCTAAGGTACAGAGCTCTCAAATGGATGGTTTCCGTCAACATCTGCAAAATGAGCAAAAAGAATCTTTTATTAAACAAGAAACAGATTTGCACTTCTATTCCAGTAACGACATTGACATGTGAGATATGTCATTTCTTTTAAAATGTTCAATTGCAGAATGCATACAAGTAATTTGGAAAATGTATTTGGTTATAATGAAGGTTGGTCTAGTGGTGGAGCATGATTTGTGATACTGCCTACCTCTAATTTTTTGGTCATATTATCTTAAGCGTGCTGTATATGTAGGCTTTTGAATGATGAACAAGAAAGTAATGAAGAGAAGCTGCTGCAGACTCCAGTTCGACAAACAGTTGTCTCCACTTCGCAAAATACACCAGATGCATTGTCTCCATCCTCTGTTATTAAAACTCCCACTACAAATAGAAGGCTTTCTAATGGGAAACAGAGGTCAACAGTCTTAAATAGTCCTGGTCCTATTACTCCTTTTGAGAAGCGGTCAAGTAAGTGTGTGTCGCAGTTTGTATTCAATAAGCATATTTTGGATTCTATGGTGGGTCAAAGATCCGAGCCAGAGTCTGAAGATGACCTCATTAAAAGGATGCCAGAAGCCAAAAGTTGTTCTCTACAAATTTTAGGCTTATCACCTAGTCCAGGATGCCGTTACATGTATGACAGCATTGAGGGAAAGGTACTATCATTTTGCTTTCTTAAACTTATTATAGGATTGAATTCGTCCTCCAACATAATAGCTTCTTGGTCTAAGCACTTCATAGCACAACAAATTGCACAATGAATTGTTCTTTCTGGCAATATGTTAATGTGCATTTTTCCCTTTAAAGAATAAATATATAAGCTGCTTTTTTTCACGAGGAGCATCTGGTGTCTCAGTTTGAATATCTGGAGAGGAAGATCAAGACATTTGCCACTGCATTGGCTGCCAAGGAAGCTCGAAATCTTTCAAATCATGTTGCTATTGCATCCCAGGTGAATGTCTAGCTCTGTTGTATGCATCTTGAAATGCTTTTCATCTCTCACAGGTGAATGCCTAGCTCTATTGCAAGCATCTTGAAATGCTTTTCATCTCATTATAAATTGATCATTGAAGTCTATAATTATCTCAAAGTCAGATACCAATATAAGAGGCTGTAGACTTTATTAGTTATTTGTCAGGATCTTTGAGGTGTTAGAATACTTCTCGAATCTCCATTTCACATCAGATATCTGCTGACAGGAAAGTGTCTTTGTGGTGGGGCTGGTTTACTGTGATGGAGAGGGCCATCTGAATGATAAGTCTGTGTTGCTTCAAGGCAGGTTGGTGGATTAGAAGTTGCTGCAATTCATCCAAGATTGCATAAATTGAAAATTTAATTTCATAGCTACAAGTGAAAGATAAGATGTCACAAAAACAAAGTCTGCCCTCCTTATAGCACATATACAAACCAGAACACACAAAAGAAGAAGCATACCAAAAATTGAAACAATCTATGCTGTGAAGCTATTCCTGATTGTTATCTCCTGTTGTGTGATCAGTGTTGAATACTCTGGAGGCCAAAGAGTAAGGCTTGACCTCCACAAGTTGGCTAAATTTTCTTTATTCCCTGGTCAGGTAAATCCTATGCTTTCATTTCCGTACAAAATTGGTATTGAATGGATAACCATTTTTGACTTTCATTAGTAAGTGGTGACTTTGATTTTAACATCTGGCAGGAAATGTGTTTGTGAGTTTATGATAAAGGAGCATGATTAATTTTGGTGGAATTTTGTCTAGGTGATTGGAGTCGAAGGTCACAATCCCAGTGGGCATTGTCTGGTTGCATCAAGGGTGTTTGATTCATTTCCTGTTTCAAATCCTCTGCATCCATGTGATCAAGATGCCCCTTCAGCGAAGCGACTGGCAGTGGACCAGGCATTAAAGATGAACTCTTTGCCTAGAACTGGAAAAACTATTTCAATGGTAACTACAGCCAACTGTTGTTTGTTGCTTGTAGCTATTATATCCATTTTTCTTGAAGGTTGCAAGTGCTGCTATCTGTAAATGTGAAGCCCAATTTATAACACAGAATCCATAATCGTTAATCATATATTTGCAGTTACAATAGTTTCTCCTTTTTGAATGCTTTTTTTAAACAGTATGATTGCCCGTCAATATATTGAAACCTACCTAAAAAGAATCTTAACTATTGTTGTGTAACTTCTTTCATTCTTGCAAATAAAACTGTTAATCGAATTTCATTTTTTGCTTCTCCTTTTGCAAGTTCAGTAGTCATTTTTTCTAAGAACAGAGAGATGGTGTTAGGAGCTCTACTTATCATTGAGTAAGTTTTTCCTTATGATTTGAAATTTCCTTCTTGTAGTTGATTGCTGCAGGTCCTTTCAGCGCTACAGACAACTTAGCATTTCAACCATTGGCAGAGCTTCTTGTTTATGCAAAGAAAAAACAAGTTAATAATCTTATTTTGGTAAGTGGCAGGCATAGGAACTTAATTTGGGGTCCACTTGGAAGTTTCAAGTTTTGATATTTTTTTATCCTGTGAATCTATGATGAGCTTTTGACTGAGGAACATTTTTTGCAGATGGGTCCTTTTGTTGATTCAGAACATCCACAGGTCAAAATTGGAACAGTAGACAAATTCTACGAGGAAATATTCCAGGAGGAAGTTTGTGCAAGGGTCTGTGATTACTGTGCTTTTAATTCACATAAGTGCCTGGTCTGCTCAAAATCAACAAAATAATTAATCAATTCTTTATTCTAATGCATTGTTGATGCAGCTACGAGATTATTGTGAAGAGATTGGTCCTGGTGCACATGTTGTCCTTGTGCCATCTACACGTGATGCTCATCATGATTTTTTGTTTCCACAGGTATCTTGATACCAGATAGTTCTGTCTTCTCCAATAAACAATTTTTATCCTCACACCTTATATATTTGATAATATGTTTTCAGCATTTGTAATGATGCCTTATGCACAATTCTGAGTCTTGACACATCTGCTGAATGTTCATGCAGCCACCATTCGATGCTCATGCTTTTGATGATCCTAATCAGCAAGTATGTTACTATTCTATTGAATTAATTATTTTGGCATCTTTTTTCCCATGTGAAATTTTGTGTCTGTTTTCATTGTTCATCAACGTGACTTTAAGAAAATCAGTTAAAATATGTGCAGATAAGTTGTGTTGCAAATCCAGGGCTTTTCTGCTTGGATGAGGTTAGCATGGAACATTTTTTTTCATTGGATATTGTTTGCATTATTCACGAATCACTGTGAGAATTATTGTACATGGAAAATTTGTATATAAACATTTCGTTACTTCTGGAGTAAAATCTATTACAATGATGCAGATTACCATTGGAGTTTGCACAGCGGATGTCCTAAGACACCTTAGCAGTGAAGAAATCTCCCGAATTCCAGAACATAGCTCAAATGATCGGCTTGCAAATCTTTCAACTCACATTCTAAAACAGCGTAGGCATGTCCCTGAAGTGTGCCTGAAGTACTGTTTCTGATTTTGATTCAAATTTCTATGGTTTGTAAGATGCTGGGAAGACAGAAAGATAAGCTTGTCAAGTTGATTTTATATATTTATTTGTTTTTATAGTAAATCTCATCTTCATGGATGTAAATTTGTATTACTGTGGACAGCTTCTACCCACTTTTTCCAGCAGCTCCTGGTTTGCCTTTGGACTTATCTGCTTCTCCAGAGGCCTTGCATATGCTTTCCATACCAAACGTCATTATTTTACCCTCTGATCTTGCACCATTTGTAAAGGTAATGGAATTTCAAGAATCATACAAGTTTTGAGTCATCAAGATAAATGATATGATATATCTAGTGTGTTTTTCTTGGCATTTTTAACTTTTGCCTCCACAGGTTTTGCATGTGGGTGATGAACCTAAGCAAACAGAGCTAGAGTTAGAAAATGGCAGTTATGGGGATCGCACAAAGCAATTGAACTGTGTTTGTATCAATCCTGGTAGGCTGGCCAAGGGTACCAATGGGGGTACTTTTGTTGAGCATATTCATCTAGAGAATGATAAGAATTCCACTTTGCAAGATGTGGCACAGTTTTCTGAAGACAGAACAGCGGTTTCGATTATACGCATCTGATATTAGATGTTTGTAAAATATCATTGTTTATATTCCTTTTGAAGATCTTGATTGTTAGACAAGTCTATTGGACTTGACTTCAGCGGTGAAGTGAAAGAACAAGCTGGTTTATGCAGTATGATCTGGTCCATTGCTTAGCAAGCTTTGATCTGTTTGTTGCAGTCAGGACCATTGCTTTTTTCGTGTAAATTTAATTATCTTGATTGACATTAGAACATGGATGCCCAGTTGTATTCGTTCTACAAACAATTTCCAATATTACATGCCTGTTGCAGATCGCAGTTTGTATTCATTGGAGGACAGGGTCAAGCCTCAGAATCTGCTGCAAGATTCTAAGGAGACTAGATTGGTCATGACTGAGAATAACGTGGATACATTATTATGAGATGGACATCGCCATTGCTACGTACAAACTTGAAAGTGAAGCTGATGCAGTGATCAAATTTCCTAAACATGTTCTAGGCACATGATCAGAAGAATGTGGCTAAAGAGAGGCTTGTTTACAGTGTTTGTTAAGTTCTACAGAAGGATCAATAAACTAACTTGTTCAAAATTGATAGAAATAATAGAAATCCTTAAATGTGATATATGAGGAATGTAGTGCAGTTTCATTTGTTTTGCAAATTAATATTGGTATCTCTTTTGCTTTCTAGAGTTTGGACATTTTCCATGTTATGGTAATAGCCTTGGGTTGATAATTTAAATTAATGTGATGTTTGCTTCTGGATTACACAATGTGCTAATTTTGTAAACTCGACATTTCGTCGGGTGGACTCTCCACCCATCATCATCATCATCAAGATGGAGTGTCCACCCAAAACGTCGTCGGGTTTACAAAATTAGCACACTAATCAAAAGCAAACATCACAATGATTTCTCAATGTGAAAATTTACATACTCAAACTTAAATCAATGTTTTGCATTGGAGCTGATGCCTGTAGCAACCGTCCATTAATGGTAGTAGCCTTGGTTGATAACTTAATTCAATGTTTTGCATTGGAGTTGAGGTCTGTAGCAACCGTCCATTGTCAGTAGCAATAGAGGGCAGGGTAGTAGCCGTTGGTTGTTTCCAGTGGGTTCTCTAAATTTGGCTCATCTGTCTTAGAATTAAGAGAAACATGGTTGTGTATTCTTAACACTTCCTTCGAATAGGAACCTCAACACTCAAACCCTCATCAGAATAGCAGTATCCCTCCTCGGGTAGAGAATGGTATCTACTATTCCAATTGCAACAGTTGAGTATCATAGACTTGTATCTTATGTTTTGAAACACGACTCAAGATCAAATTGATGTGTGAGACCTTCTGGAACTCTTTATCCGCAATGAATTAACTACTTTAATATATAAAGAACTCTATATCCTCGAAGATTCAACTATTTTAATCTATAAAATTGTACATACCCTACCACTCCCCCATATTTCATTTCATGTGCTTGAATTAAGACTGGTTCCCAAGCAATTATGTTGAAATATTAGTAGCTATTATGTCTATAGGCATTTCTCTATTGAGATTTCCTTTCTCTACAATGTTCAAATATTTGCCCCCCGATCCAATAATAAACCGCTACATCATTTGTCTTTTTATGTCTGCCATCCTTCACGGCCGATCTTTGGTCTGTCAGAAGGCAGCAGCCGTTTTTTGTCAACCTGGCTCTGCCTGCCTAGCTGAGATACCACCCATCCTGCAAGGACGAGGTACCCAACCTGCCTTTGCCTTCAATTTCTTACCTGTTTAAGTTTTGTTTAACTCACTGGCCATTATTTATCGGCATCCACCTGTGCATGGTTTCCAATATTGGGTGCATGATTCTTATCAACACTCTTTGCCTTCGACCTCTCAACATCTCCACCAAATTCTTCTCGTCATCGCCATTCTCGTTTTGGCTGTCATGGCATTATTGATATTACTCTGTATGATATTTTCAGTGCCAGTCATGTTAGAATTCCATATGCTAAGCTAGATTATCAGCATTTAATTTCAATTTTATAAAAGCATATAGACAGGATCACTGAAAGAATCAGTATCATAAGAACAACACAGATTTATCCAGGGAAAACCCTAATGGGAAAAACCCAACAAAAGCTTCCTCAATATAGATGCCCCAAGCGATAAAAGGTAAAACCCAAAACCGATCCTCCTCCTTCTCCAGCTACAACTCTCTCTCTCTCTCTCTTATGCACTACACAAGTGAGTGTGTCTCAAATGAGAGGCGCCTCATTCTTTATATTTTTCGTTCAATTGACATTTAACCCAGTTATGTAGGCTCAAGTAAACTAAACTCAGTTATGTAGGCTCGAGTAGACATAACTGGGCTAACTTAATATAATAATATATTCAGGAGGGTAATAATGACCCGACTTACAACGGAGGGGACTTTCTCATGACTCTTAGTAATTCTCTCGATAGGAACATCGAGGTACAAAGAAATACAAATGATTCTCTCGATAAGAACATCGGGGACCAATAAAATACATTTAGAATATTCTTTCAAGTTACAATAATTCAACACTCCCCCTTAACGAGAAGGGTATTCTACAACAACAACTGTAGGAGAGAGAGCATCATCAACATCATCAAGGTGATATATCTATAAATCATTGGAAGCTTTTCATCATCTTCAACATATAGTCTTCATCTTCAAACTTCAGCAGCAACAACACTTTGACCGCTTGATCGACAACATCATCATCTAAACTTTCGATCAGCATCATCATCATCATCATACTCTAAACTTTCAATCAGCAACATCATCATCATCACATTCTGATCTTTCGATCAGCAATCATCATCGTCATCATACTTTGCTCTTTCGATCAGTAACATCATCATCATCACACTTTGATCTTTTGATTAGTAACTTCATCATCGGTAACAACCTGCAATCCACAATATGAAGACGAAAGTCTTCGGATCACTTTTGGACTTAAAGTCCAGGGATGATGCAATCCTACCACATTCTCGAGGACCGAAGTCATCGGATCCGTTTTGAACAAAAGTTCAAGGATGATACAATTCTACCATATTCTCGAGTACCGAAGTCACCAGATCAGTGTTGAACAAAAGTTTAAGGATGATACAATCCTACCACATTCTCGAGTACCAAAGTCACTGGATTCGTTTTGAACAAAAGTTCATAGATGATACAATCCCACCACATTTTCGAAGACTGAAGTCATCGGATCAGTTCTGAACAAAAGTTCAAGGATGATACAATCCCTCTTCATTCTCGAGGACCGAAGTCACTGGATCACTTTAAGACAAGTGCCTCGAGATGATACAATCCCACTTCATTCTTGAGGACCGAAGTCACCGGATCACTTTAGGACAAGTGTCTCGGGATGATACAATCCCACTGCAACATCATTGCTCCTCCTTTCGAGGAAGGTCTTTTCGAACAACACCAAGCTTGTCTCGAAAGTATTCGAACTTTACTTGAGACAGAGGCTTCGTCAACACATCAACAACTTGTCGATCAATACTCACATACTAGAGCTTTATGGCTCCCTTCTGTATCATATCTTGTATGTAGAAATACCGGATTTTTATGTGCTTCGATCTATCATGGAACACTGGGTTCTTTGACATCTTTATACAACTTTGGTTATCACATAGGATCTCAGCAGTATCCATCTCTAGATCAAAGAGACCTGACATTAGCTTCCGAAGCCATATGGCTTCACAATTAGCAGAACAAGCTGCTATGTATTCTGCTTCGGTCGTGCTAAGAGCAATATTGGATTGTTTCTTGCTAAACCATGAAATCATAGCAGACCCCAGACAAAAGCATCCACCTGATGTGCTTTTCTTGTCTGAGATACTTCTAGCCCATTCTGCATTTGTATAGCCATACAATATGTAATCATGGTTTCCATCATAGTATAGACCAAAGTCTATAGTCTCTTTTAGATATCTCATCACATGTTTTGCAGCTATCAGGTGAACTCGTCTAGGTTGAACTAGATATTGATTCAAGGTGTTCACATCAAAACAAATGTCTGGTTTGGTATTGGTTAGATACATCAACGACCCAATAATTTGTCTGTATTGAGTCACATCCACTAACTCTGACAAGTCATCAGCTAACAACTTCAGGTTGGAATCCATGGGTGTGGCCATGG
>LPNX010282553.1:567645-584616 GCA_001517045.1 Pseudotsuga menziesii
GTCCATGCTTCCCGGCGTTGATCATGGGTACTGTGCATCGCTTCGCTTTTTCTGTCCTTCGTCTTCAATGCTTCAGCCTCGTTGCTCCTTTTTCTTTATGAGGGTCGCTGAGCCCTCCTGTCTTCGCCGCTGCCTTTATTGCAGTGGGTGAGCTTTCTCTTCTCGGCCGCTCAGGTACCGTCATCTTCTTTGACTTCTCTATCTTAAAAGTCATGGTTTCCGGCTCTGCTCTGTAGCTGGAAACGTGCTACGGCGTCGTAGCTCTATCTTATCTTCTTTCTGCGAAAACTTATCTATCCGCTAAACTAGCAGCTTCTTCTGTAGCTGCGGGACCCTGCTTCAACAAGGGTAGTCATAACTAACTCATCTTCGTCAAGTTTGTCTCCAATAGCTTATAGTTGTTCCTTGAACTGGGAGACCCTTGTGAAGTAGTCCTAGATGGATTCTCCATGACTCATCTTGGTGCTCTTCAGTTGAGCTCTTAGATTCATCTTTCTGTTGATGTTTCTTCCTTCATACATTCTTGATAGGGCATCATACGTTTATTTTGGAGTCTTCTTAGATGACACTTGAGGGATCAAGTGATCCTTGATAGAGTCATCGATAATCCTTTGTGCCCTAATCATATCCTTCTTGTGCTTCTCCTTAGCTTCAACTTCTTCAGGTTCTGCAACTTCATCTTTGATATACTTATCAAGATCATTCTCTTGGAGAATGAGGCCAATCCTGTATTTCCATGCTCGGAAATTCTCTATGCCTTCCAGTTTGTCTTCAAGCTTAGTGCTTGGGGCCATCTTGTCAGAAAGTCACAAAAAATTGAAATTCTGTGGAATGAGAAATTGAACTTACTAGGAGATGCGCTTCACTGAGGCAAGTTAATTGGTGTGCTTGGTTTCTGGAGATCTTTAGTCTTCACCTTTCAAATCTGACTTGCGAGATTCAGCACTACAGCTTCTAACAGTTTTCTGGTTCACTAGATTTCTGCAGTTTTCTGGTGCAGTGTCAAACCAGGGTTTGAATTTTTGAGAGTTCTGCTTCTCCAAAAACTTCGATCCTAGGATCAGAAGATGCGCTCTAGGAGGGCACAACTTTCCATGCAATCAGTTTTCCAAAATTCAAAATTTCCCCAAAACCCTAATTTCTTGTTGAGGAGAGAGAGAGGGTCTTTTCCCTTGTGAAAGCTGTCCTATTTAGGTTAGCTCTGATACCATGTTAGAATTCCATATGCTAAGCTAGATTATCAACATTTAATTTCAATTTCATAAAAGCATGTAGACAGGATCACTGAAAGAAATAATGTCACAAGAACAACACAGATTTATCTAGGGAAAAACCCAGCAAAAGCTTCCTCAATATAGATGCCCCAAAAGATAAGAGGTAAAACCCAAAACTGATCCTCCTCCTTCTCCAGCTACAACTCTTTCTCTCTCTCTCTCTCTCTCTCTCTCTCTCTCTTATGCGCTACACAAGTGAGTGTGTGTGTCTCAAATGAGAGGCGCCTCACTCTATTTATATTCTTTTGTTCACTTGACATTTAACCCAGTTATGTAGGCTCTAGTAGACATAAATGGGCTAACTTAATATAATAATATATTCTGGAGGGTACTAATGACCCGACTTACAATGGAGGGGACTTCCTCATGACTCTTAGTAATTCTCTTGATAGGAACATCGGGGACCAATAAAATACATTTAGAATATTCTTTGAAGTTACAATAATTCAACAAGTCATGAACGATGGTAGTGGGTTGTGATGAATCTGGTGTTGTTGCAACCTACATATGCCAGGACCAGAAAAGAGCGAGATCAAAACTAGGATTTGATGATGATAATCCATATACATCAAAACCTAAATCCAAATCCAAATCTAGGCCATTGAAATGCCAACAAAGAGACTAATTCTCGTCTTGTTCTGGTTCACGTAATCCCGATCCTAATCAAATGTACCGCTGTCAACTAAAATGCCAACCCACAATCTCCGGATCAGATCATCGTAATAGTTGTTTAAATCAATATTTGGTATCTTTATCAAACGAATTGTTGTTACCTAAAATGTCAACCCACAATCTGCGGATCATCGTAATAATTCTTCAAATCAATCTCAATACCTCGCACACCTCGACTAGGATTGAAAATTAAAAATAATAATTTGAAGTGACAATACAAACATAAATTAGTAGCAAAACTTTAAAGCCATAATATAAAGATAATTCTTACAACTTATGCTTGTCACTTTAATGATTGTTAGTCATTTCAAAGTTTAATGCATACTACATAATTTTGGTTTATATTTAAATTTTGTTATTAGATGTAATTTTATTGGTAATAAAATTTGCTCATGCTTGCTTTAAAAAAATGTGATGTGATCAAAGATGAGTTGTCACCAAATACCGAATCTAGTGGTGGCATGGTTGAAGAAAAAACATATCACTATGGCTATAGTGTTATTTCATGTTGGAATGGCCTTGGCTGTGTTTATGACCACCATTTGATATAGGTCTACATTCTATGAAGCCTATGGCCCATGTGTAGAATGGACCAACTAAGACAAGAAGGTGTAAGGTCCAAATCATGCTTGTGCCTTTGGGGAAAACAATTAATAATTTTGATAATATTTCATTGCTTGAATGCAATAAAAACAAAGTAGGCCAAAAACAGTGGACAAAAAGATTTTATGGGTGGTGGCCATACTGAAGAGGTGGCCTCCACATGCTCCACTATGACAGGTATTTAAGACCCATGTGACCTCTTTGAACATTAGGCATTGATGTAGGATAGTGTTGACCTCTTGTCGATATAGAATATCATTGACGAGGCAATGAGTTGGTGATAAATCCTTCATTGATCATCTCAAGAAATATGAGGACCAAACTTGTGAGTGTGCAAATAAACAAGGATGTCCCCATACAAAGGATTGTTGAAAGAGATGGTGAACACATGTTCATTTTGTAGATTTTTCTTAAGTTTTCAGCCACCGGTTTCAAGTAAAAAATTTGTCTTAGTTTATTTCATTTTCAAAAATTAACATGCTGGAAATAAACATGAATTTTTCATACTTAAAACACTGATGTAAACTAAATCTTTTACTGACATAAAGTAAATATTCAGCACGCCATTCAAACACAGTACTCAAAATTTTCAGCCAATGGCCTTGGAAAAAACCCACAGGGGAAAACCAGTCAGAGAGAGAGAGAGTTTATTATTTCTTCAGTATAAAAATCAGATATGAATTTATTGTAAAAAATCCAACTTATCTCAACCCATAAATTTGAATAGCAAGTTGTCTCCGTTTCTGTGCAAGACTGTTTTGATTTCTGTGCTATTTTTCTTCTCGAAAAATGTGTCGAAATGACCCCTTAAATCTGACCTCGAACTCTATGCTAGATTGCCTCGAAATTTGTGCTGTACGGTTTGCAATAAATGCAGCAGTACGACCCTGAATACTTGAAATATGTGCATAAAGGTACAGTCCGTATAGACTGTACAAACCTTGGTTTTTGTGTTGTACGACC
The DNA here is from genome assembly GCA_001517045.1 of Pseudotsuga menziesii. Lineage (NCBI taxonomy): Eukaryota > Viridiplantae > Streptophyta > Pinopsida > Pinales > Pinaceae > Pseudotsuga > Pseudotsuga menziesii. Next base: position 571,158 of record LPNX010282553.1, read on the forward strand.
TGTGTACGGCCTCAAAATTTGTGCAAAGTACACACAACAATAAATGTTGTTCTCCTCGAGTAGTGTGCCTAGCAGAATCCTCGATATTCGTGCCCACAAGCTGAACTATACGGTTGCCTCGATTTGTGTGCCAAATCTGTACCCTTCCTCGATATTCGTGCCCACTGTGTTTTCTCTAGCAGGATGTGTTGATATGCATGCCCACTCTCTTCTCAACTCTCTTCTCTTCAATCTCCTCCACAAGAATGAAATACATTTTGCCTTTTCCTTGCTTTTTGCTTCTCAACCCTAGGTAGGTGAAGAGATATCAATCTAATGGATAAGAATGAATTAGATCAATGGTTGAAATCAATTGCACATATTTTATTTCTAAAATATTAATTTCATTCATCCACTTAAATTTATCAAAAACTGACTTTAGACATTAAAGTCAAATTAAATGTCACTTAAGTCATTTAATGCAAGGTTCACTTTATTTCCCGATTCACTAAGTGACTAAAGGCTAAAGTCACTTAGGGGAACACTTCCCTAGGTACAAAAACTAACACTCCCTCTTACCGAGGAAGGTGTTCTGCGCCACTCCCAACTTATCACTGAAGAAGACAAACTTGCCCCACCCCAAAGACTTCTTCAGAATGTTTGCTACCTGCTCATCTGTGGAAATGTACTGAAGCGTCACTGCCCCTCTTTGAACATAGTCTCGGATGAAATGATATCTGATCTCAATGTGCTTTGACCTATCATGGAAAACTGTATTCTCAGAGAGCTAGATGCAGCTCTGATTGTCACAGTAAATCACCGTAGGCCTAATCTCTTGACCAAATAGATTCATCAACGACTTGCGAAGCCATAAGGCCTCAACGCTGGCCAAATTAGCTGCCATATACTCAGTCTTAGCAGAACTCAATGCAACCAATTTTTGCTCCCGACTGAACCACGGCACTACTGCCGAGCCCAAACTGAAATAACATCCAGAAGTGCTCTTCCGGTCTGCCACACTGCCTGCCCAGTTTGAGTCTGTATATCCAACCAATCTGATCCCCTCTGACCTCCTGTAGTCCAAACCAAAATCCACTAAACTTGAAAGATAGCGCAAAACATGTTTTGCAGCAACCAAATGCACACTCCTAGGCTCAACCATGAATTGGCTAAGAGTTTTTACTGCAAAACACAAATCTGGCGGAGTGTTGACCAGATACATCAATAACCCAATAAGCTGATGATATAATGTAGGACCCACCAACTCTCCCTTAGAAGCATGAAGCTTATTCCACTTGGTGATCATAGGTGTCGACATAGGCTTGCAATACTCCATCCCGAATCTCCTCAAAATATCAACCGCATACTTTCCCTGCCCTAGGAAAATATGTTCAGGCTCCTGCCAAACCTCCAATCCCAAGAAATAATGCATAAGCCCAATATCAGTCATCTCGTACTCTGCCTCAAGATCCTTCCTGCAAGCTGCAATGGGTTTCTCTCTCCTTGTGATAAACAAGTCATCAACATATAACAGAAGAACAAGTGGATCATCTCCAATCATGATGAAATAGAGATTCAGATCTGCCTCACTCTTCTGAAACCCCATACTTAGCAAGTAAGAATCGATCCTAGAGTACCAAGCTCTTGGAGCTTGCTTCAACCCCTAAAGGGCCTTCTTCAACCTGCCTACATGTCTCTCTCTCTCATGTATCTCAAATCCTTGAGGTTTCTCAATGTAAATCTCCTCCTGTATGATCCCATTGAGAAATGCGGTCTTCACATCCATCTGATGGATCTCCCAACTCATTTCCACTGCAATGGAGATCAAGCTCCTGATAGAAGTACATTGAGCAACCAACACAAAAGTCTCATCATAATCAATGCCCTCAACCTATGAAAACCCCTGCGCTACAAACCTGTCTTTGTACTTCTCCACACTCCCATTTGCCGCAAGCTTCAGCTTGTAAAGCCAACGAGAAGTCACCACTGACTTCCCCTAAGGTCTCAGAACAATCTCCCATACATCATTCTTCATGATGGAATGGTACTCATCCATCATGGCATCTCTCCATACCGAATGCTGGGAGGCCTCCTCAAAAGTAGAAGGCTTAGAATATCGTGTAGTAGCCACCAGCAACATACCCAATCTGTCAGGCATCTTGATGGCCCTCACATCCTCCCTGGGTGCCCCAAACTCCCGAGCTTCCTTCAAGGTATCTCGAAGTCACTTAGTTTCCTTCGTCCTTGGAGGTTTCTCCCACACTGGTCGGTCATCATCTAAAGAACTACCATAGGTGGAAACCGTAATAACTCGTGAACCTGAAGCTGGTGTGCCAACGCCAGGTGTACCCTGTAATCTTGATCTTGATCCCGATCCCCTGTAAGGTGTACCTGTAATAGTAGACGCATCACCTCTCCCCGAACACCCTGCTGGCCTAAATACTGAACCTGATGAACCTATGCCAACACTCTGCGGTCTTGTAACCCCAGAAACTTGTGATCTTGACTGCTGCATAGATGGAACCTGTGCCACAACCCGAGGTGCAGGTACCTGCTGTACTCCTTGCTCTGACTCTCTCGAATTCATGAAGGCCCGCTCCTCCTCAAACTTCACATCCCTTCTCACCACCACTTTCCTTTGAGAGGGAAGGTAAATACGAAAATCCTTTGTAGTCACATCATAACCCACAAAGATTCCCTTCTTTGCTGTGGGCTCCAAATTTGTCCTCTTCTTTGAAGGGACACGAGAGTAAGCCAGACTACCAAATATCCGAAAATGGCCAACTTCAGGCTTCTTGCCTGAAAAACACTCCTCAGGTGTCATGTTCCCCACTGTTCGATGGGGACTTCTGTTCTGAAGATATACAGCGGTGCTGCAAGCCTCAACCCAGAGAAAGAAAGGAAGTGACTGGTCATGTAGCATAGCTCGGGCTGCTCCAACAATGGACATGTTCTTCCTCTCTGTTACTCCATTATACTCTGGAGTATACGAAACTGTCAACTGTCTCCTGATGCCCTCCTGTTTGCAAAATCCATCAAACTCCTTGGAGGTATACTCACCCCCATTATCCGATATCAAGACTCAGATCTTCCTCCCTGTTTGGTTCTCCACAAGAGATTTGAACTCTTGGAACCTATGCAAGACTTCCTCGGACTTCTTTCTCTTCAGAAAGTAGATCCAGGTCTTCCTGGAATGGTCATCAATGAATGTCACATAATACTCGTATCCTCTCAAGGACACATAAGACATAGGTCTAGATAAGTTTGAATGTATCAAGTCAAGGGTACTTACTGACCTGCGATCACTGCTTGGAAAATCAATCTTGGTGTACTTTCCCAAAGCACACCCCCTGCACACATCATCCTGCCCTGTGCTGAACTCCGGTAACCCTGTAACCATGTATCTCAACAAACCCAAGGCTGGATGATGCAAGTGAGCCATGCTCCTATGCCAAAGGTCACACAACTCACTGCTGCTGCTATGTGCTAAAGCATGCTGCGGCTGAAACAAGAGCCTATACAGTTTCCCACATCTCGCTCCAATGGAAACTGAAGCAAATAGTCCTGTAGTGTTGGGAAACATATGCATGTGTCCATTTATGAAATACACCCCAAGACCCCGATCCTCAATCATGGAAACTGACACTAGGTTCTTCTTCAATCCAGGTACATATAATACATCCCGCAATACCATGGGACTCATGGACTCCCTCTGAAATGTATTGGTCCCACGTCCAACTGCATTGACTACTGAGTCATCTCCCAACACAACCTCCACATCTATATCTGTTTGTGAAAGCTCGAAGAACATCTCACAAGCACCTATCATGTGACTCGAGGCTCCGCTATCTATGTACCAAGTGCTGGAAGTAAATGCACTGCAAGAGTCTGTCACACAGGAAAACTCCCTCTGACTGTCAACATCCGCACTCGTGAGAATGGATGCTCTCTCTCTCAATATGCCCAGTGCATAGTGAAAACTCACTCTGAAATTGTGTTGCAAAATCATCGATCTCAGCTGAAGCGGCTGTCTATTGTTGCTTCTTCGTCTTCTTGTTCGGACACATAGTAGCATAGTGTCCCATCTTGTGACATGCAAAGCACTTCACAGTGCTCATATCCTTCTTCTACCCATCATGCTGCTACTTGGCCCCACCCTCCTTGGGACCCTTCTAGCTCTTCTTCTTCCCCTTCGCGGTCAATGCCACATCCTCCTCATCTCTCGTACTAGTCAAACCACTACACTGCAAAAAACCCCTATGAGTCTCCTCCTAAACAAATTCATCACATACTCTATCCCAAGATGGCAAGTTCTCTCTGGGGACCAACCCCCGAACAAACATAGCCCAAGGTGTAGTCACCCCATTCAGGGCTGTCCGCACTAACTCAGGATCGCCACCCCAACAGCTGCAAGCTCATCTCTCACCTGAGAGATCCTAGTAAGATAAGTCATACACATCTCACCTTTGACCATCTTGATGTTCTTCAGCTTCTCTCTAAGCACCATCTTCCTGTTTTCATTAATACTCTGAAACAACCCGGTCAAAGCACTCCACATCTCATATGCATGATTCTTCCCGGAAATGTGAGGAATAACATGATCTTTAACAACATCCAACATAATCCTCATGGATTTAATGTCCTTCTTTACAAAGGCTGTATGTGCTACTGCATCAATGGTAGCACTTGGAATGACAATGGGGTGAGCAGTAGTGTTGTTAACTGTATAATCGCACAACTCATTCTCTCCCAACAAAATGACTACCCTGTCCTTCCATGAGACAAAAATCCCTGCCCCATCTAGTTTGTCTTCACTTCTCAACCCAACATAAGTCATTTTTCCCAAAGAACAAGTTTCAGCAAAATGTACTACTGTCACAAAAGTTTTTTCTGAATTCTGGAAATGACTGTTTCTCTGCTAAAATTTAGTTTTCTGCCCAACTCAGCTCTAATACCATGTAGATTTTTCTCAAGTTTTCAGCCACCGGTTTCAAGTAAAAAAATTGTCTCAGTTTATTTCATTTTTAGAAATTAACACGCTGGAAATAAACATGAATTTTTCATACTTAAAACACTGCTGTAAATTAAATCTTTTATTGACAGAAAGTAAATATTCAGCACGCTATTCAAACACACAGTACTCAGAATTTTCGGCCAATGGACCTGGAAAAACCCATAAGGGGAAAACCAGTTAGAGAGAGAGAGAGAGAGTTTATTATTTCTTCAGTATAAAAATCAGACATGAATTTACAGTAAAAAATCCAACTTATCTCAACCCAGAAATTTGACTTGCAAGTTGTCTCGGTTTTTGTGCAAGGCTGTCTCGATTTCTGTGCTATTTTTCTTCTAAAAAAATGTGCAAAAATGACCCCTTAAATATGACCCCAAACTTTGTGCCAGACTGCCTCGAAATTTGTACTGTATGGTCTACAATAAATGCAGTAGTACAACCCTCGAATTATTTGCCACAAAACCACACGTGCTGCCTTGGGATTCATGCCTTAAGATCACCTCGAAATATGTGTAGAAAGGTACAGTCCGTACAGACTGTACGAACCTCGAGTTTCGTGCTATATGGCCTGTGTACGGCCTCGAAATTTGTGTTGTATGGTCTACAATAAATGCAGTAGTACAACCCTCGAATTATTTGCCACAAAACCACACGTGTTGCCTTGGGATTCATGCCTTAAGATCACCTCGAAATATGTGCAAAAAGGTACAGTTCATACAGACTATACAGACCTCGAGTTTTGTGCTGTATGGCCTGTGCACGGCCTCAAAATTTGTGCAAAGTACACACGACAATAAATGTTGTTCTCCTCAATTAGTGTGCCCAACAAACTCCTCGATATTCGTGCCCACAAGCTGAACTGTATGGCTGACTTCATTTGTGTGCCAAATCTGTACCCTTCCTCGATATTCGTGTCCACTGTGTTTTCTCTAGCAGGCTTCCTCGATACGCATGCCCACTCTCTCCTCAGCTCTCTTCTCTTCAATCTCCTCCACAAGAATGAAATGCATTTTGCCTTTTCTTTGCTTTTTGCTTCTCAACCCTAGGTAGGTGAACATATCTCAATCCCATGGCTAAGAATGAATTAGATCAATGGTTGAAATTAATTGCACATATTTTATTTCTAAAATATTAATTTCACTCACCCACTTAAATTTATCAAAAACTGACTTTAGACATTAAAGTCAAATTAAATGTCACTTAAGTCATTTAATGCAAGGTTCACTTTATTTCCCCATTCACTAAGTGACTAAAGGCTAAAGTCACTTAGGGGAACACTTCCCTAGGTACAAAAACTAACACATTTGATACATCATTGGTAGGGGGATCTGTTGGACCAGTGAGGAGAGATGAAATATACTCCACAAATGCCAAATCCTTTTTACTCTCGGGAGTAACAAATTTTAGATAATACTCTTGGAAGACATCAATCCATCGAGCGACTTTTCTAGTGATAGCGCAAATGCCTAAGAGTTATCACATGGGATTCATTTTTTTAAAATTTTGGTATTACTAATAAGGATATAATGGCACAAATTTTGAATAGTAAAAATGATGCCTAAGGAAAGCTTCTCTTCATGGTTGTATGAAAACAAATATCCATATATATTTTTACTTAGCATAGTATATGACATGTTTCATATGGTCATCACTTTATGGAACCATAACTCTGGTAATGGCCAAAGGAGATGCCAAGATGTGAAAAATAAAATCCTTTGCGAAAATTGGAGGGCTAATCTAAGGTGCCAAAGTAAGAGCATGTTCAAGGGCCTCAAAAGAGTTTTGAGCATGTTTGTCCATACAAAGGGGATATTAGAATGCCATAGTTTCAAAAATGTATGAATGCACATAACATACTCTAGAATAAAATGTCGCAAGAAGTTCGCTTTGGGCCTTGAAGTCTTTGAATTTGGCACAAAGTCTTAGTGGGGGGAGTTAAACGATGGCTCAAACCTTTAAAGGATCAACGATGATCCTTTGCTTGGAAACAATAAATCCTGATTGGTTGTTGGGATGGATGTAGAACACACATGTAAGTGGATTTAAGTGAATGTTATCTCTAGAACACTTAAAAAACACTTTACGAAGGTAATCCAGGTGTTGTGACAATTTCTTTAAATGAATAGTGAAATCATCCAAATATGCAAAAGGATAATGTCGATCATGTCATGGAAAGTGGCTCCAATGTTTTTAATTTCATAAGATATGACTCGATAAGAAAATATTTCCCAAGGTGTGGTGAAGGCGGTTTTGTACTAGTTCTCAAGTTGAATTTGGATTTGGATTGTGATCTAAGAAGTCATCCATAAAGGAGTGGACTTCATGGCATAAGCATCGATTATTTTATTAGTAAAGGGGGCCATGTAGTTGTCTTTGGGAAAATATTTTTTAAGATCTAGAAAATAAGTATATACATGACTGGTGCCTTGTTTCTTGTTGATAAGGACCAAATTTGATACCCGTTTGGTATAGGCAATTAGAGAGATGAATCATGCATTCCAAAGTTTGTCAATTTTGGTTTTAACGATTAGACATTTGGAAGGCTAAATAGGTCATTTTTTTTGGCACATGGGATCTATGTTATGCCATATGTCAATGCAGTGTTCCACAATGGCTGGTCGAGTCCCAACATTTCAACATCAGGCCAAGTGAAGCCATCATAAAATTCTTGAAAGGGAGCTTTAGAGGCTACAACCTCTTCAAAGGTATAGGAAGTGCCAAGTAAAATGTTTTAGTGACATTAGGCTTAACTGAAATATACACTTGAATAGTGGGCAATATGTTGGCCATATTCCCCTCCTTAAAGGCATCTAAAGCAAGAACCAAGTTTTTAAGCCAATCAACATGTCTTGGGGGGATAAGTTCTTTTGACTCAATGGAGAATTGTTCTGAAGACTCAACTAATGTAGAGGTATCCTAAGAGAGGAAGTATGCATGATGAGCATATTGTCCCAAGAATAATCATGGTTGGTTAGAGCTTTAAGAATCTCTTCATTGCTTTGAAAAATAGAGGTTGAGAGATTAGGGAGGTCCATCATTGATGAAGGCAATTAGGATGATGATGGTGCTTAAGAGAGTGGTTCCCTTGATGAAGAAACGTAAGAAAGGGATAAAATTCCTTCACTTTGTCAGGTAGGTGGAAGTATCTCTTCAATGAATGTGATCTATGGTTCTAAGGACCATAGACAAAGTTTAACCAAAGTTGTATGAAACTTGTGGAGGTCCATACAATGATATGAATAATGGTAATAAATGCCACATAATGCACAAGGGTGGTTGGTACACAATGTCTTACTATGATGCTAAGTAGCATTGGAGAGGGTAATATGGACTACAAGAATGGAGTTGCTACTCCTTTTAAACATGGATATGACTACGTAAGAGAGGAAACTTTGGACACTAATGGGTGGCATGACCAAGGATATCACACATGGCACAAGAGATTCACACTTCTTGGTTTTTGTAGAGGTAATGTTGATGATCATATACAGAGCATGATTATGCACATTATTTTTCTTGCCCATAGTGTTGTTGTTTGGTTGGATAGGTAGAGTGGATGGGATGGCCTCCTAGTTAACTATATGATGTGGAACATTAGAAGTACCCATTGGTGGGCATGAGTTAAAACCACTTGAGGGGTGGGAGGAATATTTGGTGGTGTGAGGTACCAACAGGGATTTCCAAAGTGAACCCTAGAAGGTTAAGGGTAGTTATCACAGGGGTGCCTCCAAATCACGAAGGAGAAAAGAGGAATGATAATTGATGAATAGGTGCTTTGACCACGAGTGACCTAGTGTTGGAGTGGGTCTATGCAGATTCTTAAGTTTGGAAGAAGTGGTTTCAAATGTGATGGTGCACATTTTTGAACTCCCCTCTAATTGATAAGAGGGGGAGGCCCAAAAACTATTCCAATTAATAAAGGGTCTTGAAATATCCCCAGGCCAAATCAAGTAAATGAGAGCATGGATAGGTTGCTTACGATGGTAAGTAAGACATTCTTTGGGTCGGAGGCAGACTTGGGATCATAGTAAGTGAGATGATCAAGTGTGACAATCTTGTCATTGTGAGAGAACATCATAAGATGAAGATTAGTAAAAATGATTTCTTTCATAGCATACATAAAGGTACAACCAAGCATTATGTAACTTAATTAGGTGTCTACAACTTCGATATCCACTAAGATAGTTTTTCCTTCTAGTCCAATGGGAATGTTTTGGAGAAGGCCTTGCAAATGTGAAGGATGCTCACCTTATGCATGTAGAGTCATAAGGTACAAGGCCAATTCGAGATATTGTAATTTATTCCAGATGCGTGTCAACATAACACATGTAGGCCACCCTTTGTCGATAATACATTGATGCATAATCAAGTTCTTGATGGTGACAGGAGCCTAAAAGGCCATAGAAGAAGGAAGATCAAGTTATGCTTTATATAAATCTAACAAGATGATATGGGCATCAAAAGGATCTATCATGCCCAAAGTTTACACAAGGGACTTGTTGCATAGGACAATTATGCAGAACTTGCAAGGACAATGTGGCCACAAGAGCCTAGTCCAAATCATCCACAACACTACAATTGTTAGTAGCTCTAGCATTTGGTTCACGTGCCATCAAACTCCAGAAGATTTTGGCTACCTTTGTAGTAGGGCCAATGTAGGGACATGGGATATGTAAAGGTCCTACTCGTAAGGTTGGATCCTTATCCTTGTCGAAAATGATAAGTTCGATTGGCATACCATATTGATTACGACATGTTTGGAGAGTGACATCGACGAAAATCATGAAGATGTTTTGCAAAGAAGGACCAAAAGGATTGGACAACGTAGATAATTGATTTGGTTGATGAACTATTAGCTGAGTTGGTATTAGCCCTTGCGAAAAAATGGGTTTTGCAATACCATAGATTGGGTGGTAAGAGGGTTTGTGTGAGTATTGGTTTAATCTCGAGGGGAGTTAGCAACCTCATGCTTACTGGATTCATTCTACAAATGATAAGTTCAAGTGAGGTGTGGTAAATGGAAGGTATAATGCCCATAAACTTTGTAAAAATAACAATAAATGTTAGTCCATAATTGAGGATTCATACCCTGCTTGGGGGGTTTATTGGGATCTTGGTTTCTGGTGTAAGAATTACCTCTAGTATTGGTAGGAGAATTAGGGGGATCGCTCCTACCTTCTCGATTTTGGTTATTGCCTTTGTTCTTTACCTTATTCTTCGTTTTGTTAGTATCAGGCTGCATGTTTTGACTGTGGGTGTAGGATATTAGTTGGATGTGTTTTGTTGAGCATAAACTTACCCTTCTGGAAAAGAGGAAGAATATTGCTTACCAACAGGGTGGTGCAAGGCTAAGGAAATGATAGTATGGGTTTTGGGTTGGTGGATCCACATATACGATAAAAGCATCGCTACACGAAAGGCCATGAACATGGGACATTTTAAGAACAATTAAGTAGGAGATACTTGTTCTTGCATGTGAGGATTAGCATGAGGGGTTAGGGGGGAAATAGAGCACATGTGCTTGCCCCAAAATAAGGCACTCACCAACATAAGTACTTCCATATGGGTTAGAGCCAGGAGGAGGTGACATTTGGTTGTATGGAAGGGAAGTAGATGTGATTGCACCAATCACTCTATCCACATAATGGGATGCCCCTATTTGATATCTACGTGAGGAATCACCTCGAGGGTCATATGGGATTATGGAATATAAATACATGGATTGAGCATAGATCAAATCATATTGCTTAGCCTTCATGATGGATTTATCTTCAATTTGAAATTGTTTAGAAACAATGTCTTTGACTATGATAGGTAAGAGATTTTAAGATCCATTCTACATGAAAGAGGAATTCATCTAGCTTGACCTTACATAGGATTCTTATTCTGCACCACTCATGGATGTGATCAATGATGTAGGTATTCATATTCTAACAACACTACAAAATAATTCCCACTCCCTCGTTATAATGGACGGGTAGTTGGAAGAATGTGAGAAGAATGGTGACTAACGACACAAAGTTGGGGTGTGTTGCATAAAGTTATTCGATATACCACTTTGTTGCAACTCTGATGAGGGGTATTTGGAATAACTAGAAATGAATGGAAACACCTACATTGTTATTTGAGGAGAACCATAAATGGAAAGACAAGATATGGTTGGATGGATCCTCTATGGATTTAACTTCAATCTTTGGGATGTTTGAATGTAATTTGATGGGCATAGGAGGCTAGGAAACATCATGTCGATGTAGTTGTTGGCCCAGCCGAGTCAATTCTAGTGGATTCAAATTATCCATAAAAGGAAGGCTTGAAATTCGAGATACATTCATATTGATGTTTGCATTCACACTCGGATTAGTATTTGCATTGGGGTGATTGGGAGCACTGGATGAAGTAACTCCATACATGTTGGTTGCTAGTAGGGGTGTTAGGTGAAGGTGGAAATCCAGTATAAGAGGTGCCTAAATTTGGCGATCCTAATGGGGAACTAGGTGGGGAGGGAGGAGGATGATGTCATACTCTTGCAAATTGAGGGGAAATAATAACAAGACTGGAAATCCCAAGAGTGGAACATAAATCTCAAAGTTGTCAAGAATGTCTAAAAGGTATTAGAGGGACAACCTTGGCTATGGATTAAATAGTCACTAACTCAAGCAAGATCTCTAATCTAGACTAACATGAGGGGTTTAAATTAATTGATGCTAATTCTAATATTTAATTAAATTAAAGTGAAGTGCAACGTGGGTGAAAGACAGGTGATTAATTAAATAAAAAACTTATGTAAAAAATAAAACCCTAAAAAGAAAAAGAAAAAATACTCGCTAATATTAGGAGGAGAGCTATTCAAAATAATGTGAAAATAAATAAAATTTATCTCAAATCTTCTTCAATAAGTGGTATTGAAAGGTCCACTAGATGGGAAAAAATAGAAAGTTGAACAAGGGTCTTCCAAACACTCGAATTTAAGGGGTGTCAAACCCACCGATGATGTGAGTGAAGATGCAATTGACACAGTTATAGTGAATGTTGGGAGCAACTCTAGTCGACCAACAATTATCTGCCTCACATACCCTCCCTCTTGCAAGGGCCACCTAGCTAGGTACCTAAAAACGAGCCACTAAACTACCTCTTCACATATATGCTCAACATGTTACCTTTCCTTCAAGCTAAATTCAAATATCGAGAGCTCTTCCGTATGAAAGAGGATGGAGTTGTGAAAGCGCATGGAGTGTTAATCATACTTCCAGTACCAACCTTGACATTATCCACTCTGAAGATCATGCTTCTTGTTAAAATGGGTTTTAAACCACACTAAATATAAATGATTTTAAGATCACTAAAAGTCAACAACTAAGTTTCATATGTGAAATACTGTAGCAAGTTATTTGGATATATATCCCCAAAATCCTAACTTAATTAAAAGATAGTTTTGAGTCCTCAATTAAGGACTTTAGTTAATTAACTCAAGTGTTGATTTTAAGGCTCAACTTGGTGTCGTGAACTAAGTGTTGTTTGAATTAAGGTGTGAGATGTATGCACATATGTTGTGTATAACAAATAGGACTGATTTGAAAAGTAAATACTAAAGTAGAAAGAGTAATGAAATAAAATAATTACAATGCTCAATACTTGAGAACTAAGAATTATTTTTCTTAAAAGAATGAACACTTTTCTTAACATGTAAAGAGGCACTTTTGAAATTCTTTTAAAATAATTTCAAACTAAACCTAGAAATGAACTAGTGCAATCTAAGAATGAGATGCAAGAAATATTAATAGTTAATATTAAGAATGCAATGTGTTTTTTTCTTTCTAAAACTAAATTCTTTCTAGCAAATGAAAGGATGAAAGTTAATTCTTTTAATGTTTGCAAAGAAAAAATGGAAGTTCTTAACTAATCTAAAATGAATTTTAATCAAACCTAAGAACTAGCTCAAACAAAATTTGGAATTATGCAGTTGCACAAGATTAAATAATATCCTATCAGATACCCTAAAGGCAACAAATACTATATCTTTTCAACATTTTCCTTGCCTACAATGCCCAAATCAAGATACAAGTTAGTCATTATACCCCACAATGAAAAACAAATAGACAATTGAAGCAAGAATACTAGATTCCATAATTTTCCTAGAAGGAAAAACTAAGATTAGGCTTTATTCACAAAAAAAACGGAGGATTTTATAAATTCACGGTTTCCCTAAGAAATTTCATGAATTCGTGACACACTTTTTATGCAAACAAGTGCGAAGAATATATATTTGTGACAAGAGACACAAATAATTTTCCTTGGGGAAACCATAAAGGAGAAAACCCCACAACTTCCTCAGAGATAGAATGAGCACCAATAACAGCAGTAAAACCCGAAAACAGAAAAGATGATCTCCACAGCTTGTTCTCTCTCTCACACTTGAGAGAGCTTCTCCTCTCTCACTCATGCGCCCCAATGAGTGAGTGTGTGTGTGAT
>LPNX010282553.1:585081-596919 GCA_001517045.1 Pseudotsuga menziesii
TTGTGTTCAAGTCATCTTCATTGTCAATTCATCTTCATTGTCAAGTCATCTTCATTGTCAAGTCATCTTCATCAAGTTTGGATCATCACTGGATCATCATCAAGTCTGGATCATCACTTGATCTGGATCGTCACTGCTGGATCATCACTTGATCTGGATGGTCACTGTTGGATCATCATCAAGTCTGGATCATCACTTGATCTAGATCATCATCAAAGCTGGATCATCATTGAATCATCATCATCATTATTGCTTCTGTTATCTTAATCAAATGGTGTTATTTCTTCATTCTTCTCGTCACAGGAAGTTCTACAGAGCCAACCCTTTTTCATGCTGGTTGTAGGCCTAGCCTCCATATAGGTCTTCTTCAGCGCTTATATCTAACCTTAAGTCAGAATGGCCCGCCCAGCTCTTATATCTGACCTCATCTTGTCAGAAAGGCCAAACACTCACATCTGACCATGTGTAGACACATCCCGCTAGAATGGCTCAGCACTTATATCCGACCATGTGTGAACACACCGCATCGGAAGGGCTCTGCACTTACATCCGACCATGTGCGAACACATCGCATCGTAAGGGCTCTGCACTTACATCGGACCATGTGCAAACACACCGCATCGGAAGGGCTCTGCACTTACATCCGACCATGTGCGAACACACCGCATTGGAAGGGCTCTCAGTCCCAGACTGAGGATTCCTGGTAATTGACCAGGTGCCTCCATTGTCCTAGAGAATGGCATCTCAGCACCAAGTTGAGTATTCTTGGTAACTGACTAGGTGCCTCCATTCCAAGAATGGCATTCAACACTTATATCTGATCATGTAGGAACCAATCCTACAGTCACATCAGAATGGCTCGGCACTCACATCTGACATGGAAGGAACCAAATCCTCTCACCATGACAGAATGGCTTAGCCCTTACATCTGACCATGGAAGGAACCTAATCCTTTCACCATGTCAGAATGGCTCTAGGACTCATCATTTCCCCTCTATCTGGAGAACACCAAGCTTCTCCCTAAAGTACTCAAACTTCACTTTGGCCATTTCTAGCATAGAATCACATCAGGGATGATTACGTTCAAGGATAACTTGCGAGCTTCGACAGGACCGATTACATCCGATGAAAACCTACAGGTTTGTTTACATCTGAGCAACCTACGAGCTTCGCCACGATGTATGCTCAGACAACTTGTCTCACCAACTATGCTAGAACTCCCTCTTTCGAGAGATCTCGATCTGGATCACATACTGGAGCTTCACTGCTCCTCTCTGCATCATACAAAAATGCAAGTCAGATCAAGCAAATCAAATAGTAGTTTTCAAAAGAAACATACTACCTCCCAAATAGCAAGTGGCAACATCTTTTTCCTCAGCTGTACTCAACACCATGCAGGACTCCATCCTGGTCTTCCTATCAATGGCACTGCCTGCCCAATACGAATCCACATAACCCTCCAGGTTAATCTTCTAATTCACCTCATACTTGAGCCCATAATCAATTGCACCCTTCATGTACCTCACTGCATGCTTTGCAACCATCAGGTGAACAAGTCTCAATGTGTTCACAACAAAGCAAATATCTGGTCTCAATGTATGAGATTTACCCATGGTTCAAGAAAAAACAATGTTTTTTGCCTAGGTCATTGATATATAGGAAGGCTAGAAAAAACATATATAAAAACACCATCTAAAAAGAAGGCTTGAATTAGGGCACAAACAACCAATGATGACTTATAGACTTCATCCGTAGTGGAGTCGCCAAATTCGGCATTGGTGTTTTGTCACCAACATGTACCATAAAGAACATACTCAAGGGTTGTGTAATGTGAGTACTAGATCAAATTATATCAAGCAAAATTAAAAGAACCAACGACACTCTTCAAGTACTCGATGTAAAAGAATTAAGAGAAATAATGATGTTTACAATAATAGAAATTAAAATACAACACCTTGGTGTTGAATGTAGTAGATGAGATCCTCGCAACCAACCCAAAAGAGGGGTTCTTCTCCTCCTCTACCACTCCTCTCCAAGCCAACTGGTGTAGTATGGACTCCAAGGCCCAAAAACAAAAGAACAAAATGAGAACTCTCTATATATGTTGTCCAACATCATAACCTTATTTGTAATGAGTGATATATATATATATATATGAATGACCACAAAAACGTTTTTTATAGGAAAGGATGCAGACATATCTTAGAACTAGCTCCAATGTGGATAATCACTTTTCATTGATGAATTAGTGGAATACTGATGGGTATTGGAGACCAAATCAAAGAATTTTTATAGTAATAACAATTTGGTGTTGATGTCTACTATCAATCACGATGCATATTTGGAATACAAACAATATTTACAAGTATTTGGATTCTATTTTGGGGGCCACTTTGCGGTTTTTAAGGTTTTTAATGAGATGGTTGTGTGGATTTTTAAGAAAATTCCATGCAATGACTTTTTATGAACAAAGTTTGGGTTTAACTCAACTTTGGGTCCCAATACTAAGACTGGTTTATGATGGAAGTGATGGAAATGGAGCAAATGCTACTGGAAATAATGTATAGTAGTGATGATGCTCATGACAAAGTAGGTGAGCAAAATTAGTTTTTTAACACCAATAATCAATGTTAATCTTTTGATAAAACTTAGATAACTTGATTTTACTTATATTTCAAGTAGTAACAAGGGTTCTTTACTATTTCCACAAATTCAAAACCATACTTTCAAGTGTCACCTCACCATATTTCCAATTGATAGCCTCTAAATCTCATATTTTATGCATCTCAAACATAACTCAAATAACATTGCGTACTAGGGGTTGGATCCATTAGTTAAGATCAAACAAAATTTTCACTTGTGGGCATAGTTCAATTCCCATGAGGGATTTTCCTAGAGCCATGGGATCACCTAGATGGAATGGTTAAACGTGTGGATGCACCCATAAAGATTGTATTAAATAATCTCTTGACCTGTGCACACGTAAGTGGATCACAACCCACCCCCATGTCCTTCGAATAAAATAAAGTTAAAAAATCATCCCATGCTTGTACTAGATATCTAGATATATTGAGAATTCGATTGAGGAGTATGCAACGAGAGTTTCCCTAGCTATCGCTCAACTAAATCACTTGGGAAGCCCCCATCTTGTTCGTTTATGTGCCTGGAGAAAGCTTGTTTATGCTTGTTGTTGAATTATTAGTGGGATCCTAGCAATAACTACAAGGAAAATCCAGATCCAATGCCTGTTTTGCATATGCACGCACCGAGAACAAGCTTGCTATGCTTGTTGTTGACTATCTTAGTGAAGTAGGACACAAACTCGACTTATAAGATTCAACAATGTCTAGATTAACTCTCAAAATGGATATATTCAAATTACTATGCCAATGAATTTAAGAACCTTACTAGCTCTTTAAATCTAGTAAAAAGTCATCCTCTGGTTTAAAGTGGGTTTATTAAGGGGTTGGAGGTCATCCCTCAGTTGGAGTTATCTTCTTTAGAGCCCAATCAAAAGGCTCTCTTTCTGTCTATACATGATTTTATCAAAAAAATTACTGGGTTATGGTGAAGCCCACAAGCTATGGAGTCATGGATAACAACATTGGATCTCCAAGACCCAGGGTCAAGTTTTTTCTATTGCTTGTGAGTGAGTTTTTTTTCAACTTTATCCTTTCTTGCAAGGAAGATCATGACCTTATTTTTCACTTCGAACCCTATTTCACGAGATACAAAGGGACATTCTTAGTTTGTTAGTCTCTTGACTTCAATTTGGGAGAGAAGATTACAACCACTTGAGTCTGGATAAGGCAAACTCATCTTCCATTAATATTCTTAAAGGAGTAACCTAAACTCTAGACCATTTGCACCTAAAATCTGACGAGTTTTCTGGCCAAAATCTGGTGGAAATTGTTGAAAGATTAGTTTTCAGTGATTGGAATTGCACAATCTAGGTGCCCCAAGGGTAATCGAGGGTCCTTAATCCATTTATGCAATAAAAATTGCAATTTTAACACTGGAAATCTCATTTTCAACAACAAATCATGTTACCAGATTCCGACCAAACTTGCCTAAAAAGGTGCAAATGGTCTAGAGATTAGCCAACTCCATTCTTAAATGATATATCTTCCAAAGCTATTGGGGACAAACTGTGTCACAACATTGATCGACTAGAATCAAAGGGAAACATACACTCTTGTGCCCAAATATGTGTGGAAGTGAATTTGGAGAAAGACTTCCCTAAGGATCTGCAAATTACTATGGATGGATGGTGCCATCTTCAAGATAATATGGATTATGAAAAAATCCTATTCAAGTGCATCTCTTTCCATGAGTATGGGAATTTTGCTAAATACTACCCAAAGTTTCAAGAGATTCAACCTTCAAGAGATAAATAATAGATGCAAAAAATCCTACTCAAAGGAGTCATAATTTTTTTAGAAAAAACCAAGAAGATCTTCGTAAATCAAGCAATAATAGATTTAAAGCCCTTTAATCTTTAGAATATTCGAAGAAAAATAATGAGGATGCTAAGAAATTGAGTAAAGATTTGGAAGTTGAAATATAGAAAGAACTTGAACGTAGTATCAATCCATCCAAAACTTTTGTGGAGTCATAGGTGTTAAGGTAACATAAGAGGTATTGGTGCAAGAGACATTCTAAAGAAATACCAAAAAAAAAATCTCTATATATTGTTCCTAAAAAAACAAAAAAAATCATCCCAAAATACACCATTAAAATGATAAACAAATGCCAATAAAAATTACTTCTAATGACATAAACCAAACATAAAGATGATACCTTATTTAGGTATTAATTTTTTTATTATCCTAACCATACCCTTTGCCAATAACAAGATCAATCCAAATACCTTAGCCAATCAACAAGATCAATCTCACCATTATATCGCTTCGCTTGCATGTTTTCCATTTAGACATCGATGATGGTAGGCAAATGGTTATTCAATTTTGAAAACGTAGAAAATAATATATATTATTTTAGATAAACTTTTGATTTATATTTTTTTAATAATGCTGGACATTAATAATATTATCTTATCTTATTGTCATACATATTTCTCAAACTATAATTTCTTCAGTGTCAATCAGTCTTCTTGCAAACAATTGGTTGGTATTTGTCTTTATTGAAGAGAATGATGCCACTCGCATTTTAGGGAACCTTTGGACCATTCAGAAGGGCTCTTTAGTCTTGAACCATTGGCATACGGGCTTTGATCCCCTCAAGGAAAGGGTCATTATCCGCCATATGTGGGTCCTCTTACCTGCATTACCTTTTCCTCTGTGGAATAAATATATTCTCACAGGATTAGAGAACACGATTGGGCGCTTTGTTGCCATTGAAAAAGATTTTCACTTGTTATTTGATAAGCGGTTAGCTAAGGTACTGGTTGAACTTTATATCTCCAAAGGATTACTTACGGAGATTGACATTGTCTACGATGACCATGTTATTACTTGGAGACTAAACTACTTGCACATGCCTTTCAGGTGCAACTATTGCCATGATACTGGTCATTTGCAAAACTCCTATGCTCTTCTCCTTAATGGTCAGCCTGTTAAGAGGGGTTTTGATCTAAGTCTTGGGCCTGCTTCTCCCTCTCTTGATGTCTGTCATCCCCCAGTGGAGCCATTGGCTGTCTCACATGAGGATGTTTATGTATCTTCTTCACCTACACCTTATGAAGGGTTGTCCAAGGGAGAATTGATGTACATTGAAGATATTGAAGTATGTGCTCGTCTTTCTCATCCTGTGGTATCTAAAAATTCCTATTTGACTCCAGTTCTTACTCCCCTTACAACTTCTGATGCCCGTCCTAAGGAGGGTCCTCCCCCCTTTACTCTGGAACACTATCCCTCTCTCCCATCTTCCTCACTAGGTACTGATACTTCACCCGTAAACATATTTCCCACTAGCCCTAGAGAAGCTCCTGCATTCATGGACCCCTCTCTCTTAAAATCCCTCTCGATCTTCTCTGATATATCTCCAATTTCTCCTTCCACGCTCCCCTTGGACTCTATTCGTTTTAAAAATGTGACTATCCGTAAGGCTAAGAAGCCTTCTTCTGAGGATTCTGGGAATCTGGGACTGTACACCCCTCTCTCTACTAGATTAAAGAATGCTTCCAAGCATCCTCGTTCTTCTCCCTCCTCATCACAGGTGCTTATATCAAGCACACTTGAAGAGTCTGTTTCTCCATGAATATTCAGGGTTTTGGAGGGATTTCCAAACAAAAAGCCCTTGGTTCACTCTTCTTTGATTTAAATCCTGATATGATTTTGCTACAAGAAACTATGTGCAATTTTACTCAATCCCTTCTTATGTTCTCAAAATTCAAGCCAGGGTGGGAGTTTTGTGCTTTAGATGCTTCTGGAATTTTTGGTGGCCTCCTTGTTGGGTGGAACCCTCTCCTAGTTCGATGCAAGGATTTTTCCTCCATTGCTGGTATTGTTCTCAAAGCTAACATTAAAGGGATATCTAAGATATTCTCCATTATTACTACTATGGGCCTTATGCACATAGAACTGTTTTTTGGGATAACTTTTTGGCCGGTGGTTTACTTACTTTACCAAAAATTCTCTTGGCTGGTGATCTAAATTTTACTATCTTTTCCTTTGAAGTATGGGAAGAAGAGCAAGGACTAATCCCTTGGCTTCTTACTTCTCCCAGCTTATCACCAGCAATAATCTAGTTGATCTCTCCATGAACTATCCTGGACCTATTTGGAGGAATGATCGTGCTGGGGATGCAGGCATTAGCAAAAGACTTGACTGTTTCTTATTATCTGACTATCCCCTCCCTAGCCTCTCCTGCTACATATCATGGGTTACTCCTTAGGATGTCTCGGACCGCTACGCTATATGCCTGGAATGGGGTCCGAGACTTGCTTCTCAGTGTTATCCCTTTAAATTTAATAGGGGTTGGCTCTTGGAAGAAGACTTTGCCCCTCTTGTTACATCTTCCTGGAAGGATCCCCTGGCAACTGGTCCTACAAACCATTTGGATTCCTTCTCCCTTAAGCTAGGTAGACTCAAAGACATTGTTAAAGGTTGGGAAAGGAATAAAAAATGTGAAAGGAAACAATTGATTTTGGATATAAATGATGAGATCTTTGACATCTTACAGATGGACTCGGGATTGCTGACAACAGCAAATGCAGACAAGCTGAAAGGTCTACAAGATAGAAAAGGAAAATATTGGGCTCATGAGGTTACTATTCAGAGACTTAAGAGTCGAGTACTTTGGATTAACGAAGGGGATGCTAATACTAAGTTTTTTCATGCCTATGGCATCTGCTAGAAGGAACTCTAAATATATCTGGTCTCTCAATGATTAAAATGGTAACTTGGTTTCAGAGGATGCTTCTCTTAAGCAACTTGGGAAACAACATTTCAGTGAATTCTTTAAGGATGATAAGGCAACAAATATTGCTGACCAACTTAAGGTGATTAGGATCTTCCCGACTTTGACCCAGGAAAATGATGTACAATGTTTCCTTGAGCCTATTTCTCTTCAGGAAGTGGAAGTTGTACTAAAGGGGTTCAAGAAAGATAAAATCCCTGGCCCTGATGGATGGCCAGTTGAATTCTTCCTGGATATTTTTGACGTAATTGGGAAGGAACTAGTTTCTGTAGCTGAGCAAGTTAGAATTGAAGGGAAAGTACATGGTGCACTAAACTCAACTTTCTTGACTTTGATTCCTAAGTGTGAGAAGCCTTCCACCTTTTTTGATTTTCGCCCCATCTCGTTAGGTAACCTTGTTTACAAGATCATCTCTAAAATTGCAGCGCTTCGTCTGAAGCCCTTACTGAATAGGGCTATATCTGCTCAACAATTTGGGTTTCTAAAGGATAGACAGATTATTGAACCTGTTGGTATTACCTAGGAAGTATTGCACTCTATTAAATCTAAGAATTCAAATGTCCTAGTTCTAAAGCTTGATTTAGTCAAAGCCTTTGATAGGCTTAATTGGACATTTCTGAGACTCATGCTACTTCAGATTGTCATTCCTCTGATAGGTGTGAACTGGATTATGGGTTGTGTTACTAATTCATGTTTTGCAATCTTAGTCAATGAGATTCCATCTGATTTTTTCCCAGCCTCAAGGGGAATCCGTCAAGGTTGTCCCTTATCTCCCTTATTATTCATTCTGATTATAGAAAGTCTCACATGATCATTTTGGATGCTCAGCAGAAAGGTCACATTAAAAGATTTCAGTACTCTCCTAATCTGTCTATAACACACCTTTTATTTGTTGACGATGTGATCTTATTTGGCATTGGTACTGTTAGTGAATGGAGAGCTTGTAAGGAAAACCCAGACTTATTTTCTTTGGCTACGATTATGTTTGTCAGCAAGGAAAAGTCTTCATTCCTTTATCAAGATGTTGATGAAGATACTAGGAGTGAAATTGATGAGCTCCTTCCCTACAGCATGGCATCGACCACTACAGTGTTCAAATACGTGGGATATCGCCTAAAACCCCTGGGGTATCAATCCTATGACTGGAGATGGATGGTGGAAATGTTTGAAAATAATATTAAGAACTGGTCATACAGGTTGCTTTCTCTTGGTGGCAGAGTAGTACTTATCAAATTGGTTCTCACTGGGTTAGCTGTGTATAGGTTTGCCCTGGCTAGATGTCCCAGTTTTATACTGAATACTTTGATGAGCTCCATCTTTTCCTTCCCGTGGGGAAACTCAGATTGTCATCAGAGATTTCACTTGGCGAATTGGAACACTGTTTCAGCCCCTATTGAATTCGGTGGTTGGGACATAAAGAATTTAGAATGGTTCAGGATCTCTCTCAGGCTGAAGAGTATGTGGCAAGTACTAATGGGGAATGGCATTTGGAGCCGGATCATTGTACATAAATATATAAAAAATAGACCTTTGGAGGACTGTATCAGATCTCGAATGTTTACTGTCAATGGAACTTCGTATTTCTTGAATGGATTTATTAGAATTTTGTCTTGGATCACTTGTAAGATTGGCTGGAAGGTGGGTAATGGACTGAAAATCCATCTGGGAGTGGACCCTATTGCTGGTCTTGATGCATCATATATTCTCCTAGAGGACCTAAGGGATTATCTTGCTGACTATGGGATTTCTTACCTAGCCCAGGCTCGGAATCAGAAAGGTTTTTCTCAAGGTTATAATTGTTGGTACTCGGCTTCATATCTAAACCTGGGGGGTGTTTGGGTTGACCAACAGACGTATTTTGTCAAGGGCCTTACCCATGGCAGATTCAAGATTGAGAATAATGAAGACTCTCTGCTTTGGATGTTTGATAAAAAATCAGGCATGGTTACTACAAGGAAAGCTTATGAGTTCATTGTGTCTGAGTATCTGCCTCTGTCAAAAGATGGTATTCTCACGCAGGTTTGGAAATTCAATATCCTGTAGAAACTCAAGTGCTTTACTTGGCTGGATTTTAATATGAAAATAAACACCTGGGAAGACCTATGCAAGAGGGGATGCCTCAGTCCTTACCGATGTTTCCTATGTAAGACTGATGTTGAAACAATTGATCATATTTTCGTTGGCTGCTCCTTTGCGTAGGAGGTTATCCTCAACTTAGGAAGAATATTTGATGTTCATTTGACTTGGTCAGATTCGTCTCTTATAGGAAACCTTACTAGTTGGTTTTCAAAAGGATGGGGTTCTTCTGTATCTGCCTATTTTTTTCATATGGAATCTATGGAAGACTAGAAATTGTTGATGTATTTGTAACTTCAGAATGTATTCATCTATGTATCTTATGTATCGTAACCCGATGTTTATTTCGGGATGTATCTATAATGTAATTGAGTCATATTGTCATGCCCCGATGTTTCGATCGGGAGGATCAATTATGTAAACAAGTCATGTCAAGTCATAGTGGGTAACCCTCCGATTGTCTAAGGGTTAAAGTCCCCGCAGTTCCAGGGCACTAGGGTTATTAGACTCTCCTAGTAGAGGTCGGTGCTGGTAGGGTTTTAGTCATGCCGGGATTAGTATAAATAGAGATCTGGAGTCTCTATTTATCACACAAGTCATCCACACTTAAGTGTAGCGCATAGTTGATGAAGGAGAAGACACTGGGGCTAGACAAGAAGAAGATTACTGCTGTTGGGAGATCATTCACTGTTTTGGGGCTTTTACTATTTTGGTGTTGATTTTATCTTTGAGGAAGTTGCGGGGTTTTCTCCTTTATGGTTCCCCCGAGGAAAAACACTGTGTTCATTGTCTCTTGTGCTTGATTGTTGTACTTGCTATTCTCTCAGTTAAAGATCCTAATAATGCTAGCTTAATGTTGAAAAACTAACATGGTATTAGAGCTAAATTGAGAAGAAGACATTGTGCAGCTACGGGAACTAGGGCTTCCTAGTTTGTGGATCTTCCTCCAAAGATTTTCAGCAAAAGTAAGGTGGAATAACTCTCCTCCTTAGGGCGCATCTTTCTGTCAACCCAGAATCCAATTCTGAGGTTTTTTAGTTTTGGGCCTGTCACTGCTGCCGAAAATTAGGGCTTTTCATAGAAGAGGAATTTTTCAGTGAGCCCAGGCTTGGATTGATCTCCTCCCAAAATTGAAGTTAGGGACAAATTTCAAGGCATTTGGGTGAACAGAACTCCAGAAAAACAAAACCCTAATTTGCTCCTGAACCAGCTCTGCAGGATTTCAGCTCAAGTTTCGGATCCGACATCTTGAACCTGGTAAGATCTAAAACATTTTGTATTTCCATTTGAGGTTCTCAGATAAGATGTCTCATCATACCAAGCTTGATGAAAAGCTTGAGGGAGCTGATAACTTCCGAGCCTAGAAGTATAGGATCTCCCTAGTCCTGGAAGAGAATGAATTAGACTCCTACATCCATAAGGAGGTTCCAATTCCAGAGGAAGATGAGGCAAAGGCCTTACATAAGAAAAATATGGTTATGGCAAAGAGGATCATTGTTGATTCTATCAAGGATCACCTTATCCCACATGTATCATCTCTCAAGACACCTAAAGCTATGTTTGATGCCCTAACCAAATTGTTTGAAGGAAAGAACATAAACCAGAAGATGACTCTGAGAAATCAACTAAAGAATGTGAAGATTCAGAACGCAGAGACTATCCAGTCTTACTTCACAAGGGTTTCTCAGATCAAGGAACAATTAGAAGTTGTTGATGAAGAAGTGGAAAATGCAGAGATTGTGATGACTACTTTGCATGGCCTTCCTAGGTCATGGGATTCTTTCATCCAAGGAATCTATGCTAGAAAGAAGTTAGTCAAGTTCAGCAGACTATGGGAAGAATGCTCTCAAGAAGAATCTCGGATAGCAGCCCGAGAAGAGAAGATGGGAAGTGAAGATCAAGCCCTCACAGTTCACTCCAAGAAGGGAAGAAGAAATCCTCATTACTCCAAAGGTAAGAACTCTCATTCTAACAATAGAAAGGACCTATATAGATTGAGATGTTATACATGTGATGAAAAATGACACTTTGCAAAAGACTGTCCTAAGAGCAAGAATCACTCTCATAAGAAGAAGGGGAACAAAAGAAGACATCATGCTCATGCTGCAGAGGATGATGAACCATCCAGGAAGAGATCCAGATATGAAAGTGAAGATTCTTCAAGCGATGATGAATATGTTTTGATTTCCGCTCTCACAGGTAACATTACTCATGGTAGTGATGATTGGCTTATAGACAGTGGGGCTTCCAAACATATGACTGGATTCAAGGAATCCTTTGTCAGACTATCAGAACATGAATCACCTCACAAGGTGAAGCTAGGAGATGACTACCAATATCCAATAAAAGGTAGTGGGGAATCTTCATATAAATTAGACTCTG